>PVIW01000002.1:374973-702396 GCA_004026585.1 Noctilio leporinus | reverse complement strand
ATTCAGTGGTCTAACCATAGCAAATGGCTAGCCAGTCATGCTCTTTCGGACCTCACCTATATCAATGGCTCCGGCAGGCTCTCCAGTACCTTGAAAACATCTATCAAAACTGTTGAATCACACGATATCTCCGTTATTTCTCACAGCTTTATCTCAAAATTAAATTATTTGTTAATAAAATCCCAACTGTTGAATGGCCACTAGTCTTGGAGATTCACTCACCCCAAGCCCTCTCAGTGGCAAAATTAAATGTTGAGTGAATAAATAGATAGGTGGATGGAGGGGTACATGCGTGTGGATAAACAAGAATACTCCCCAATCTAAATCTTTAATTTACAGAATTTAGGCAAGGTCCATTGAAGTGAAGAAAATCTGCAGCGCAGATAGAAATGACCATGCCCCCTGGTGCTATGGTGGGTTTATTCCCTACAAAACCATCGTACACTGAAAAATAGGTAAGTCAAAAATGCATTTAATACACCGAATATAGTGAGCATCGTAACTAACCTACCTTGCATGTACTCAGAAATCTTTCTGACATCGTCAGCCTGTGACGGGGCAAAATCATCTCACACAATCAACACTCTGTCACGTAATCGGCGCTTTACCCTCAGAATGATAAGCTGAGTTGACTGCGACCTGCGGTCATGGAAGCTGCCCCGCACCTGGACAGCGGATCCAGGAGGCCGGGAGAAGACCAACATTCAAAACTTGAAGTTTGAGTTCTACTAAATGCGTGTTGCTTTCTCACCACCGTAAAGTCAAAAAATTGCAAGTCAAACCGTCAACAGTCCCTGTAATAAGGTAGAGTTTGCAGTTAAGGGAGCTGCCCAAACCTGAGAAGGAATCTACTCCCAGCAAGATTTTTCAATCCTTCATGTCCTTCTAACCCCATTAGCTTACTAAGCATGTTCACATATAATATTTCACTTGATTTCTAATACATCTCTGAAGCACCCAGGAAGGGTGATATTTGTCTAATTTTACAAATGTGGGGAATGAAGTTGCAAGGATAAAAACCGAGATTTTTTTGTTTGTTTGTTTTTTCCTCAAGAGCAACTAGACTGGTACAGACTTCCAAGCCTCTAGTCACCTAGTTACCCTCTCAGATCATTTTACATTTTTTCTTCCACTTTTGTTTGCCTTAGATACTCTAGATATTTCCCCCCAAATATATGCATCATAGTGGGGGTCAAAGGAGATGCAGATTAGATCGAAGCAGAAACCTCATATCCTCACATGTTATTTGCAATGTTACACATGCAGGCACATAACTCAGTGATCACTTACATGTATTCCTATAATTAACTTTTTTCTCGTGAGTTACTCTTCTGAGTAGAAGCAAAGGGAATACATCATCATCATAATAATAAAAAGAATAAATGATAATACGTTTCATGAATTTATTCTATGACTCAAATTTGATGCCTGCTTTGTATTTTATATTTTTAATAAGTAAAATGAAAATATATAAAACAGGTAACATGATTTCCCAGCTACCAAGCTCTCTAACCCTTAGTCTTATTGCTGTCTCAAGTGCAAAGCTGAGCACTGGCCTCTTTCTTTTGGGTGTAACACTGACCCAATGCAAAGAAACACGGGCACTGGCTTATTTCACTCATGATGTAACAAGAGCTGTGATCTATTATTCCAGGGGAAATGGACTGAACAAGTCTTCTTATATGCACCATGGCTCATTTAATGTTAATGAAGGTGATTGAGTGGCTTTATATACCTTTAATCTACTTGCACATTTTATAATTGAGACAAGATTATGAAGAAGATTAAGAACCTTAAAAAACTATTCCATGCCATTTCCCGAAAGCAACTTTGCTTTTTTATAAAAGATAAACACCTGAGAGTCACTTGTTGATACCAGTTGCAGGCTTCACCCCTATTTTCTCTTTTCTTAGGCTCTTCATCCTACCTTTATTGACCTTAACTTGGTGTCATAGCCAACGGCATGCCAGTTCTGATAAGATGTTACTTTCATAAATAAGTGTCAACTTGATCGAGGGGAAGAAGTTCCTAGAATGCTATGGCAACTCCAAATAAGACTAACTTCCTGAATGTATTCATATTACAGAGAATAAACCTTAAAACTTTATACCAGAAAATATCTATTGAAAAAGTTTAACAATTATGAATTCAGTATCTCTTAAACCTATAATGTACCAAACACAGAAATTAAGCTAGTGTACAAGTTTCTAGTTCAAAAAGTGTATTTAAATTTCAACTAATGTTGAATCAGCCCTGACTGGTGGCACAGTGGATAAGGCACTGGCCTGCAAACCCAAAGGTTGCTGGTTTGATTCCCCAGCCAGGGCACATAACCAGGTTGCAAGCCAGGTCACCAGCCAGCTCTGTAGCTGGAGGCAGGTGAAAGGCATCCATTTATTGATGTTTCTCTCCCTCTCTGCCTCTCTCCCTTCCTCTCTTTCTGGAAATAATAAATTATACCTTTTAAATGTCAACTAATGTTGAATCAGGAACTTACAATTTTAGAATAAGGTGACATTAGAGACCATCAAGTTTGGGGGCTGGCAACAGAATCGATGGGTCACCACCACCTATTATTGTAAATAAAGTTTTACTGGAACACAGCTATGCCCATTCATTTCATTAGTGTCCACAGCTGCTTTCATTCTATGTTGGCAGAGTTTAAAAACTGACAAAGACTTTATGGCCCACAGCCTAAACTAATATTTCAGTTCATTCATTCTGTGTACATATAGGGAAATGGAGGCCAAAAGAGAATGACTTGTCTAAGATTGGAGAGATTATTTTTTAAAGATATTTAAGAATATCTCTTCATATTTAAAAAACCTGATATTCATCATAAGAGACAATATAGAAGCCTGGGCTTCTGACATAAACAGACCTGGATTCAAGTTTAGGGACCAACAGTAAGTAGTTATGAGGCCTTATAGATTACTCCGTCCCCCTGCGGTGAACAATGATTTTCTTTTTACCCGGAACCCATTCAACCCTTCTCCGTGGAACCTCACCTGTGTTCAGTGATCCCCTGTCCTCCACTGTAGCCAAAGTAAGGGGAGGGGAAAGCTAACCTCCATCTCTACCTTCAGGCCTGAGCTCTGATTTATATAAACTTAGAGTGATCCCCCTCCCTCTTGCCAGTGATTGGCTCAGGAAGGGCCAATGGGATTTGAATACAGGCTTCCCATCAAGGTGTCACTCATAACTCTCCCTTTCTCAGGAGAATAGGGAGCCCGTTCCTCCTGCCACCACTGGACATGAGCAAGGAAGTACTCTGCTCCAGCCAAACTTGGAGGCTCTTTTCTAAGCATTAGGGGAAAATGAGGACAGCAACACTGACACAGAGATTAGAGTAGACTGAGTAGAATAATAATAATAATAATAATAAAGTAGGCCAGAACTCAACCAAGTTTTGCCTAAATCTGATCTATATCTGGATTTCCAGTTATAAAAAATAATAGAAATTTTCTTAATGCTTTCCTCAGTTTCCATCAGACTATTTCGAATAACTAAAAGCCACCGAACATTCAAAAGAGTCCTCTAAATTTTAGAATAAGAAAATAGCCATCTCACAATGTTGTTCTGAGGACTGCATGAGCTCATGTATCAGGGACCCGGCACGTACATTAAGTATTCAGTAAACATAAATTAATTTCATTGATATTAATGAACATCAGTTTCTACTAGACAAAATGTTAGAAAATGGATAAATATTCCTTAATATTGTATAAGATATTTTGGACTCTGCCTATAACCTTTATAGTAAAATAACATAATTTTAACTTTTTGATTGCAATATAAATAATTATATTCCACTCTTCCCAGCTAAAGACTTCAGCATTTCTCCTGGTGTTCTTTCACTATAAGACTTAAAAAAGTACGAGAACACTGGGTTGGAAAGGAATCTGTTTATTTTGTCAAAATTAACCTAGTTGAAATAAACTGATTCATCTCAGGAGAGATGAAAAAGCCCACAAATGTAATATTCAAGATGAAAAATACGTATTTGTAATAAGACCAGAAAAGGAAAATGCCTACTGCACAATCAAATCTCTGACGGAAATATTTATATATATTTGCCCCCTCATACCATCATGAGAGGGAAGTGCAGAAACTCTCTTTAACTGGGACATGAGTAGGTATCTGAATCTGAGGCATCACTGGTAGCAACTGACAGATGTCCCTAAATAACATCCAAGGCTAATAATCCCCTGAAAGCCAGATGTCACCAAATTCCATTTTCTTAGGTGGGCTTTGGAGAAAACCCAAGTGTTCTGCTTTCAAGTAGGCGCTCTTCACCTGGTTAGGATGAGTGGTGATATTTAGTGGGAATGGCAGGAAGCATTCTCCTTTCTCCTTCCTTCCTACTATAGTTACAATAACCAGGCTAGCGTTCACAGCCGTAATGAAAGGATCCACCCTATGGTTTTAGTTTTATCCAACAAGAACTAGCCCAGGTTTATCAACCTTCTTCCTCCAGTCCAAACGTGAGAGAGGAGAAGCACATGCTTAGTGAAATAAGCCAGGCAGCAAAAGAAAAATACCATAGGATCTCACTTAATATAGGAGACTAATGACCAAAACAGACAAGCAGGATAGAACCAGAGACATGGGGGAAAAAAGGAGCAGACAGTGACTGAGGGGAGGGGAGAGGAAGAAAAGTGGGGGATGGCTTAGGTGAGGGGCTAATGTGAACAATGGACATGGACAACGAGGTCCGGATTAATGGCAGGGGGGGTGGGGAGGGTGGGGCAGGGGAGCGCAATGGGGGAAAAGATGAAACAACTGTAATACAACAATAATAAATAGACATTTAAAAAATCTATTCTTGCTAAGGTCAAGTCAATTCAGGTATTCATTTAACTCTTTTGTTTTCCACATAATCAGGAGTTACCTTGCGTTTTGGTCTTCTATCCTTCCTAGGAGACCCAGAAACATCCGTGAAAGACACCACCATGAGAAATGGCCTCAGTCAATACAATTCACAGCGTATGTTAATGACTCTTCCGTAGACAGGTCTCCATCTCTGTTCCAACACTGGAATTTCCCTCACTTTACGATCCTCTAAGGCTTATTCATGTGAGATGATGGGGAAGTAAATTGGGAATAAGAGACCGAAAAGGAAATGCCTCATATATATATGAGGACTCAACATCACAGCCTAGAGAAGCAACAACTCTCTACTTGATTCAAAGGGGGAAATGCCTAACACTGTGTCCTTCTAGCATAATGACTTGACTTAACCACTTAGAACCGATGCACAATAGCACACAATGGTACAGCATCCTTCCCATGAAAATACAGACACTTTGAAATGGCAAAGTGTCAAACAAGCAAAAACAAACTACAGCATGTAAAATACATCACAGAAATTAGGTATTACCTAATAATAATTTTCTAAGTAATAGATAAGAGTTTTTTTAATCATCCAATAACCCTGGGAAGTACATGAACGTATAGGAAACACATCACAAAACATACTCCTATGCTATAATAATGATATTTCATGTGCCCTTCAGAGAAATCCCTGTGTTTAAAAGGCGATTTCCAGGTTGAAATCTCAGCCAAACACTCACATGCTATCGTATTACTGTACAAAGAATTTTTACTACCCCTACTCAAATCTAAAAATGACCATAAATGTTGCTCTCTGCAAAGATGTATCAAAAAAATAAATATGACAGCCTGGTACGTATTAGAAAAACATTTCACACTCTTCAAATACAAATACTAAAATGCACCTAACAAAGTCTCAGAGTGGAGCTAAGAAACAGGTTTGTATAAGGATGGTTTATATAATTTTTTAGACTCTTGGAATAGACAGCTAAATCATAAAACAAAGCTACAATGGTTTTCATGTACCCTTTTTAAAAAGGGATTAATTTAGGGAAGAGTCAGCAGAAGCTTCCTACCTTCACAAATGCATTTATTTAGGGGAAAAGGTGAGTTGTCACATCTGGGATTGATAATGTTTGGTTTCACCCTGGTCTTCAATGATAACTCTCAGACTCCAAGCACCATTGTGCCTCAGCAAAGGAGTGGGAGTAAGGATGCTCAGTGGAATGAAACAGGCCAGGTTTAATTCCCTTAATCGCTTGGTCAGGGCAACGGAATTAACCAGCCACATCTGTTCACTCTGGAGTACCGTGCTGGGTTCTTTCTCTTCATGTAACAGGTTCCGTGGCCTTATTGCACAGTTTAGTCTATTTGGCCATAGTGGCTTCTCACTCCAAGCGGGATGAGAGGGGCAGGAGAGCCATTAAAATTCAGAACACAGGCTTGCTGTGCTACCACCATCCCTGTGCGGCTAGCGAAATCATTCTTAAGCAGGCCTCCTTTATTGGGCCAGATCTTTTATAATGTAGTTAGCCAGAGGGAAAAAGAAAAAGAAAAAGAAAAAAAGAAAACTAAATAGAATTTAATGCCTCCCCCGTTCCATATTTTTCCCCCTCACAAAGAGCAAATCATCAAAATCTTCTATTTTACTATTAAACTTAAAATACACCAAGGTTTCTTTTACCTTTCTCCAAAAATCCTCATCAAATTCAAATTCTGTGGTATTCATTATGAAGGTCAGGGTCACTCTCTTATAAAGTTCAAGATAATTTAAAGGAATATGTTTTGTTGCTTTAGATGGCATCATTTTAGAAAATGATCCCTAGATCCTACAATCAAAGACTTTTCCCAAAATAAGTTAATAATGTACATCTCAATTCATTTAGACGATGACATTGTTATTTGTTCTACTTAAGATTTCTCTCCAGATCTCATGGTATCAGGCTTCCTTAAGACCAGGTACACCAATCTGCCAACCTGCAATGTTTTCAAAATGGAGCCTGCCAACATTCCCTTATGGATGTAATCATATTGGAAAACTTTATCATATACTAATCACAATAATATCTTACCTGATGCTATGACAACCTAAACTACAGAGGTGGAAATAAACGTGCTTACATATGGCCAACTCTGCCTTCTTCCCTCCACCTCTGCTGCCACATTTTCATGAAGGTTGACTTTCCCGAAAAAATGCCATCCATTTATTTCCTGCATTTCCATCAAATCAGAATACCACTGCCAAACAAATGAGCCATGTACGCAGGCTACAGCTGGGACTGGTGAAACAATACATGCTCCCTGAACATAGTGCCCTTCTGTCTTTATTCTTTGGCACAGGGCACTCCAGAATTCTCACATCATGTTCCTTCTCATCACTCAGATCTCAGGTCAAATGTCACCGCCTCTGAGGACTCTCTCCTGCCTTCAACAAAACCCCTTCTCTGGCCGCATCACGGACTATGCACCCATTACCTCTATACCGTTACCACCATTTCAAATTACCTTGCTTACTGGTTGTCTATGTTATTATCTCTCTTCCCCCTTCACCAGAATGCGAGCTCTAAGAGAAAGTACCCAACAATCACCGTCACTAGTGCATCTCCAGAACCAAAGGAGTGCCTGACAAACTGAAACACGTGATAAACACATGCTGAAATAATGGCTGGATGCAGGGACCAATGTTGAGGGTGGGAGGAAATGGAATCAATGCATGGACATACTTGAGAAGTTTGGCGGTAATCTCTCCAAAAAGTGTTTAATCTGGGACGTTATAAGACTTTTGCAAAGAGCTGCAAAAGGTAATAAAATCTATCATAGCCAAATTGTAAGCCAAATTGTTTTTGGCATCTGGATTCTGAGTTTTATGGTTACTGAGAGGCCAGCTCCATGGGAACAAGAACCCCCATAGCAAAGAGTCAGAAGAGACTGAGCTGACTGGTCTCAGGGCCCTTAACTTCTACGACCACATGCTTTAGTTAACTTGCAATGCCTAGGACGGTCCACGTTGACAGGTCAATAACCGGTGTCTCCGCAACAAAGACAGGAATAATTGAATTACAGATCATGCCCTGTGACATCAATCTATACTACTAACATTCGATTCCGAGATAGGAAATGAAGTCATAATATATGTAACCCTCCTAGTGAGTTCAGCAGAGAAATCAACATAACTCTCAATGCCTAACAGAGAGGACAGAAACCTGCAATTCCCTGTCCAGCCTCTACTCCTGTGTTAACGGGCAGGGGAAGGGCTCCCATACTTTGGCTGCCCAGGCAGGTATAGGATCAAACAAGAATGACCCCCTCTCACCTGTGTTCCATCCAGGCTTAGTACTTGGGCATCCTGGCTTCTCACAGCCAAGTACCCAAAGAGCACTGAGAATTACTATTGTTTATACGTAAAACTCCATTTTCAAATTCAGAGCGTATCCCTCTCCATAAATGCTGAAACTGTCCTGATTCTTGTTCCCATAACCAAAACCCATACATTTAAGCATTCATATTGAGAAGTACAGACAGCATGGCCCAGCGCCTGGTTTAAGGTTGCCTTTCTGTGATGAAGACAGAGTTTTGTTTTTTCTTGAAGAGGGACAATAGTGCGTAGAATCCCAGAGGTTATGGATTTCACCACTTGCCTTTTCGGTTACAAAGAGGCAGCAGCTCAAGATGAATGGTATTAACCCTTTCCATACGAAGAGCAGAAGAAGTAATAATGAGCAGTGTGACTTGGGTTATAAAACCAAAAAGCATTCACTTAATCTTTCCAAAGAATTTATATTAGAGATGCCCTAAATCTCCCATAAAGAACTATGGAATTTCACTTTAGTAGCTCAGACGCCTGATGAGGCTGACCAGGTAAGTTAACCTTTTGTGTTTCTTCACTTCTATGAGTCAGGGGGAATTATCCTACTCGGTGCAGACGGGTGTGACAAGAAATAAATAGAATGACAAGGAATGAAGTGCTGGGTAACACACAAAGCCCAAATCAACGCCTCACCTACGTTTATCACTTGCTATCCCCTCACTGATGCGTCCAAATGTGGTGGCCTTCATGTTGTCATATTCAAATGACAGCCCTGGCTTCATCAAGTGCTGCTTTGGGGAGGAATATCAAACATTATGGTGAAATTTTTAAAAGAGGGGCTAGTAGCTATAATAATATTGTGCCTTTGCCCAAATACTCATCAAGTGGCAGGACTGCCAACTCTATTAGGTATCCGAGTAGAAGAGTCTTATTCACCTTTCAAAAGAATGAATTATTTGCCAAAATGCAATACTTCTACGTTCTCGCACAGACCCTTACTCACATACCCAGGGGGTTGTCTGCTAAAATGTCAAGTGCATAGTATCTCTGGGCCAAGGGTTCCACTTCCCAGAAGATCTGGCCCCTTATAAAATTTTACCACTGTTCTGAAATCAGCTTGAGCACCATTCTTTACTTCCTATGGTCCGTATCGGAGCTAAACAATGAAGAAGTATATCCTACAATCAATAAAAAATTCAATTACACTTAGGGATAAATTCCAGTGATATCTTCAATACTAACTCCTCAGTTAAGAAGGATCGAGGAAGTCCGTATGAAAAATGTCCCTAATTCAGATACTTTTCTAGCTGCTATTACCAGCAACCTAAAAATCAGCATGATGGATGGAAAAAGTTAAAAATATTTCACTCTGTGGTTCTAACAGTTCAGAAGTGCAATCGCTGGGAACGAGATTTAAGCTTTAATTAGGGAACATATATATCACAGGGTTGCTCCGTTCCTGTGATCGGGGGGAAAAACTTTTTATGTGCAGAAGTTGAAATGCGGAGATCAATAAAAAGCAAGTTTGACAACTCCAGGGCTGAGGAAGCTTTGAGGAATGTGGCGATTTAAAAGACTATCTCTATAAACCTGGAACCAGGCGACTTAATTATTCTCTCATTCGGGCTACAAACTAGATACAGGCAGCCTCTGCTTAAATATTATTGGACACTTTTAACGTTTTCTTCCAAAGAGGGAAGTGTGCTTCGCAAATATTCTGTTAGTTATGTGGCCATTTATTTGTTTGGAACGATAAAAATATTTTATACTTCTAATTATTAAAAAAAAAAAAAGAAAGCAGAGAGGCACTGGAATATGGAAAAATTAATGGAGGGGTTAGAGTAAATAACAGGAGGAAGAGGGGCAGGGGAGAACGCTTCTATTTTTCGCTCAGCTTAATCACAGGAGAGAACGGAACAGAGTTGGTGGCCATGCATGCGTGTGTCCCTACGCCCTTGATCGTTTAATCAATATCAACTATCACAACAGATCACTCAAGCCTAAAATGTAACCGTGGAGCACACGCCTCCGTCGACAGGTGTCAGCGAGTCCTTTCGAGTGGGACGATGGAGCTGATCCCCTCACGTTCCCTGCGGGAAGCTCATTTTCTCCCAAGTGCTTGCTAACCACATACTTGGACGGCTAGGTTCCCCCGCTCCATTTTGTCTTCTCTGGTCTCGATGGGAAGGCAGAAAGCCGAAAGTGGGGCAGCCTGTCGGACCGGCGCTAAAAGCTCTGTTGCGGGAATCCCTCACGCGCAGCCCTATAAATAGGACGCCTGCATGTACTCAGGAAGGATACGCACGACTCACAGACGTGGACTTCGATGCCATGGGAAGCAGTGGTTGGCATGGCTCCCAACCTGGGGATGTTTTCTTAGAAACACCCCTGGTACGTTCGTCTGCTTCTTCTACATGGCTTTTGAAACAAAGGCCAAACAGAGGACAGCAGGAAGAAAACAGTTCACACGCATACGCGGACAAAGAGTTAAGATACCCAAACATAGCCTACAAATTGGTGAGAAAAACGTAGCGTACTCTGTATGAAATATGACTGCTAGTTCACAGAAATAATGCAAAGAGCAAACGGAGCATTGACAGAACACACACATACACACACATACACACGCGCACGCGAGAGGCGGCCCAACTTCTCTCATAATCAGGTCAATGGACATGACAACAAAACCATTTCTGACTCATTAGATTTAAAAAGTTAAAATCGTTAATATCCCATGTGGTTGAGCGTGTAGGAAACCAGGAAGACGTTTTCATCCACTGATGGAAAGAGGATGAGTAACTGCCAGCTCTTTCCGTATTTTCTTCTGGCTGTGTCTATTAAAATTTAAAAGCTACATCAACTCTTCGACGCAGCAATCTCCATGCGAGGAAGAATCTCTCTCGTGACAAAGGAAAACAGTGATGCGTCAGGATGTCTGTAGAAGTTTGAGACCTGAAGGAGAGGTTGTAAGACCCAAGAGCGTGCACTACTTAACTGTCCATTAATAGGGAAGAAAATCATGCTATACATACACTGTGTACCCCAGAAACAGATCCTGAGATGAGGTTTGTGTAAACGTGACTGGGAAGTGCTCCTGGGAAGAAACCAGGTAGGAAAGGGAGGTGGGAGGGAGTCAGTGTGAACCTCGAGCAGCACCTTTCCCACAGCCTCACAGCAGGGACCTGACACAGTCAGACAGGGAGGTTCTGAAGACCGCTGGGGTCATTCATGTCCAGTGTTGTCACAGATAGACCCCAGCACCCGTCCATCATTGACTCCTGGCTGTCCCCAAGGGGGTATTAAGCTGGAGCCAAACCCTTGAGAGAGAAACAGGTGCTATCAGGTGGGAGTGACGCCACACCAGGCCCTTGTAGGCACAAAAATTGGTGGGAAGGTCCAACCTCATCATGCCCCAGGAAAAGGATGAGTTTGGTGCATACATTTAACTACGGGGTTAACCAGGATGTAAGTGAAGTGGAGGACACATGATAAGTCCCGCAATTTTTTTTACTGGGAGTGGGGAGCCTAATTAAATGACTTATTTACATAAGCCTACAGTAGAGGAGGAAATGATAAGCACCAAACTATTCACATAAAAGTTAACGCAGGATTGAGACCGGGGAGTGGACTGAGGAATGGCCAGCAGAGAGAAGTAGCAACTTTTTTATACATATTTGCAGTTTTGTTAGACCTATGTAGGCATTGTATTTATGACCTAACAGCTAAATAAGGTAAAGGATTAAATATGACATACTAAAGTTAACTTCTTTACGCCCTTCTCCTTAAATTGGAAAAACTCAGGTTAAAATATTTCCTTAAGAGTTAACGGGCATGTCCTTTTAACTGCAGGCTGTGACATGCCTTTATGACTTAGGTCTATATATATGATCCTAAAATTAACAGACTAGCAGACACAGTCTTTCTTGGCAATGGGGAAATAAGGCAAAAAAAAAAAAAAAAAAAAATGTATGTTAAAGCATGGGAAGAATGACATTTAAAATGTAAGCATCTCTGTTATATGTAAAACTCCAAAGAATCAATGGCAAAAAAATGGGTATATGAATTAAAATCCATTAAATAGAATTATGTAATGCACATGCATTAACTTATGTCTCTAAAACATGTACTGACTTTAAAAATAAGCATATGAAGTTATAAAAAGAAATACATAAAAAACATACATAGTAAGGTATAAATCATTCGCACTACATAAAATGTATACAGAATTGTAAATAAAATGTATAATAAAAATGTCAATAAAATGTACACACATGTAAATAAAGATGCATGTATGTCACCTACATATTAACAGTGGTTAGTTCTGGTGATGGAAATGTGGCTGGTTTAAAAGTTTCTGATTTTCACCCTTCTGCCTTGTTTTATTTTTAGGTGTGTATTTACTTATTTACTTTGACGGGGAAGGGCTTATTGAACATGGGAAAGGGAAGAGCCGACCCTGGAGTCAGAGCTGTCAGTGATCAGGCTTCGGCCGTGTGTTACTTTCTAACTATGCCATGCTTTAGTATTTTCATCAAGTAAAACTGAGTAAGGCGATTAACAGTTTGCTTTAAAAAAATTAAAAAAAAAAACAAAAGCAAAACAAAGAAATGCTTGTGAAGAAACAAGCTCTCATCCACTCAGCAATTTGGACAGAGTAAAGATGGAACAGAGTTTCGCATATTCTCTCCTATTGAACGGATGAGAAATTTCCTCAAAGGCATTTGGCATCTGGTGAGTCTTGCATTTCTGCAAAAATCGCCATCAGTCTGTTAACCTGGCCGTAGCGTGTCGGGGATCTCAGGGCACTGAGTCAGGGCTTCCAGGATGTTTTCAACGACAACACAGCGGGGAAGAAACCCCAAGCTGCAGGGTCCTGAGGATCCGGAAAGCGAGTCCAGGCTGCACGGTCTGCAATTGAATGGTCTCCTGCACGTCCCCCGACAAGTCACTGCAACTCTCGGCAGTTAGGACAAGAGCCAGCCGGTGCGTCCACACCGCGAAGCTGCATTCTTCCGGAACCATGTGAAAGAAGCCGGGCAGGGAAGAAGTGCCATATGATTTTGTGGAATCTAACGAACCCACTGAACTAGCAAACCGAACAGAGACAGACTCGGAGACAGAGCAGGCAGGCAGCCTGTGACAGGGAGCAGGGGGAAGGTGGCTCAGGAAAGAGAAACAACTCGTGGGCAGGGACAGCAGCCTGGTGACGGCAGGTGGGGAGGGACATGGACAGGGGCAGAGGGCGCTGGATAAATAGTGAAGGAAAAAATTAAATAACAACAACCCCCCTGAGCCCATCTGACACATAACCCTAAGTTCAAAGTTTGGTATAGTGGATGTTATTCATGGCCAGAGGCCGGCTTCTCTTCTTCATGCTTCTAAGTCAAAGAAGCAACATTTTAAAAGTCCAAGATGGTGGAAACAGAGCAACCATCCATCCTTCTTATTAAATATCAACCATGCTCCGAAAGAATGTTCGACAGGTTTGGGTCCAAAGGTGCCCTTCTTCTGACTGATGGAATGCAGGTATGTGATACCCTGGGAAGGGAGATGATGAATCTTCCTGACACCTGTTCCATGTTCCCGCTGCCAGCACGCAGGAGAGCCCGTGCCGGGGCCCGTGCGCGCTGTGTGCAGACGCAGGGAAACGCCACGGAAACAGCCGGTCCTTCAAGCCGCACCGCATTGCCTTGGAAACAGGGAGGCAGCGGCGGCTTGCAGGGTTCCAGTGGAAAGGAAAACAAAAGCAAAACTAACCTTTTGAGGCGTTTTTGTGTTCCAAGGAGAAAGAAAAACGAAAAAAAAAAAAATCCCTGTTTTATTGTTTACTTCATGGCGTGCGTTTTCCTAAGTCTTCACCTTTTTCAAATGAACGTGGTTAGTTCTTTTTCCTGACCCCTTATTCTAATCATCGTAGGAAAACAGCTGGAAGGAAGGGGCCGTTCAGAACTAAGATCTACACGAAGAGGAGGGTCAGACCGAATCCCTTTTCACTTCATTTTCAAGTACGTCTGACAGGCTTCCTTCCCAGGCTCCCATCCCACAGGCAAGCTGAGCAGGGAGTGCTTGACATGTTGGCAACACAGGGCCCTGCTAGGTGAGGGGCGTGCTGCATAAAGAAACACATGCAGCAGGCTGGGTTATCTATTAAAAATGTTGTTCTGTATTGAGTTCTATTTCCCTAATAACATGCTTAATCCTAACAAAATCATAAGCCACATACTTCTGCAAAGAGTAATAACATTTCCCATTTAGGGTTGTAAGTACCAAGGTCTCCAAATAATAAAGCCCGTGAATCTAGTAAATTCAATATGAATTTATAGAATACGCCTTTGCTTATCTTCCTCTCATCTGTGTTTTTTTTCTGCATGTAATACATATATGCCAGATCATGTAATACTACCACAAACATCTAACTCTGATAAGTGATGGTTTCTTTATAATACTGTAAAGTGATACTTTATTGCATAATTGCATAGCTAGCTTTAAATATGGTATAGTTTACATAAAACAATTTTTATAACATCAAAAACAGAAACTGTACCTTTTCTGGCAAGATTATAAAGCAATTTCATAGTTTTCAAAAGAGACACAAAGCGAAGCCTTTTCCTCCTTAGTAAAAACTAAAATTAAATGTTTTCTTGAAATCTATTTCAGTGACTAAGTTTTAAATCATCTTTCAATACATCACACTCAATCTATTCTAATGGAGAAGTGCAGTGCTGTGAATTACCCATTATGTTGGAGGATCCAGACGTCGTTTTAATTGGTTTGGAATGAAAGCATTATTCTGCATTTCTAATCATGTTTCTACCCCTAAGGCTAATATTAAAAATGAATTATAATTCCCGAGCAAAGGAATTGACTCAGAATCACGGCTGGGATTAACATTTTGTTACAGATAATCCGCAAACTAGAGGGTCCAAAAGCCTGTAACTGAGAGTTGAGTGTATTTTCTAAGTAAAAAAGGCTAAAGTGCTCATTACACATGGTCTGTGTTAATAATGAACCATCTGAAAAGAGGGCATGTGTTACGGAAAGCATTTCACCTTCTAGTGTGCAATGCAAGTCCCTCTTCCAAAATTACCAATCTAAGTATTTGTTCACTGAATTTTATTGTACTTCTAGAAACGAGACACTTGAAGGATTATTAACTCTTGCTCTGAAATTATACACATCTTCAAAATGCCCTCATTATTTTAAGATGTAGGAGAAATTCTGCCTTACCAACCAGACAACAAATGGTGACTGTCCATCACAAACACACACTATAGAGTTTCACCAAAACACTGTGGTCACAATAAATGAAATTATGCTACAAGACAGAGCTTGTCATTTGTGCCATGAAGTGGCTTCACCTAAAACTTCAAATATTAATGAGGGACTATAGCCGACCTATTCACTGACAATTAAGCTCTGATGTGAGCATCAGGAATCATTTGCATAATGAAAATACTCTTCCCTCGATTATCCAAATTACAACTTAAAAGGAAAATCACCCTCAAGAAGAGGTTTTTTATTTGGAAGGACATTTTAATGAGGTGATAGGTATCTTAATAAGAGTTCTTGGGTGAGGACACCTGGACTATTAAACAGGAATTCTGCTGCAGCCTATATTAATTCATGGAAAGATTATATCGCATCTGTTTAATTCATTAGATGCTTGAAGTGCTAAGTATCACTTGCATGGTTGAAAGTAAACCAATTTAAACAAAAGATGCAATAAACGGTAAGTTTGGAGGATTTGGATATTTTATCTGTTTTCCTTTCAGTTTAACAATAATTCACCACAAGTACAAATCTGGAAGATCTGCATGAAATTAACTTCAAAGTAGCTTTGCAAATGAGACCTAGAGGGTTTTTCAGAATTTTATGTCACCAAGCAAAAAAGATTATAAATACATTAGTCGTATTTAATTATTTTTACGTGAAGAAACTGAATTAAGGGGTAAAATTCTTATCATTGCCGAGTGACCTCGCCAGGGTTTAATACTTCACAAGGGAACACTGTTACCAGGAATAATTAAAAGGGTATTATCACCTTATATCAAACTATACAACAAGCCCATAGTAATCAAAACAGTCTGGTACAGGCATCAAAGCAGACATACAGATCAATGGAACACTATAGTGAGCCCCAAAATAAACCCACACCTTTATAATTGATTAATATTCCACAGAGGAAGCAATCACATGCAATGGGCTAAAGATACTTAATTCAATAAATAGTATTGAGAAAATTGGACAGCTAAAATGTGCAGAAAAATGAAACTAGACCACCTTAATATACCACAGACAAGAATAAATTCAAAATGGATCAAAGACTTAAATGTTAAACCTGAAACAATAAAAATCTTACAAGAAAACATAGGCAGCAAAATCTTAAGACATTGCTCATAGAAAAAAAAAAAAAAATTTATCTTTCTCTCCAGGCAAGGCAAACAAAAGAAAAAGCCAAATGGGACTACATCAAACTGAAACATTTTTGCCCAGCAAAGGAAGTCATCAACAAAATAAAAACACAACCCACAGAATGGGAGAACATGTCCACTGATACATTTGATATGGGATTAATATCTAAAGTTTATAAAGTATTTAATAAAACTCAACACCAAAAAAAAAGAAAAAAGAAAAAAAAAACAATAAAAAATGGGTAAAGAACCTGAATAGATACTTCTTCAAAGAGGACATAGAGATGCCCTATAGACATCTGAAAAGATGCTCAAGCTCACTAATCATCAGAGAAATGCAGATTAAAACCCATGAGATCTCACACCTGTCAGAATGGCCATCATCAATAAATCAACAAATAACAAATGCTCACAACAGGTAGAGAAAGGGAAAGCCTTCTGCACGGTTGGTTTGTACGCAGACTGGTACAGCCACAGTGGAAAGCAGTATAGAGATACCTCAAAAAATTAAATTTGACCCAGCTACCCCACTTCTGAGAATACAGCCGAGGGAACCCAAAACACTAATTTGAAAGAACACAAGCACCCCCGTATTCACTGAAGCATTATTTACAATCATCAAGATACGGAAGCAGCCAAAGTGTCCATCAAGAGTTGAGTGGATAAAACAACTAATGAGACATTTACACAACGGAATTTCTACTCAGCACAAAAGAAGAAAATCTTACCCTTGGAGACTGCATGGATGGACCTGGAGAATCTTATGCTAAGTGAAATAGCAGGTCAGAGAAAGACAAGATGGTTTCACTCCTATGTATTGGACAGACTGAACTAACAAGCAACAGAGACAGGCTCTTAGATGGAAAGCTAGTGGGTGACAACAGTGTGATGATGGCTACAGAGCGTGAGTTGTGACGGGACTCAGTGGTCATGGAAAAAATACAACAGGCATGAAGTCAAAAGGGAAAATAAAATAGAAAACCGAGTAAGCAAAGGAATACTATTATTATGGATTATTAAAATTTTTGGAAGTCGTAATTTACTTTAACCAAGAAAGCTTTAGGGCACAGTTATACGTCTTTTTTCGAGATGCAATTTTTAAACACAGTGGTTTTGGGTCTTAAAAACAGGGTTAAAATATTAAATTTAATATTTATGATTTGTTTCATTTGGTCAATACAAATAGGTTTTATAGGTGGTTTTGCAAGTTGCATATGTGCTTTAGGTCGAAATTTCTCTTTAGAAGGTTAAACTAAATATTCTCCTAAGTGAATTACAGTTCTAACATAGCTATGTTACTCCAGTGATATTTTCTCAGGGTGGGGGTGGAGACTATTTTTTTCCTTAGTTCTTTTTCATACGAACTACAGTCTGTCCAAAAATATCCCTTGTCACTTTACTGTTACCAGAAGGGGACAATATTATTGTGAATAACAGAATCAATTGGGCTGGAAGTGCAAGAAGAATTTTTATATGATACGAATTAGATCAACTCAGGCCAGCCACTCTTTCCGTAAGTAACTCACTGAATACGTAAAGGCAGGAGCAGCCGAAAGCAAAATCAAATCAGCATTTGGAGGCTCCAGAGAGATTTGTCTGTTTAAAAAGAGAGGGAGAGAAAGGGAAACCTAACGGGGGAGTCAAATTCCAGCTATCTAACAAGCCTGCACGCTGGGCTCTGCTGAATAAAACAAGCACGGCCGCGGATGCGCTAGCCTGTCTTTTGATCCAGTGGGCTGGTGGTCAAGGATAACCTGGAAAACAACATTTGCAGTAAAATGCGGCGGTGGGGAGTTTGCAGCCCGTTTTGGCAAAGCCAGAAGTTTGACTGAATCTACTAGTCAAAGGACTGTGCAAAAATAAGGGGCAGTTAACTGCTTTCTGTTACGGTGATTGCTGTTTGGTTATTTAATTTTGCTTTGGGTAGGTCTCAGGGAGTGTCGCAACTCCACAAATGGTGTGAGCACCAGTCAGTGGAGGAAAGAAATCAAGATTCCAGGTCTACGATCACGGCCTACAGTCTGGGGAAGAAGAAATCGTGAAACAGGAATGTCTTGAGAATGATTTTTTCCTTAAAAATCATGACAGGGATTCATGATGGTGTTAGCATTAGGAGGTAATTTCCTTCCCTGATCAAACTTCGGAACCTTGAACCCAGGCTTATACAAGGAAGGTATAAAGCCAAACTTTCTCCCCCCATCAAATGAAAACTGCGGAGCCTTTCATCAGATCACAACAGTGTTTTAATTTAGAAATGGGGAACTTCTGAATTTCAGCTTCACTTTAAAGGAGCTTGTGCACCAGTGACATTTTCCGTCTCAAGGCCTCCACATGACAAATCAATTCATCTCGTTTCTTCATTTTCTTAAATAACTGGCTCCTAAGTAAACAAGGAGACCAGAATAAAAATAAGATCTCCCCCAACAGCACATCTACATCATGACCGAAATATCTACCGGTGTTGGCGCAATGATTTCTTTATCTGGCTACATTTTTAGTGGGCTTTTCTTGAAGCAACAAATACACAAGTGCATTGAGTAGAAGCTACTTGCGAATTACGAAGATCTGTCTGCAGATTTCTTTCAAATATATTCCCAATTATAACCCCCTAAGTGTAATTTACAACAGAAAACCTTCAGGTGAACAGTCCAATCCCATAATTAACAGAAAGTTAAATTCCCAATTATTCATGGCAAAAAGAGGTCGCCTCTCATAATTCAAATAGGTTTTGGTATTTATCACTTGATACTGGATAGAAATGGTGTTTTTTGTTATTGCTTTTTTTTTTTTTACCTTCCTAATTTCCACTTTGTTTCGGCTCTTTGGCTGGACGAGGTATCACAGCTTTCACTTTCCTTACTCCCACTACCTGCTTATCCCACCGTGGCCCTGACTTCCACTGGCTGTGATCTTAATGTCACAGTGGCTGCTTAGGGCCCAAATCTGACTGGACACTTCCCAATCCAAATTCTGAGGACATCTCTGTAGCACCTGACACAGCAGATAGTGCCCTGCTTCTTAAAACTCTTTTCCGCCTTAAGCGTTACAACATTACTGTGACAGGGTTCACCTTTTGCCACTTTCCAATCTTTCCCCACACCCCCGATTCATCAATGGGTGCCGGAAATGTGCTTCCAACACTCCGGTGATGCCCAGCTCTCTGGTCTTCCCTCTCCCCTCTCTTCCTCACGTTAAATTCCCGGGGCAATGTTGCCCACATTGACACGACCGAAAGGAATCTTGTCCAGGCCTCTCCCTATGCTTCAGACTCAGCTGAGTTCATAGGACATCCCTATTAAAAGCATCTCAAAATCTGGGGGTCCAAACTAGACTTCTGATCTTCTCCTCCACAGCTGCTCGGCGTCCACCATGCACTCAACATCAACCGGAAGGCATACAGGGTCTTCCTTCTCCCTTCCTTCTCACCTCCCATGAAGTCATCCTGATTCCTCTTTCTAAATATGCCATACATCTCCTGCCTTTTCTCCAGGCTAACGTTCATCACTTGAACCCATGGGCTCAGCCCCCCTCACCAGAGTCATCGCAATGGTCCTTCATCTCAGAGTCCCCAACTCGAAGCCTCAACTCCCTCATTCATTCCTGATCCTGAAATTGCCTCCACTGGATCACCCGTTAACCTGAGGTGTGGCTTCGCTGTTTCTTGCCAAAAAGATATTCCTTCTCAGTAGGCTGTTCTAAGGCTCAAACCTGACCCTAGAAGTCATCCTGGGTTCTCTTCTTACCCTCACGTATTTACAGCCAATACATTAGCTAGAGCTGTTAATTCCACCTGAAAACCACTCCCTGCATCTATCTGCCCCTTTCGGCCACTACCACTTGGACCTGAGTTCTTCATCACCTGTCTGAAAAGCTGGGATAAACTTAGAATGGTTCTCATCATATCCGCGTAGGGTTATTTAAACCATATCCCTCTCTTCCTCTATTTTCTATAAACCAATTACTGGAGCTAGAAGTTCAAATCTCCTTAAGTCAAATTCATTGAGGTATAATTTTGGTACAGTACCATTGAAGGGAGGCTGTTTTTTAACTTTTTATCCTCACCTGAGGACATGCTTATTGATTTTAAAGAGAGGGGAAGAAGGGAATGAGAAAGTGAGGGAGAGAAACATTGATAGGTTGCCTCTTGTAGGCGCCCCAACCTGGAACTGAACCCACAGCCCAGGCATGTGCCCTGACTGAGAACAGAACCTGTGACCTTTTGGTCTGTGGGACAACACCCAACCAAGTCACCACGGCCAGGCAGGACACTGATCATTTTTAAAGCAATATTAATATGATGACAGCACTTCTCTACTCAAACTTCTCCAATACATTCCTACTGCCCTGAGAACAAAATCTGAAAATTCTGCACGCTGGCCTACAGAACCCTCCACGGCCCGGGCACTCACCACCTTCCCCGTCTCGTGGTGGGCCACTGTCTCCTCCTTAGCCTCCTGCAACCATATCTGGCGTTCCCTCCATGCCATCAGCAGTTCATTCATTCCCACCTCAGGGCCTGGGCAGCTACTGCTCCTTTGGCCTGAAAAAATCCCACACCCTCTCCAAGTGCCTGATTCCTTATGGTTACTGAGGTCTCCGCTCAAATACCAGGCCCACAGAACCCTTCTGCATCCGCCCAAAAATCAGACTGAATTCTGTACCTGGTACTGAGCATGATCTCAATAAATGTTTGCTAATTAATCAATGACTTCTGGGGGATGTGACTCCCACAGTTAACAGCACTCCCCCTTCAGTTAACAGTTCACGAAGTGAGGGAAGGCATCTGTTTTCCCCAAGTTCATCGCACACTGTCTTTTCTCTGCATCTCTGCCTGGGCTACCTGGCCTGGCCCCATAACCTGCCTTGTTCATCTGGACTCATGCTTCATGTTTGCACGTAAACATAAAAAGCCATCCATTTATGCCACATTCACAGGGTACTGTGCAAATAAAATACATCCTTAGCACTTCGGGGAGAACCCTGTAGAATAACAGTCAAAGCTAGGTGCTGGCGTCGGTGGCCTGGACTTGAATCTCTGCTTCACCACTGAGGTATCCAGCTAAACTGCATAAAACTCCTTCGCCTCAGTTTGTTCCTCGTACAGAGAATGGGATTCATCTCTGATTTCACTGTATGATATGACACATGTCAAGTGCTTAGGACATTTGATCAGTAAATGTCACCTACTCTTATTCTTATTAACTAGGATGTACTGTATTTAACATCTCACACTGAAATGATTTTTTCGTCTGCTTCTTACTACGGGCAGGTCTTTGATGGCATGGGGAGATAGACATTTTCCCTTCATGTTCCCAATTCCATACCTGGGCACAATTCCTACATATCATAGCACTCCATACATGTTTTTTAAGTAATTGTAAATAAATCTGGTTTTCCTGGGCCAAAAATACTCTTGCTGGAGGTAGGGAGCTAGGTAGGTGCAAAGGTATGGGAATTAAAATTAGTTAATGGTATCCCCGATAATTTCACTGATGGGAAAAGCAAATCTGTCAAAAATATCTTGTATTATGTGTGTGGGGTCAGGAAGAGCTCACCCAGCTGGCCTAAAAGGCTCAGAAAAAAAAAGAGCAAAAACTCAAAGCTTCAGATTCTGAGCTGAAGGCCTATTCTTTGCGCACACCTTTTTCTCACCTTAGAGGAAAGAATTTTCAGTCTGCTTTGCTGTAACGCCAAGAACCAACATTAGGAACAGCATCACCTTATGGCAATACGAAACCTCCCTTTGTTTCGTGTATTCAATTACCCAAAACTCACAACTCCCAAAGCAGCCCAAAATAGACATGAACCCATTCAAAAAGTGATGTCTCTGCACCCCTGCAAAGCCCATTCTAGTGAAGGGCCAGCAAACTTGTTCTGTGGAGAGACAAAGAGGAACTTAACTACCTTCGGCTTACGGGCCCTGATGATGGCAGAACAGCCATCAACACCATGCGACCACATGGGGACGGCTGTGCTCCACTGAAACTTTTTCATGGACATAGACACTTCAATGTTACGCCATTCGTAGTGCCATGGAATTTTATCCTTCTCTTGATGGTTGCCATTTGAAAATAGAAGAATAATTTTTGGCTTGTGGGCATATAAGAACAGACACGAGGTCCAATGTGGCCCACAGGTCATAGTTCACTGACCCCTACATTTTATTAGCTCTCTCCTAAGTTCTGAAACACAATACACCAGGCTTCTCATTCGTGAATGGAAAGGGATAATGATGCATTTTCTCATACCAAAAAGAGTTCTACCATAACTACGACAGCATCTTTTAATCAATGTAAAAGATAAGAAAAAAGGACAATTATTTAAACTATTTGTGTATTAAACCCTTGACAGCAAATCCAGGACTCTATGAATCCTAATTTTGCTGCACACCTACTGTTCAATAACTAAACCTGTCTTTCAGTCTTACTTTTCAATTTCATATTTATAAGGGAATAGAAAGTACAATGACAGAATTCATAGACG
Organism: Noctilio leporinus; assembly: GCA_004026585.1. Lineage (NCBI taxonomy): Eukaryota > Metazoa > Chordata > Mammalia > Chiroptera > Noctilionidae > Noctilio > Noctilio leporinus. Next base: position 679,362 of record PVIW01000002.1, on the reverse strand, counting down.
TGTCATTACACACACACACACACACACACACACATCCCTGAAACAGAAACAAAGATAACTCATCCAGCCAGACATAGTCCAAAAAAATCGCATGGTCCATTCTCCCTCTGTTCCCAAAGCCAAAGAAACCCACGGTGCTTCCACTCAACAGACACTCGTCAAGCACGTACTATGCACAGGTCAAGATGAAGTAACACCATCTTCTCAGCATGCGCTCAGGCTCCTTCATCTTGTCCGTGCATTCACAAGCACGCGTCTGAAACACTTGAATGGAAAATGTCATCACTATTCTGATAAACCTCAGAAGAAATTCAGCTACTACCTTCCCTCCAGGATCGATACGGGCCAGGGTTTTCAAGACCCGAAGTTCTCCTGAGAGTGCTCTAAAGCGCCAGGATCATCTTAGCGCTCAATTGGACGCGAGGTCCCGGGCAAGACAGGCAGCCCTTGAGTGAACAGCCGCATCTCAGCCAGCTCGCTACGGGCGGCCCGGCGCGGTGGCTCAAGAAGGCTGGCCACGTCTTCCCCAAGTCAGTTGTGAACTGCTCTCTGAATTGGCTCGCAGCTGCGATTTCCAGGGGGCTGGGGTACCCTCCACGTAGCTGGTGGTGGGGAAAACATAAAAGCCTGCTTTTCCCACAAACACACAACTTTCTGGCCATGTGCCATCCCGACTCACAAAGGACATGCGGATCTGAAAAGGGACACTTCTGGGGCTCTATCAGAAATCGGGCAGATCAAAAGTCTGGCATGGGTGCTGCCGTCAAGCACTCAAAACGTGTAACTTGGTCCAGTTTTAGAGACCTGGGTGCACAGATCTATGCCATCAACCTGTCTCAGAGGCAGCCTGAAGTACTCAGTGTCCCTGACAGTGAGGCGCTGAGACACTGTACCCAGCTCTTCTGTTTCTTTCCCGAAGAAATGGGTAAGCTTTAAAGCTGGAAATCAGAGGCCGGTAAGGTTGTTACCCACCACATTAGCCCCCTTCTGAAAACCTGAAGGAAACTCACAATCTGGCTCTTGTATAGACATGAGTTACAAAAAATGACTTTCCCTATCCTTTCTCATTTGTATCTATTCAACTGTCTCCACTGCAGAGTTAGGTGACCTGGAAGAGAGTGATCAATATCGATAAAAAAAAGCTGGTATTTCAGAGCTAACCCGGGCTTAACGTAACACCTCTATGAAGGCATATGTGTACATGTACATGTTACACAGGGATGGAGAGAGGAAGGAAGAAGAACAAAGGAAAGATTACTTTGTACATGCAGGCTTAGTCCCACAAACATACGCAGACACAGAATGAACAGAAGACCCATCCGAAAACAACGATTCGAGTCCTTTCGATGCCTCAGACGCATGTTTTCCCTGAGCCCAGGTCACTGGGAAATTCCCAAGTCACGAAGAAGTTCCACAGGTAGCCTTCTGATGCTGTCCCAACCCTGCCACCGTCTTTACAGCCCTTCTGGTTTCAGGGAAAGTTGAGCAGGCTGACGTTTAGTTCCATGACTGAATTCGAAAGAGGGACTGATAAAACGATTCATCTACTCTCCTCTTCTCCTCTCTCCCTCCCCCTCCGGTAGCACCCCCCACCCCCTCCATAAGTCCTGGTTGGCCATCGACAAGAACAAAATATCTAACTGAGGAAAACCGTCTTCCAACCACAACCTCCCTGGCAGGCTCTGCTGACAGTTGGGCCCTGGCTGGGAGCTGCTCAATAATCTTTCAGGCTGAGATATTAGTGGGACACTCATCCTCCTAGGTGCTGCTGCCTACGGATTCCGCTCAACTGGGAAGATGGCTGTGCGTCTGTTTATCCTTCCGAGGATCTGCTATTGTGCAAATATCTCCAATTGAGACCCCCGTGGGAGGGCACGCACGACACTGGCGCTTCCTTTCCTGCAAAATCTCCCTAAGACAGCTCGGGCGGGTTCCCCCGGGCCTGCTTCTCAGTATTAGATTATATAAGCAGATTCTCCTTCAGGAAGGCAGGCAGTTGCTTCGAGACACAGAAATAAAAATGCCCACGTTTCTCCGAGGGAATTTCAAAATAGCAAGCTGCTTAAATACCAAGGAAAACACCTGGTTGGTCTCCAAGCCTAAAGATAGCCTAAAACAGTTAGGGACAGTAAGAGGGGGTGGGACAGGGGAGAAGGGGAGGTCACGAGGATGCTCAGAATAATCTGACCAGGCACCTCTGAGTAAATTCAGTCCTTTCTGAAATTCTATAAACAGCGTTCACTTGAAGCGGTTTTATGTTTTGTTTCTGGAAAGTGGGTAAGGTGGACGCGGTGGGGTGTCTTGTTCTAATTCAGAGCTTCAAATAACTTCTGCCAGGTTCCCCCTTTCCTTCTTCAACGTTTCTTCCCAAACCTACTTTATCCACGTATTTTTTTTTTCTTTCAAACAATTACTCAACCCCTAGACTCCCTGGAGGCTTCTGATTCTTAAAAGAATTAGAAAAGATCTCCAGTTATTATTAGATTCCATTTTAGATTGAGAAGAAGGAAGAAAGTGGGCAAGAGAGGGCCGTCTTTCTGTTGCCTGAGTTACTTTTGAAATTTGCTTCATTCAAAGGCCAGAAAAACGAGGTGCATCTTCAAAGTATAAAAGAAGTCAACAGGACCAATTACTTATACCCCCATCATGGAAAGTAAAAATAATTTAGCGTTCCCCCAGCCACCTAAAGGCATTTAAGAGATTCCGAGAAGCTCCATACATTTAATATTTTCTAAGAATAAGTCCAGTCCGGAGAAAAAGATTAAGCTTTCAAATATCACACTTATGTAAGTCTGACAACAACAACAAAAAATTCACAGTGGAAAGGATTAATCTCCAACAAAACTCGGAAAAGAGGCTTTTGCAGAAAAATCTCTTCCTCTGGCTACATCGCTTTTGTTTACAATAGGAAGCAGAATTTGGCCCCATTGTACATTCCTTCTTATGGTTCCCCCTTGTGAATTGAAATTGGTAAAGTAACATTGTAATTATCTTTTATCTATAGCATGATTTATTTATAACGCGAAATCCCTGTTTTACATGGTTCGAGTCTTAACAAGCAAGCACGCCTCTTAACAGTCAGGAAAAATAAAACTGAAATATAAAACAAATATGTATTTTAACATTCTTTTTTTTCCCAAAAATCTTGACTGTGACTCCAATAAAAACACAGCTACGCATTTTCTTTTGAACATTTCCATTTTTTTTTTTTTTTCCATTTCAAAGGTCAAATTTAAAGCTGAATCAACTAAGAATATAAATAAGTTGTAGGGCATGCCTAAAGCGGGTATCTTTTCAAGTAAAAGACAAGACTTACTAATAGTCCCATTTGTTTTCCATTAAAAATCTACTTATTGTAATCACAGCGATCTACATGCCAGTAGGGAAGCCTGCTTGGGCAAAGCCTTTGCTTTGTGTGTATCAGATGCGACATTTACTTAAATTCCAGATAATTGCAAGTGCATCTGCTAGGCTTTGTCACTGGTCTATACGAGCATTTTCACAGTGTATACAAAGAGCAATTATCCAACAACCACGGAAAAAGAAACAGTCATTTCTGCAAATTACAGCCAGCTCCTTTATCACGAAATAAGTTGGTGCTAAAAGAATGCTACCCTCAAACACTTTTCTGAAATAACATGTATTCACTCATACCACATACGTAACTACGCGGAACAAAAACAGCGAGCTTTTCAACTCTTAAATGACTAGGTCTGAAACGAGGGTAACTGTGATTTCAAATAAAATCATCTCACAAAAACATATCCTGCCCTGACCGGTGTGGCTCAGTTGGTTGGAGCGTGGTCCAGCAGACCCCAAGGGCTGCGGGTTTGATTCCCTGCCAGGATACGGGTTCGATCCCCCATCCCGGTGCAGATGAGAAGGCAACCAACCCATCAATGTTTTTCTCTTTCTCTTTGTCTTTCTCCCCCTTCCTCTTACTCTGAAAGCTGTGAAAAAAAATATCCTTAGCGTAGGAGTTAAATAAATAAATATACGAATATAAAAATAAAACGCATACGATTTAAACCAATTTGGTGCACTGTATATGTTTTTATTCTGTATTCATGACAGAATAGTTCCACAACGGTCTCCCTATTTATCATCAATTTTTAGTCCTCCAATTTGAGATACAAATGCACAGTCCAGAATATGAAGGCAAGTCAAAACGGGGGATACCGAAAACCAAACAGAAAGAAACTAAGCAACACGGACAAGGAAAAGTTTTACTCTATTCATGAAACCGTTGATTCTACAAAAACTTGGGTGATTGGTTCAACGTTTCTCTTTCTCTGTTCCGTTTGTTCCCTTGTTTTCTTTCTGACTCTTTCCTGTTCTTGTTCAATTGCATGTTAACTGGGACACTCAACACAGCCTGCCTCCCTTTAAAGCACAATCCAGTTTTTAGACTTCCACACCTCATGCTAACTAAACCTCAATGCCTCTCTTCTTTAAGGCCTAATGGAGTAAATCTGCTCTTTGAACAAATTCTCAAAGCTATCCACAATGATCACAGAGGGCTCATTAGAATAAAACTAGTTAATACACAGACTAAAAATAATTGCGACCATTGTCCTGATTTAAATCCACCCATTCAGCGGTGGATCACTTATTTCCTGCTTTACCTTCATTGAAATATCTTCATCACCATTTTGAAAAAGTATCAGGTTACCAGGCACAGCTATTAGTCAGAAAAAAAGAAATCTATTCCCCAAACTGAAGAGTCATCATTCTCATTAATATTTCATGGAACTGCATTAAATGAGACAACATTCAATATTTAACTATCTAATCCTACAGTAATTTATTTTAGAAAATATCAACCATGTGAGACTTCAGCCAGATTATTTTATTGGATGAATCTTTGTCATTATTAATATTACTGCAGTATCTCATAGTTTTTCAGAACGGAATGTACCACCCAAGGATTGAAAGTGATTTTGTTTCTAATTAATTCTCAAAATCCTTGGGAGACAGTGATGGAAGGATAAACATATTAATTTGGGATTGAAAAATAAAACACGGAGCCTTCCGGTGCAATGGTGTTACTGCAGATATGGATTCCTGGAGTGAGTCCTAAACGTCACTAGGTTTACTAATAATTTAGGAAAACCCATTTGAATCTCAGAAACCCTAAACTATGACACAAGAAATGCAGCTTTCTTTCTTTCAGGTACCACAGTTACTTTGATTACTGATTTCTAAGTAGAAAGTTGGCCTGGTCTGTTATCTGGAATGTCTATTAATTTGCTTACAAGCAATTACTTAGCCAACCAGATGTTCTTCGTAAGTACTTTAAATAAATCCCTTTTACCTTTTTTCAGACCAGTAATCAACTTGGTACATTTATTCGGATATGGCTTTCACTCCATTCTAGGTGAATTATCTTTAACTTCAGCAGGAGCAGGATTCTAACAGGTAACATTTTAAAATGGCTATTGGTGATAAAAAGAATTCTCTACATGGCAAATATATTTAAGGTTGGTTTGTAACTAATACCTTTATAATCTTGAGAGAAGTTCACAAGGTTATCAGCCTGTCAAGTTCATACCATCGAACTTGACAGGCATTCTCTACCTTACCTTATCCCCTAAGATTCCACAGGTCACCCTCAAAATACCATCACATATTTGCTGGGGGCTTTTTGTTTTTCTGTTATGTTGACTGCCTCGCCCCACCCTACACACACACACACACACACACACACACACTTTGAGGGAATTCTACCATTTATATCCTGCTGGAAGTCAAAATATTTTTATCTGAATAAGAAAGCCAGCCTATCGATTTCTCAGATTTCCTAGTTACAAGGATATAGGTACTTCAATCAGATGAAGGCACCAGCCCAAAATTTTACTTGAGAGCCTGGGGCTTCCAGAAAAAAAGGATGAGGGTCTTTTCCGAGCCTGGTACACAGAGTCACATAGCCAGGGCAGTGGCGCCAGTGAACCCTGTGACTGGCCCAGTCCAGTGCCATGGCTCCAGCTGGGCACCCAGGATTCAGTGGCAGAAGAAGACGTGCCTGGTTCCACGTTTCCCCGTGATTTTATGGTTCCCAGTATCTAACACATTCCCCTTCTGCTCACATTCATCAGCATTAGTCTCTTTAACTTATACTTAAGAACCCAACTCCACCCCAAAATCAAAAAGTTATTCGAATTGTGTTTTTATTCTGTGGTTAATTTTAAAAACTGTTGGAAAATAAAGGAAGGGATCTGAATGTAAAGAACATTATCTCATCACAAAGACAAGGGATTTTCCCATCCAGAGGGACCCTGGCAGCAAATTTCTCATAAATTTTCAGAAAGTCACGGAGCCAACAGGAAAAGGGCCAAAGTCAAAGTTTAAACATGGAACACCTCGGCACAGACCCTTCCTCGTTTTTCTCTCAGCTGATGCTTCTCTGATTGAGATCAACAAGGAAGAGAAAAATGGAGAAGAATGTGGACGGTTTAGCTGTGACTCGCTGGAAGTGACATAGGCACTTCTCGTAACTCCCAGGCAAAATAAGCATTAATCAGGAGCCTGACCAGTGATCTCAGAAGTCAACGGTGACTGCCTGAGGACCAGGAAGCCATTACCTGGCCAGAGAAAGGGTCACTACCTCTGTGAGCTCTATCTTGGCAATTTCCCTTCCACAGCTGTTCCCCTGGTACCTGTCGAGAGCAGGACCTTGCCCACAGATGATTGGTAAAAGGTAACTTTAACAGAATGAATACGAGTTGTCAAAATTAGACTCCAGGACCTACATATGCAGAATATGCTTTCAAGTTCAACAGGGAAAATATTTTAAAGGTTTCGCTTTTAATCTATGGCATTGGGGGAGTACTTAAAGTTTGTCTTTCCTTCCCAATGCCTATCGTGTTTCCAACACCCTTCATTAAAAATAAATAAATAAAACAGTAAATCATAAATTGATTCATTGGTCATGAAAAATGTCAATTGACAGCTCTGGAGCACAGAGTCATGTAGCCATTCACTGATTGAATTGACACAGGTAACAGGCACGTCCTCAACATGACCAGCACTGGAATTTGTCCTTATTCCAAAACCTAGATGTTGACAAGGATGGGATTCCTCCTGGCAAGGATCTGTAGGTTAATACTTGTCCTCTGGCTTTAGTTAAACACATCTGTTATTAGATATCTGAATAGGAAAGGGGAGGGAGGGGGCGGAAGTGGGAAGGGAAGGGGGACAGAGTTGGGGGGGAGACAGAGAGAAAGAGAAGAAGAAGAGAGAGAAGCAAAAGAAGAAGATGAGAAGTTATATCCCTAACCTCTCCTCAAGCTGTTTTTCCCAGTGCAACAAGCAAAAAAACAGCTACTAACTTCTGTAATTAAAGTATCATTTTATACACACATGCACACACACACAACAATACTTTCACCTACAGAATGCAGGCTTCTAGACCAGCGACTGATCATACACACATACCCAGACTGTGTATGATTTTTTGTGCACCCATGGGGGCTTAATAAACACTTATGAATTGGCTGACAAGACAAAAACCAAGAAATGACAACCTTCAGGGTAGCTGTAACACAATTTCAACTTGGAAATTGCCAGGAATAGACACTGCAATCTGTGGGAACATACACAAATCATATAAAGAGCACCCGTACCCCTCATATACCTAAACTGGCCTTAGGGAATAGCTTAGTGAAAAATCACTGTTATAGGAAACTGAGCTTAGTGTCTCTATCTTTTTACTGTTTGGCTCTCACAGTGAATCCAGCTGATGGCAACTTCTATTCTGTAATAAAATCATTATTCTAGTAAAGTTACCTCAGAAGAACTTTCTAAGTATACTCGTAGATTAGAATACATGCAGAATTGAGGTCATCTTTAACATTTTCTTGCTAAGTCAACAGGTATAAAAGCACTTCTCCCTCTTGGTTCTTAAGATCCATGTTGCCTTTTTAATTTCTCTGCAGACAAACATGACAAAAGCATAACTCACAGTGCTTAAATACTTTCTTCAGTAGCAGCATCCCCAAATAAACAATAATGCTCAATAAATCATAACTTAGACATTGCCTTCCCCAAGTGCTACATGTCTTAGAACACATTCTGTTCAGTGTTTCCTTGAAAACAATCTTCAAACACCTCAAGGCCAAAGGTGGTTTGTTTTCCTTCCTAAAGTTCACAAAAAGGTTCCACCTCAGGGGATACACATGGGACAGATTTATAAAAATTGGTCCCCGAAATGGCAGCATTCCTTGAATAAGATGCTTCTATGAACAACGTAGCCTTACCACATGTGTTTGAAACGGTGGTTATTTCAACGATCTATTCTGAGGAGCCATTTCCACGTTAACAAGTTTCCCAAAATGTATCATGAAGGTAAGTGGGGAAAAAATTAGACAGAACACGCTCAGGATCAATTCCGTAACCTGGCAGGGGTGTTAAAGCGAAGGGCAGGAAACAATTTTTGGTTGAAGCAAAACTTTTTTTTTTTTTTTTTAAAAAAAAAAAAAAAATGCATGAGACCAAAATCCAAAGTCTGTGTGTAACTTTACCATCAAAGACCGAACACAAAATGCGTTTTAATTCGCTGCTTTAACGGGCTGATTTATCATCTGCTCATTAAAGCGCTATGTAACGACCACTGACTACAAAAACCATCTTGCAGACCACCACCCACCCACCATCTCTCCAGCTTCCCACAGTCCGCGGCACAGCCAAAGGACAGGCTTGGTCATCGGCCGTATAGAATCATTGGTGTTAGTTTTCTAATACACCCTCTGAACATAGAACCCTTGTTTCAAAGTGCCAAGAACTCCTTACATCTCTCCCTAACGTTACATCAAGGAGTCAGTACCACGTCTGACAAGAATGACTCTCAGATTTTCCTATGACAAGCCAAACGCATTTGGGGGGACGCTTGCTTTCCAGTTCTTAGGTCCCGACATTGATGGCAATGAGAAAGGACTTTTTTTTTTTTTTCCCTTGTTTTCTTGGCAGCCTCCTCTGGACTGTGAGAAGTGATGATTGATCATTTTTCCACACTCATCCACCGCCCTCTCTGTGGCCACATGTAAATTTGCCAATGGATAATTAAGCAGCAGACACATCCAATAAATATAATAAATAAATTTGATTTTTTTCCCCTTAGTAATTGGTTTCATCTGACTGAGTCTGATTATGTGTGAGGATATATAAGCAGGTTTAGAGAGGAGAAAAATTAGCTGCTGGGTCACACAAATTACAGAACCCTAACCACTGTGAAATGCTTCTATAATAAGGACATTATTATTCTTAGGGTTACATATAAAGGAGCTTGTGTCTTCTCAACAGGTTTAGGTGAGGCTAAAAACAGAACTACCGACATGATTATTACCATAAGGAAGAGGTAGTCAACTACAGAACTTCCCCTCTGTTCTACACCCTGTTCCCTACATGCACACCTGCCCTCCCCTCTGCCTCCATTTAGTTCATGCAGGTAATACTAAACTGGGACATAGGTCTCTGATTCCAGGTGTCAATCACACCACACTACATGCCCAGAAATGAGCTGGGCATTCCAGAAGGCAAAGGAGGAACAGATAGCTGTATACAATGACTGCCTGAGCAAATGCTGAAAGAAAATTAAATCATCTTTCTCATATACTCACAAGTGACACAAAAAACGAAGCTTTATGTTGTGTTTTTTTAAAAGCACCCAGCTGCCCACACCAGGTGGCTCGATTGGTTGGAACACCAACCTGGGCACCAAAAGTTGCTGGGTGGATCCTCAGGAAGCTATGGGGAGAAACAGATTGTGACCTTTCTCTCTCTCTCTCTCTTTTTCTTTCTTTCTCAGTCAATAAACATATCCTCAGGTGAGGGTTAAAAAAATGAAAGAAATCACTCACCCTATTCCCATTTACTTTCTTAGGTATCTTCTAGGTGTCAAAGGAGTCTGGCCATGCTATTTAGCTTTTAGCAGACCACAGTAGCTAGCCTGTCTTCGAAATCCAAAAACTTCTCTTTGAAGGAATCAAAAAATAATAATAAAAGACAGAAATATTCTTTCCTGCAGCTTTGTCTTTTTTCTTCTAAGTAATATCTCCTGAAATATGTATATATAACCACATACTTTACATTTGAAATGGTTTAGAAAAACTGTCATAGTTAAAAATCACCAAGTCTATGGTAATGAGTTTGCTAATAATAACTATGATTTTCACTATGTAGATACTTACTGCTTGAATTAGTCATCTGCATGGGCATAGCTATCTTTTCTAATTGTTTAATTTCATTCATAGAAATAACCCAAGGACCTAATTTGACTATTACAAACATTCGAAATTAAATTTTGAAGTGGCACTTTGTCTGAACATCTTACAAATATAGCAAGCACCTTGCACCATTTTGTGAAATTGTTATTTCACATTATGGAATTGAAAAGAAAAAAAAAAAAAAAAAAACTTTACCAAGATAATTTCAATTCAATGATGTATTTCTTTTTTTTCCCACATCTACCCTTATTCCTCTAATTAAAATATGTGTCAAAATATTGAGTATCTGTTAAATCCTAAGCAATAATAAAAACAACATTTAAACATAAGCCTTTTCCAAAAGAATTCTCCATAGAATTGTCCTCTTTAAAGATTTTAAACCAATTACATTATTGTTACTATCAATTTTACCTTCATCACATAAATTATATTTCCCAGATTCAGTCATTACCTCCTAATAGGTAAATTAAAGGTTAGGGAATGCAAATAAATAAAAGAAATGACTACAATATTGACCCAAATTCATAAATTAATTTCTTATTCTACAGGATCTATAACTCCATTTAATATAACTAAGAAATAAATACTTTCTACCAAGGTCATAATAACAGAAATGGCTCATACAGAATTTCTAAGACTTTTTTAACAGGCTTGAGCCTACATAGCTAAATAATTCAGCCATCAGAACAATTCAATAGACTGTCTTTTGGAAAGCTGAGTTCCACACTTTTACAGACCTGCCCTCCCATTCCAGAAATCACAAATCAACGCAACGAGAAACCACCAAGCTAAGGAATGTAACTCCACAGGTTTCTCACAATAACCTGTAGCAGGACTACATTAGAGACAACAGTAGCGCCGGGCTATTGGTGCCATAACAAATGTCAAGGAGGATAAAGCATCTTCTGAAAGCATTGCACTCGAGGTCAGAGAAGTCTAAACTTTTAAAGAAACCACGCCTCTCCTCCCAAACTGAGCACTCACTGTTCCCGAGACAGATATGGGATCTTTAACACCCGTTACCAAGAGTCTGGCTAGAGCCACACAGGAGTGATGAGATGAGAAATGCAACTGTTCCATCAGGAGTCAAAGATCCCTTCATATTGTCCGGGGAAGGGAGAGGTCTTTACTAGGGGAAACAGATTTCAGTTCAACATGCTGCTAGATTATTCAGTCTTGATTCCTAGTCACTAAACTTACATCGAGAGTTAAAACATTTGCTGTTTTTACACACGATCCTGCAAAAATGCACACAGCTTTACTATTTTGTTCCCAGTAATTCTTCGTAACTAAGACGGTCTTAATTCTACACTTAGGAGAAGTGGACCAGGTAAAGTATTTCAGCAATAATAAAGGAACTTTATTTGCAAACTAGTTCTCAAGCTGCTTCCTTTCCTGCCATTAAGAATTCATTAAAAAACAAAAAGAAACACCGGAAAGAATTCAAGTTCAAAATCACATTATAGTATGCAATAGAGTAAATAGACTTGGATAGGGAGTAAGGGGAATTTTAGAGAACATTTTATACCTCTTCAACTTCATGAAATTTTTTGGAAATAGAAGCAGGATACTCTTAGCACTGCTGAAATAATTATGTTAAGTAGCAATTCATCTTTGTTAGGTAGAGAAAACAACCGAAATAATTTTTAAGAAGTGTATGTCATGGATAGTACAAAGTTTTGAACAATGAAAATGTCCCTTTTATAAACCAATATAGAACCCAGGACTACAGTGACATACTTGGACAAAGCTACTATTTTCTCTCACCAATACAAGACTCTGGTGAAATTACTGTTGGTTTCTAAAAATTTTAAATGAAGTATTATCTGATTAGAAACTATAATAGATTTAATGAAATTGTGCTGTGCCCCTTTTTATTAAAATATATTAAAAGACGCTTACCCTTACCCGACCCCACCCCACTCCACCCCAAAATTGTTCTTGTAATCTTTCCGGGAGGCTCTGAATCTGTTGTATGTTCTTAGCTCAGAGTGGAAGGTTTTTCCCTATGAGTTTACCAGGGTTCCTAGGAACCAGTTATTCAAAGAATAAAACTACTGCTTCATACAAGGTGATGGGAGACAAAATCATAAGCTTTTGACATGGCCTCAATTAAAGTCATAGCATGATATAAGTTTTGCCTCTTTAAATCAGACTTTCAGTTTGAGTTAAGAGTTCTCCAGTGTGGAGGAATAAAAAGGCCCTTGGCAATGACCTTGACCATATTTCACCAGGAATTACTTCCCAAAATTAAGTCTACAAAGAAGAGAAGACAATGGAAAAACTCACTAATACAGATTTTCCTTAAAAGCACTCCAGGACTTCAAAGTTCCTTTCCAATCACACAATGAAAAAAAAAAAGGGAATTAGTTCTAAGAAATATTCAGTAGCTCTAGCATATAAACATATCAATGCAAATATACCTCCATGCTTATCAACATGAAACATGAACCCCAACAATATGGGCAAATGTGCTTAAGAACTTTCATGAACCAACAGTCTCTTACTATATGGAACCCCCCCCAAAAAGTTACCTTCTTTGCACATTGCCAGATGCTATGCCGATTTAAAATAAACTGCATAATTTACCAATAAGCTCAGCAAGAGGATGGTATTATTTTGACACCTTAACCTAAGATCAACAGTAGGCACAGAAGAGAATGTTAAAATGAGCTTCATTAAGATTCAATGGGAAACAATAACAAAATAATAATAGTGACAATAATAATAATTAGTAATACCACCAATAAGCCACAAACACTAAATACGCCACACAGAACCACCTTAGAAATCCGGCTGACTGAAATGTAATCAAAGCAGGCATTCCACCCAAAACGTAGATATGTTTAATATTTTACCACCAATTCTCAGAGCTTTTCAGAAGTTGCCAGGAAACTAGAAGTAGAAGGAGGAGTGGGTGGGTAAAAACCAACCTCAGCAAGAAGCAGTATGTTCTTTAAATCAATGAACTCTTGGTCTTCACACCTAGTGAAAATGTTGAAACTGAAGCTAATAGTGTTGCTTCATAAAGAAGTTCATATTCAGAGTATCTTGCATGACAATTAGAAATCTTGCTCCATGGGCCACGTGAAATGAGTCCTCAGCCTGGTCAGTGATCTATGTGTGTCCGTGTGTGTGGCATATACCTGAGAATGAGTGCAGCTACTCAGCATGGGGTACATTACTTTCTAGGTTTGGTCCTAGAATGGGAAAACTGGGATGCTTTAGAAAAGTTTGGTTCTTAGGACAGCAGTTTACCATATGAAGTCATTTTTCTTCAGTTCTTACACAAATGCTTCACTTAAAGACAACTGTGACCCTAATGAATGAAAATTGAGTTTCCCCTCCACACCCCTACTTGATCAAAATGGTCACTGCGAGCGTCCCTGAAAATATTTTAAAATAGCAATATTGCCATTTTAAGGGACCCGTGAGTAAGATGAGCTTTCTAAGCAGAAATGCCCATCACCAGGAGCAGCCTAGAAAAGAAGAAATGGCCTTTGGATCTCAGGGATCCGGTCCACAATGTCAAGCAAAGGTTTTGTCAACACAGGCAACGCAGAACAACAGGTGAATGGCATGGTACCTTGGAGTAGGCTTTCTTCTCTATAACCGAAGGTCTAGCTAGTTGAGTTCACCTAGTTTGTTTGGCTCTTCAGGGTGGACTGACTTAGGCTATTCTTCCAACAGCTGCTAAGTTTACATGAAAAAAAAAAAAAAAGTTCAACAGTATTATCACAAAGAGATTCTTGGCACACACACAAAAAGATGTGCTGTTCTACGATGGGGCAACCACATAGCGTAAGCGAGCTTCCTTAAATGACAATAGTAAAATGAAGGTGTCTCAGAGTATTTATTCCTGATCTGGGTATCCCGAGTTCAGAGTTCCTCATAATGACAATGTACATACCAAAACTGCCACCTGGTCCACCCCAGACTTCCCTCCCTTCATGGAAGCTGCCTCTGGGTTAGCTCATTTTCCCATGGCTTAGCAGAAATTTTACAGCTACACACTGATTTCTCTTGAAACTGCTGATTTGCCTTTACTTCCTGACCCTTCGGTTTTTTTTTTCTACTGAACTGGAACTGAAAACTCAGGGGGCAGAGAGTACAGCCAACGAACACAGTAACTGCTAAGAACCCTCCGAAGAACTTAACCGACAGGAATGCGTTCAAGAACTGTTGTATGGTAATTTTTAAACAGTATTTAAAACAGATCCTGGAAGCAAGAGTTACAGGATCGGTTCTATTTTTTAGAAAAGAGTGCAGAGTTCAATGTGCATGCATTATGCTGGCTATTTTAAATCATTTTGTTCCGTTTGTATAGTAGAAACTGCCCTCTCCCTCCCTGATGACAAATTGCCCCTTCAAGAGAGGGCTGGTTTGGGGTTAGAAATTGCTGTACATGCCTCACAGTTTTGAATTAAACAACACCAGCGATCTCCCTCCTTCTCCAGAGCTCTAGGTTTATTTATTAAGTAAATTTAGCGATAGCCCAATCACTGGAGAACAGGGCAGCATATGATGCACTTAAAGCACTTCTCTGTTTATTATCTCTGCAAGCGACACGAGTAGTAGTGTCTATTCTTGCCTCCCGCAAAATCGGCAGCACTGTGATGCGAAACAGCATTTTAAAGAAATTCTCTTTTGGAATGCAAATGATCCTTCCACCCATTTCGACTATAGATTCCTACAGTAGTCTGGAATCACTGGCGTCTGTCACGCTGTCCAAACTGAATCAAAACGCATTGTAATCCTGGGGAATGATAACCTTAAATAGCAAGGCAACGTTAACATACATCCTAAAGAAAAAAAAAAAAAAAATCCCCTATAACGGCAATGAACATTAGAGAGAAACCGGCCATCCTTCTGCAGGGAAATAATCTGCTCTACCCATTTCCCCTCCCCCGGCCCCCAAACTCATGCAACTAACGATGACCTCCCGAAGTGCCGAATTTACATGTTCCAGCATTCGTCTGAGGATGAAGGAAGGAGGAGGAAAAAAAAAAAAATACACAGAAAAACCACGGAACAAGTTGCAAACTGCACAAAAGCCAGGAGAGACAGAGAGGGAACTGCAGCCGATTCAGGAGCGGTGGCAGGATGAGGAGCAACGGAAGGGAAACGGAAGAAAGGAAGGAGGGGGGGGGAGCCTTAAGCATTCAAGAGTAAGAAGTGAAAAACATTTACCAGCCGCTCGGTCAGTAGCTTCGCTCCCTGACACCATCTACACAGACAGATAACTTAGCCTAGAGTCTTCGGTCCCAGCTCGCTTGGGAGCGAAATTCCTTCACTTCGAGGGGGCCGCACGCCCTCAAGAAAGAGAGAGAGGGAAAGAAGGGGGGAAATAATCCCGAAGAGCAAGACAGGCTTTCCCTCTCCTCCCTCTTACCCGCCCCCCGAACTCCCCGAACGGTGCTCGCTTCGGCACAGCGCTGCGGGCTGTGCGGCTGAGCTGCCCGCCGCCGCCGGCGCCGCGCCTGCTGCCACTGCTGCTGCTGCTGCTGCTGCTGCTCCGCTGCGGCCACTTCGGAAAGGATTAGGAGGAGGACGCCCGAGCACGACCTGAGCCTGCGAGCCACCCAGGACCAATGTGCAACCTGCTCTGGAATCAAACCCATAACACACGCACGCACACCCAGTGGCTCCTGCCTGCGAGCCCTTGCGCGCGCACGGGCGCCTGCCCGCGCGCCGCACAGACCCGCGCGCACACACACATGCATGCACGCACGAGCGCGCGCGCACACACATGCACACACACGGGCACACACACCGAACGCTGCAGCACCACCTGCCCGCCAGCCGGTGCAGTCCCAGAATGGGGAGGGCCAGCCAATCCCCGCTCCCGAGAGCGCGCAGGCCACGGCTGGCGGGGCTCGGTGGTGGCGCTGGGGCTGCAGCAGCTGTGCTTGCGGGGTACGGGGCCAGGGAGGAGTTCACGGTTGCCAAAGAGGGGCGCTAGGGGACATGTACCCCTTTGTCTGGAGAGACAGCCCTAGCCCGGCGTTTCCAAGACCTGGTACGGAACGCAGGGACCCCAGCGGTGCAGAGTTGAGCTCTGCTCCGGGGGAGCCCAGCTTTCCTGGCTGCACGCCCCTGCACTGCTCCTCTGAGAAGCCCAGGAACCCGCAGCTGCACCCGGGCCCCGCACACCCAAGCCTGCCCAGGTCTGTAAGCTGGCCCTGGAACCCCAGATCGCGCCTTCCGGGGCTCTGGGCGCAGAGTGGCACAGAGCCCAGCCGGAGGTTAGTTTCAGAACTCTCACCCCTGCTGACCTGCCTCAGGGAGAGAGGGCGCAGTGGCCTGCCACCTGTCCCCGAGGGGACTGCAGTGGGGAAGCGAGGCTCCCCACACCTCACAGAAAAGCGGCTTTTCCTCCTGCTGGAAGGGAATTCCTAAGGAAGCCGTTCCCAGCTCAGGAAAGGCTGAGTCAGTTACAGCGCGATGACAGAAGACCCGGCAGGGCCTGGCACTTGTGAAAGTAACAGCTAGCAGTTAGGTGGAGGTGCCCTGCTCAGGCTCTGCGTTCCGGGATGCCCGTGAATTACCTGGCATTATCTGTCCAAGCGCTACATGATCAGCCCTAGTACGAACTGAGGCCCCACACTATTCCGCCAACTGCCAGTCCATTGTAATCAATGCATCGGGTAATCCAGACCTGGGGATCTCACGGTTAGGCACTGTTCATAACACGCAGGGCACTGAAAGACAAGTGCCGTATGACTGCGCTTACATGTGGATTCCCATGAACGAAATAAACTAGCGATCAAAACAGAGAGAGACTTGTAGGTACAGAGAACAGACCGCAAGCTTTGAGATGGGGGAGCTGGGTGGGAAAAGGGAAAGGATTAACACACGCATACACACACAGCCTCATAGGCACAGACAACAGTAGGGGGATTACCCGAGAGGGGTGGGCGGATGCAGCAGAGGGTAAAGGGGGATCAGTGGTGATGGAAGGCGACTTGACTTGGGGTGGTGAACCCACAATCCAATACACAGATGATGTGTTACATAATTGGACACCTGAAACCAATGTCACCCCAATAAATTCGATTTTTAAAAAACGCGTGGTACTGATGAACCCTAGGCATGGCCAAAAAGGTGAAGCTGTGGTGGGTATTGGGGTGACAGCACCCTCCTCCAGCCTGTGTTCAGTACCCTATTAAATCTTTGAACAACCAACCATACATCCCAAACTCGCCAAGGTCCTGGTACTAATAACAAGGATAATACTCATGTTTTCACTCGCACCTTCCGTCACCCTTTTATTCCATGATGCATATTTACCACCACAGTCTTTCAAGTAACTCAGCAAAGAAGCTATTCTTATTCCCATTTTACAAACAGAGATGCCCTGTTATTTCTCCAAGCAGACAGCAGCCCGAGTAAGAGGGTTAGTTTGGCTTCAAGTTCTATGCTGTTTTTACTCAACTATGTCTTTCTTAACTGTATGCCAAACAAAGCCATGAGAAGGGGGCATAGCAGTTTTTTTTTTTTTACTTAACTCAACAAACACATATTGATTTCCTATTAACATCCACTCGTTCAACAAATATTTACAAAGCATTTACTTAGTGCTTCTCGGTACTATCTCAGAGGTGACAGAAGATGACAAAGACGTCATCCCTGTACTCTTCGAGTTTACAGTCTAGCAAGATGCCGACCACATGCGTTGATGCTGAGGGAGAAAATCATTTTTCTCCCTTCTTCATCCACCACACTCCTACTTGCTTTAACTATCAATTCCAATTGCCTCTTCCGGGAAGCTCCCTGTGATTGCCTGAGTCGAATCTCCCCTATTATAGGCTGTCGAAGCATGACATTACTTTTCTTTTTAAAACTTGTAGTTCCAATTTTCTATTTTTTCCCTGATGAAATAGTCTGTGCCTCCCCTATACATCCCACCCTCTGTACTGTAGGCTCCAAGATGACAGAAATGTGTCTGCCTAGTTTTACTTTCCATGAGCCTCATACTACCTGGTAGGCTTAAATCTCAGTCATCTCTCTCTCCTTCATTCTTTCTCTCTCACACACACACACGTGTCCCATACAACTTACCCAAGGTCTTACAGCTAGTAAGTCACAAAAGGGGGGTTTGAATCTAGTCAGTCTGACTCTCAACTTTCAGGGGAGATTAGGATTGGGGGTGTCACTGTGGGGTTTGCAGCTTAACCACACCATAGCTTCTGAGGATACAGCTGGGTCTGTCACGATGAAGGGCCATTAAGGGGGCTTTTTATTTGGATCATCAAATCTCAGAAGGCACTTGAGATTGAGGCTGGAAGTTACTTGACCACGGTCCCAGCCAGTGACATGCGTGGAGCCAGGTTTTAAGGCCGGGCCTCTCTTACTGAAGGTCTGTGGTACAGGACATCATGAATGGCAGAGGACCCACGGTCTGCAGAAGCTCCTGGCCCGGGGACCAGGGAGTCCTGGATCTGAGAGATGTTGCAGAGAAGCATGCAAGCCTTGGGTGCCACCCTTGCCACTTGTTACCATTCCTCTGAAGCCCACCTTTGTTCAAGTCCCTCCTCTTTGCACCGCTCTGCTCATTCCAGGCACAGTGGTAGGGACAAAGCACAGGAAAGGGAAAAAGGCATTTTTGTGCAGTCTTAGAGTGGGATTAGGGTGCTTGCTCAGTCACAAGGTGCACTTTGATTACAGATTAGGACGCTTTGGTTAAACCCCTTTCCATTTTGGAATAGGACCTCTACACAGGGTATGGATGTGAAGCCCTTTGCAAAGATTCCTAGCCTGTAAGAATTCCTACTAGTTAGTAAGAATGAGATACTTTGATATGGAAACACCTTCTGATACCCCATCCATTCCCTACTCTGTTCCTGTTCATCCCTGGTTCTGTCCCGTATGTGGGGGCACCCAGAGAACACCCACAGACTGTCCTCATCTATTCACATACCTCACAGCTCAAGGCAGATGCATCAGCTCTAAATACACACCAGCCCTTGACTATGGGTTTGTCTCCTGCAAGTGTTTGGCTACTAACTTCCTCTACACTGAAATATTACAAAGAAAGTAGATGAGGAGTTGCAAAGAAAAGCTTAAATATTAACCCTTCCTGCCTCTCCCCTAAGAGTAAATTTACTCCCTAGAGAATGTTTCAGAAAAAGAAAGTGCTCTGGGATTCTGAATAATCCCTTCCTATGTATGTGTGAGGTTGATTGATTTTCTTCATGAGAGCTGAACCCATGAAGACAATCATAGAGGGCAACCTTCAAGAAAAGTGGTGCTGAGAACTTGAAATAGTGGTAGATGCCCTGTTGTGGCAACTAGCATATCAACTTTTAAACTGGTTGAGAGGTCACCTAACGATTCTAATGTTGAATAATGTCATATAGGCTGCCACAGCTATTTCCCACAGCAACTCTCCAATGTAGGTACAGTCATGCTCCCCATTGTATTTTTTGAAGGTTTTATTCATGATTTTCAGAGAGAAGGGCAGGGAGGGAGGAACAAAGGGTGAGAGACATCAATGTATGGTTGCTTTTCATCTGCCTCCAGCTGGGGATCTGGCTGGAGACCTGCCTGGAGACCTGGCTTGCAACCTGGTGATGTGCCCTGGCTGGGAATCGAACCAGCGACCTTTGGGTTCACAGGCCAGTGCCAATCCACTCAGCCACCAGCCAGAGCTGTGATCCCTTTTTGAAGAGGAAGAACTAGAGACCCTTAAACAGCTAACCATTTATGCACAAGTCACTTAACTACTGAATAATGAAGCTAAAGGTGCCATCTAGGTCTGTCTGATGCCAAAGCCCACATGGTGAACTAGGCACTCAGCTGCCTTCAACTTCCAGTGTCCTTTTGCAGAGCCAGGTGTGGGGCAGGTTAGAGTGACGCTAGTGGCGTATCTGCACGTGGCATGCGGGTATACGGCTATACCTGATGTAGAGGAGTACTGCTGTTCTCCAAGAAAACTAAACTGAGTGTAAGATGGTCTCTCGAAAATGGCATTACTTAAGTTTACTGGGCACATTGGAAACTGGTGCAGTCTTGGTCTCGTAACTTAAGGGGAGCGATTGCACCTTGAGCTGATCATCATTCATCTTTCCGGAAACCAGTCAGAGGACAGGAGAGATGTTCGAGCAGCTCATACGGATGGAGTAGCACCCGAATTGAAATTCTGAAAACCGCGCTAGAGCTGCTCAGCGCCCACACGCTTTCATTTGAGGCGGTAGCCTAACAGGTCTGAATTCACAAGTCCTTAGGGAATTTGAAAACAGGAGGTAAACGGCTATTGCTAGAAAATTAAGATTCGCAAGAAATAGAACCTGACAAACCAGAGCGTACAGGAGACAACATTTAAATGTGACATCAAGTATTTGAAAGGCTCAATTGAACGCACAGGTAAGCCTCCCAATGCCCACAACCTGAAGAGAACTTCCAGGATCTTCAGGTTACCGTTTCGTAAGCAAATGACCTTAATGAGGATGACTCAGAGACCAAAAGAATAAAGCCTGAATTCCTCCACCCATCACTGAAGGGTCTCCACAATGTACCTCCAAGCGGCATGTACTTGACCTCTCCTTAGTCAATGCGTTTCAATTGCTCTGGTTCGTAGTGGCTGCCTGGAGCCTGTCCAGAGGGCATCTGGAGGTCAATACTTGTATGTATTGGTACTACATAGTTCTGATCTCTGAGATGATCGGTAATGGCTCTTATTGCTGGGGACCCAATAGAGTACTGTTTTCCCCAATATCAGGTTATATCATCTCACCTCCCCAACAAGGCCCTTGTCATAATCAATGATTCCTATACAGCCAGTCTCCTTTGTTCATGCTGCCCCCCAACCTCCCATCACTTTTGCTCTATCCGGAGCAACACCCCACACCCACATCACTTCATAATTCAATTCCTCTCCCCATATTCCATTCAGTTGTCACCTACTTCCCAAAGTCCTTCCGGAGTGCTCCAGCCAAAAATTCTCCCCTTCTCCTGAAGGTACTTTTTTTACCGGTGATGATCACGTCTCCCTTTTATTAACGTTAGTCAGGCGCCTTCTCTCTCTTTTCTGAGGGACAACCAACTCCGGGAAAGCAATCGCCCTCTCTGGATCATCTTTGAATCCATCACTGATTTGCACAAAGACTTGCATTGGATAAAGCGTATGCTATAGGAATATATAAATAAATGAATGGCGGGTGCTCAATACGTGCTGAATTAATGAACATAAGAGTGTTATTACCGCTCTCCTGCTATGTCACTGAGAGATTAAGTTCTGTTTTGTAGGCTACAGAACAGGGCCGGTGCTGTGGAAGGGCTGTGAGTGGCTTGGCTTTAAGGATATAACAGTAAGTCCCAGGAGCTCCTCGGCCAGTACAGGAGACGGAACATTAGATAAATATAACAGGTGACATTGATACTTGAGGCTCACTGGGGATTTTTGTCTTAACTTTGCTGGCAGGTCAATAAAGAGCTGATAAGCATTGTAGCTTAGATAATCTTACACAATATTTTAACGCATTTAATGTCAACAGGTCTCAGCCTAAAAGTACACTCTGCGCACTGTGTGTGTGCGTGTGTGTGTGTGTGTGTGTTTCATATACTCAGGCTTGCTGGGATGCAAAGAGTGAGAGGAGGGTGCCGAGAGCCCACAGAATCTCCTGAAATGTCTCCAAAAAAAGAAACTGAACATTTCCTTGAGATTCAAGAGAAAACATCGCTGAATAAATAATACCTTTCAAGAGGCTTAATACACTGTAAAGAGCATTTTCACTGATTGGCAGAAATTCTTTCTGATTAATTAATTAGTTAATGTTTTCAAAGCACTTTCGGATGAAAACACATTTGGCGAGGGCTACATAATTGTTAGTTTTTACACTGCACCTCAGTTTTCTCCACGTTACTAGGTTTGGCTTTTCCCTCCCAGGTTACTCACCAAGAGCAGGCAAGAGGCATGCTGTGAAATCCTCTTAAAGAAACAGAGAGATGGCCTGCCAGTCATCAGGGAATCAGAGAAAATGACTCTGAATATATATATATATATATATACTTGAAATACAATCATATATGAGGATGATGAGGAGCTATGTGCTGAAAACTACTGACAGACTCGACCAGGAAAACCCCACTCGTCCCTTGCAAAGAGCCCCAAGTGCCTTGTGTGATGCTGGGATTAATACCCATTTGATTAAGGAATAGCAATGACGAACTTTTACTGAACACTGCGATCCAGGTGTTGGTCATGCGCTTTGGCACGGAGTACTTCTTTTCTCCTCCGAACCACTGTTGGCGGTGTTACTATTATCAACCCATTCTAGATGAAGAAAGTGAGCACTTGGAAAGTCAGGTCACGTACCTGAGGTCATGAACAACTTGCAAGTGACGCACCTCCGCTCTTGGCCTTGATGCCGGCGGAAGGGAAATGAAGGAAGAGCACAGAGAGGAAAGGAAGAGAAAATGAGAGAGAAATGCCCACTGAATCCTACCTTTGCCATGTCTGATGACCCGCTAATAGATCAATAAATCGCAAATAAAAGGGCTACCGTGTCTTACTGGGTGAGGCAAATTCACATGGCACAGGGAGGTTAGTTTCCTTTCCAAAGCCGACAGCTACTTAAAACTCACAGGCTCCCCTGACATCCTGTCCACAGAGCCAGGCCCCTCGCACCCTCATTACCACCCAACAACAGGGCACCACGGTGAGAATGGAGTCCAGGATCAAGAACCTCTGATTTCCCTTTGGCTAAAAGCACTGGTCACGTTCTTTCTTTAAATGCCTCCGGATAGGAGAACAGCGCAGAGGCTTCTGATGGCAGCTTTTTCTGATCATCCCAGCCCCTCACTAGCTGCGTGACCCGGGCCCTCATTACTCAACATCTCTGAACTTCAATCAGTACATTTATAAAACGGGGGGCAAGAGACCTTCTCTCCTTGATGTGTTGCAAGTGTTCATTGTAAACATTTGTGGAAAGCGACTAGTAATACCGAGAATACAGCAGGTGCTGCATTAAAAAAGTAGCAGTTCTCACAGTGGATAAGGCACCAACCTGCGAACCCAAAGGTTGCAGGTTCGATTCCCCAGTCAGGGCACATAACCAGGTTGCAAACCGGGTCTCCAGCCAGGTCTGTGGCTGGAGGCAGGTGAGACGCAACCATATATTGATGTCTCTCTCCCTCTCTGCCTCTCTCCCTTCCCGTCTTTCTAAAAATAATGAAATAAAAATCTTTAAAAAAAAAAATAGTAGCAGTTCCAATACTCCATTCTTCCTCTTTCTCCTCCCTTTCCAACTCATCTGCCGGTCCCATTGTAAGACTCAGTTAATAAATTCCCCGGTTCCAGATTACCAAAAACAGTGAACAGAGCAAAAAAACACCACTGAAAACCACCGTGTGGTCCAGGGCTGTGCTCCCTGCCCCACCCCCCATAATTCAGATGCCAATGGAACAAACAAGGCATTATAGTCTCTGAAATGCGCAAGCTCGTTCTGAGAACAGATACCTGGTTCAGGACCTAGACTCCAATCAGGCGGGAGCCTGCAGTTTATCAGTCTCACTAGCGGCAGGGCCCTCCTGAGCGCGTATAATTAATAAAGCTCTTTTCACATAGGAGTGCAGAAGATGCTAACGTCATAGAGACAAGTGGGGAAGGGCGCAGAGTCCAGATGACCCCTCCTAGCCACACACCTGGCAACCCCCGGCAAGTGACGTGACCTCTTCAACCCTCAGCAATTCTTACCAAGGAAACAGCAGCTAACACTTCACCAGCACTGCTGTAACCAGAACCAACGGAAAGCACATGGTTTCCAAAGGCCCTGGGAACCTGGACACTAGGGTCCGTCGCACACTCTGCGCCACGCGCCAGCTCCAACAGCAGATGCTGAAGGGGGTGGAAGGCTGCCTTCTGTTTTCCTGTCCCCTTTTTCTTCCTCAAAGCCTTTGAACGGTTCCCAGCCATCCACACGCATCAGAGCAGTAACAGGGTAAGTGGGGGAAGTTTGGTCCTCTTCCAAGAAACCTGTGAGGGGCCGAGTGACACTGGGAACACTGTGCTCCCTGCCTCTCCTTGACCTTATTTTCCTAGGAATGAGGCCACCCCCTCGGCCAGGCTCACAGAAGCACCAGGAAGTGCCCTGTGGTGACGTCACACTGTCTTCGAAGGGCACAAGGTCTTCCTCCGCACAATGGAGTTTGGGAAATACAAGTATTTTTGGTTCCGAGATCGGAAAGCCCGGGCTTTTGAGGGCTTTTTTTGGTTTGTTGTTATTTTTCCCCCTGATTAGCCCAAATTCTACCTCCACCCCCCAAAAGGAACACTTCAAAGTTATTCTCGTAGGGGAAGCTCGCCAGCTAATTGTCAGAGAGGATTAGTATTATCTGCGACCAAACTGTGAGTCTCTGGCCTCCTGGCAAACCTAGGGGAGACGGAAGCCAGCTCCCAAGCAGCATTTTCTACGGGAAGCCAGAGAAACAGCCTTTATCCCAGAGGACCCAAGTTTAGGCGGCATTTACTCCCCTCAGGAGCAGACCCCTGTTCTTGGAACAGATCGGACAGGAGGCACATGGCCCTCGTTTCTGTTGGACCGAAAAGGCCAGACGCGCAACGTACAGCCAGCATTCAAGGACTTAGATGAGGGAAGGTGATTTTTTTCCCCTCCTCCCTCAACCGCATCGCACAGGGGTTGCAGACCTTTGGAGACAGGACTAACTGCCCAGGACCCAGCCACCATCGCTGCAAGGGCAGATGAGAAGCATGAAATGTGGCCGGTGACACACAGCGGCACATGTTTCAGCTAGACGAGGCAGTGAGGGGGAAGTGGGGCAGGCTCTAACAAGAAACTAGGGGTCACTCCTGTCGAGGCCAAAGGTAGGAGGCTGTAGGACAGGGTGGTCAGAGAAACTCCTTGATCAGAGAGGCAAACTGGTGAAAAAACTGACGGAAGAGAGACTATCGGAAAATTCCTGTTGGTAACATTTCCCTTCCAAGGACCTCCTTAGGAGCCCATGATTCCTCCTGAAAAGAAAAATCTGCATTTTATCTTAAGGGTTTTATCATGCCACCTTTTCCCTAAAAATCTTCAACAGGGGCTCCCTGCTGCCTTCAAAATGATGTTGAAACCCACAGGAAGGCATGCTTTACCCTTGGTCGCCTATCTGAAACTTACCATCAAGCTCTCTCTCCACTGTATGGTTTTTGTTTGGCATGTCTCCTTTCTTCCCCTTTTATCATTCATTCTCCTTGTCTTCTCTACAGTCACCCTTCAGGGCTTTGCTTAATAAAAAACAGGAGGTTTTTACTACCTCTGGTGTGGTATTTATCCTTTTACCATATAATTTCAGATATTATAATGCATGTTTTCTGTTTATAATACCTTGCTAGACTGTTCAGCTAGTTGAGGCTTGAGTTCACATATTATTTTTACTTATGTTGTGAACACCTGGTAATAAAAAAAGGCAGCCCATTGGTTTTTGGTTTTCTCCTCTGTCGACTGAACAAAAAGATGGGCTTTCAGTGTGAACAGCAGTTTCCTTCACCCATTTTATAAAGGTTACAGGGGCTGAGATCATGTGACTAAAGCAAACACCACCACCTGGTGGCAACATATGCAAATTGCAGTATCAAGTTTTAAGACAGGTAACTTCTGGAAATTTCTACGTGTAAGCTTGAGTTTTAAAATCAGCCTCCACTTATAGTAATTACCTTGTGACCATTTTGGTAATATTTTTTTCATGTTGATTACTAACAAATCAACTAACAAATACCTTCAAAGATATTTAAAATGCATTTCCTTATTAAGTTCCCCAGTTTCATCAAGTTTCAAGTTTAGAAGTGTATTTATATCATTTTAATTGCAGTTTATTTCACATAAGTTATGGCTTTATCAAGTTGATTATTTTTTCAAAATTTATTTCTAATACAGTACCTTTTCACATTGAATCTTTACATGTGTTCTTTCAACAAATGAACTTAACTAAATGCAAAGCAATAGATTACATACTGCATTATATAAAGTGTCCTCTAAATTAAAAGAAAACAATGTCAATGCATGTGCCCAGCACTTGGCCAACCAAAAATGTCTATAAATTTGGTCATTTCCATGCACAAAATGGTTGCTGCCCCTTATAATGATGATCCTTAGACACCATACTTGTTACAGATCTTCAAGAGTCTCATAATTATGAATTAAAAGTGGCACACAAAATAGGGTCAGAATTAAACATATTCTACTATAGTAACATCTAAAGACATAATTTCCCAAGAATTGGTAGTAACCATTCTTAGAACAGTTCATCAAACACAATACTCTGTTCTATGATCATATAAATTTTTTAAAATTTTATTTATTTAATTTTAGGGAGAGGGGAAGGGAGGGAGAAAGAGAGGGAGAGAAAAATTGATCACTTGTCTCTCATCCACACCCGGACATGGACCAAACCCTCAACCCAAGAATGTGCCCTGACCAGGCATGGAAGCAGTGACCTTTCACTTCATGGGACAGAGCCCAACTGAGCCACACTGGTCAGGCTGAAAAATTTATGGCGCAATGTTATCTCACTGCTGCTGGGCAAACATAAATGTCTTTCTTGAACCCTTAGGCTTCTGTTTGTGTCCCTCTATGTAGTCCTCTGACTCCGCGTGGGACAGTTATGTTATGGATGAACTCACAAAGCTGCTCTGTACAACCCGGCTGCCACTCAGAGTAAGATGTAGCCTGTATCTCTATTCCGGTACACAATGTAGCTCCAAAGTCAGGCTGCTGGAGATAAGAATTCCTTAAAGTAAAACACTGTGTTCTGAAGATAAGAACTCGCCGGCTGAATTGCACCCTGGTCTGAGTTTCGCTCTCTGCACGTTCGTGAACGGAGAATCATTTGGAGGCCCCCTCCACCAATCTCCCTCTGGCTTCTCCGTGTCTCTGAGCGCTTCTGCCAATCGTCACCAGATTATTATCCTACATCATTGCTGCACACATCTCTTTTACTGGAAAGTTCCTCACCTTCCCACAACCCACAGAGGAAAATGTTAACTGCTTACTGCAGCAATCTAAGCACCTGGCGCTCCGTCACACCTACCCGGCAGATGTGCTCCACCCTCTCTGCCACCCGTTGACTCTTGGTACCATCTGCCAATCACCACATATGCTCTATGGTTTCCCATCTTTGTTTTCCCCGCTAGCCCAGTGCTTCTCAGCCTGTAATGTGCACACAAATCACATGGGTTTGCAGTTTCTGATCACGAGCTCCAGGCCAACCCGAGATCCCGCACCTCTAACAAAGGCCGAAGCAACGGTGCGGCTGCTGGTCCCTGGACCACAATGGGAGGGTCGAAGATCTATCCCACGTGACAACGTGCTCATCTGCTCCCATTAGCACCCCTGGCTTTTCTGATTTTTAAACTAGTTACCTATTCTGGACATATCACCCCTGAACTTCTCCCCTTCCTGAGATTTTCCCAAGTCCTTTGGGCCCTTTGCTGCCCATTACCATCACTTGGAGGAACTCTAAAAAAAATCCCAGTCACACAAGCACATGCCAGGTCATTTACGTTGGAATCTCTGGGGTTGGGACCAAACCATCAGTATTTTATTTTTAAACTTCTCAGGTGGTTACAACCTGCAGTCAAGTTTGAGAACCAGGGCTTTTGGATGGAAGTGGCTTTTTTTTTTTTTTCTTTTTTCTTTCAATACCTCTAGCTCATTGCTTTTACCTGCTTTTGAACTTGAATTCTCTATGAACTATTCTTGTCTGCATAGATTATCTATTTCCCCTTTCACTATACCTCTTCTGGAGGACAGGACATGGGTCACCTCTTGGGCAGGCAAGTATCTCAGGACTAAAGCAAGAGCTGTTGAAGCGGAGTTCCCAAGTTCAATTCCCACAGCTATCACCTATTACCTCCCGCTCAGTTTGCAAGCCCTCACTAGCTCCGTTTCCTTCTGCATTAATAGGAAGTAGTAGTAACAGCTGCCCTATCAGGCGCTTTTAGTGAGATACAGCATGGGAAGCACTCAGTGCTGGCTTACAGAATCTGGCCCTCAAATGCTAGCCACTGTTATTATTAATTAATCTTTGTCTGTTTCACCTTGTATAACATAGCAGTAAGCAGTCAATAATCATTTGCTGGATGAATAAGTCAATAGAGGATGGAGAATAAATCATATATAATTGCTCTAAAATAAACCCAGCGCCCCAGCCTTTTGCTGAAAGAAGTTCAAGTTAATGAATGTTAACTATTTACGAGAGCTTGTAGGTCTCTGTGAGGCCACTGGCCTGGCAGTTCAAATCTAAGTAGACGATCTCTTCACCATGGGAGGAGGCTGAACAAATGATACGAATGACTATGTTTTCAAAAGAGCTTGGTTTTTGTTTTCTAATTTTAGAGAGAAGGGAAGGGAGGGAGAAGGAGAGAGACAGAGAAAAGCATCAATCCAAGAGCTCAAGCCTGCAATCCATCCATGTGCCATGACTCAGAATCAAACCAGCGACCTTTTGGTTTGCAGGACCAGCCCTCAACCAACGGAGACACACCCACCAGGGCTCAAAAACAGTTTCATCGAAACACAGGCAATTCACCACAGCCAACTAACTAAACCTATTAACATAAAATGTCATCGTTGAATTGAAAAAAACCCTGTTTTCTGGGGAATACCTATAAAATGAACCCAACCCTCAGCAAGGACCAAATTATGTCACCTTTAAAATGTGTGTGTCATCTATCCTGCCGTAACGAACCCTGCTTCACCCTCCGTTAGGGGTGACGCTGTCTTGGCCACCAGAAGTGTAAACAGCCCGGCTTCAGAGTGACTCTTAGGCCAACGAAGCATTTTATCACCATTGAACGCAAAAGGAGGGAGGTGACTGGAAGATGGCAGACAGAAGAGAATGTGAAGGAACGGGTGAAGTCTGCCTATTACCCGCGTGAATAGAGCCCTTTTGTTGGAATCCATCCTGGTGGAATGAATAGCCTCTGTTATGTTTATTGATTACACCCTAAGTATTGAGGCCAAGGTGGCCAGAACTGCCCAGAAAAAATAATCAGGCGCCATTGTGTGCCTTTCATTTTAGCAAGGCCACGTAATCAGTCAGAAATTCACTTTTACATTCTCAACAAAATGTTCGATAGTCCTACATCCTGCACGAATAAAATCAAGCAGGAAAAGAAATGTCTTAACTAAGTCGTAGCTGAGCACTTCTCACTGTCCCTGTGCTGCCGCCCTGGCCCACGGCACCACCGACGTTTGCTGGAAGGGCTGGTACAATACCCCCCCTACCCCCACTTTCTTCCCACACAGTTAACATCACATAAAAAGTCCTCTCTGATCCTGACACAGTCCCTCTTAAAACTCTCCAATGGCATGCTATTTATCGTGCTTTGAAAAAAACCCCAAACTCCTTAGTGGTCGTCCTCAACTTCAGATGGTCTAGCTTTGCTTGTTTATCTAACCCTTATCCTGTGGGACAATTGAGCCACGCGGCCTCTATTCCGTTCCTGGTGACATCAAGCTTACTCCTCTCCCTCTGTCCACCTTTCCTTTCGCAAGTACTTGGAGCTTTCTTTCCTCGGGTTTTGAGTATCTTTCCCCTCACTTACTCCTTCCTCCAGGAGCTCTGTGTCTCTTTACTCTCTTTCTCTGTGGCAGTTACTGCCACATGCAAGCATTGTATTAATGCGTTCATTTGTGTGGTATCTGTTTCCACAGAAGTGCATTTACCATTCAAGATCCTCGGCTTCAGGTCATACGTGACACACTGCAGGGGTTCAACACACAGCTATGCTTCTAAGTGAATGAACTTATCAACAATTTTGCTTTCAATTATTTTTTGCATATGACATGACGTCACATCAGTGTTTTGCCCTAAAATGTCGACCTATTTCTTCAATGAAGAAAAAGGAAAAAAGAAAGAAAGAAAATCAGAGATATTTCTCCTAAATAGAAATGACTTTTCCTTCGATAACACCATTAAATAGAATGTAGGTTCTCGTATGGGTATTGGAAATCACGGAAACTTGTTATTGCCAAAATAAAGTTCAAGAAAACACACAGGATTTATGTCTAATTGTCTGTCATTATTACACATAATGATACACCTATAGGAATCATATCATGCATGGTCTTTTGTGATTGGCTTTTTTCAATATCACGACCATGATATTTTCAAGAATCACCTAGTAGTGTGTATAACTTATTTTTTATTGTTGAATAATATTCACTGAATGGATATACCACATTTCATTTATATATTCATCAGCTGATGGGTGCTGGGTTCTTTATATTTTTTGACTACTATGAATCAGGCCACTATGAACATCCATGAACAAGTTGGTCCAAATATGTTTGTTTCGTGTAGATGTATGTTTTCATTTACTTTGGGTATATGATAACTCTATGTTGGGTCTTCTGAGAAACAGGCAAACTATTTTTTTAAGTATATTTTATTGAGTGTGCTGTTACAGTCGTCCCAATTTCTTTTCTCTTTGCTCCCCTCTGCCCATTGCTTCCCCTCTGTAGTTCAAGTCCATAGGTCATACATATAACTTCTTTGGCTCCACCCTTTCCTATATTATTATTAACTTCCCCCTGTCTATTTCGTACCAATTATGCTTCTTATCTCCTGCACCATTTCCCCATTTCTCCCCCTTTAAAGTGATAACATGTATTGCACTTAATGTGATACAACTATTTCTAATTATTTTATTCTTCTGATGCCAGTAAGTAAAATCTTTTTTAAAAGATTAGCGTGACCATCTCCAGGTTATTATTTTTAATTGCTAGCTTTGAAAATGTAGCTGCATATCAGGCTTCTAGCAGTGGTCTGTCCTTTCGTGGTCACCGCTTTATACCTTTTATTTTTTCCCTTAAATCATGAAAGCTGGGTTGGGGATATACAGCTGTGTTATTCCTTGAAACAGCAGGTGCCAAGTTGTCAAAAGAAAGACTCTCCTTTCCAAATAAGGGCAATCCGTGTGTAAACAGAGATGGTGTCAGCTTCATACCTACCTACTGACGCCACCCGTTGATGGCCCTGGTGTTTAACACACCCATCCTCTCTGGAGTGTCATTTAAAACTCTTTGAGGATTAGGAAGGCTGTTTGTCTTCAAGATATTCTTCCCAGAGGAAAGACCAAATAGTGGGGAGGGCCTCTGACAGAGCCTCAGTGAGGAAAATGAAGCAGAGAACGGTCTAACCTGCCACAAATAATGATTTTTAAAAAGCCCCAGAAGAATGTGCTTTGCTACTTTACAGAATGCTATAATGCATTAACTCATGTAATATGACTGGCGCAAGTTTATTTATTCATTTATGTCTGCCGCAGGCAAATGCCGGATAAATGCTTACAATAGCAGGTTAGCAGGTGTTTCAGCTACAGACATTAGTACCTCCTTGATGTACAGGAACCGTTTGACTGCTTCCCTGGTTCCAGCCCACATGGAAATTATCAAAGCCTTCAGTGATTTGCAGAAAATGAAAAGACCAAGATACTGTACTGTAGCAGGTAGATCAATAGAGAATTTGGTCCATTAGCGCTTGGATAATTAGTTCACAATAAATTACGGGTAGATGTGTTGTGCACACAGTCTACACATCCAGAGCGTCTTCATCATTTTCACTATCCTCTTGTCTTCCCATTTATTTACTTATCTGCGAAAACATTCTGAGATGATGTTCAAATGCCTCACTAACTGTACCCTGGGCTAAATACATTCTAGAGACTTTCTCAGCAGGGCACTTGTATTGTTTTATGCAATATACCTTCAGGCTACAGAGTGCTTCTTTTTCCCCACAACCCCTAGGCCTGCGCACTTAGCAGCTCCCCGAACTGATGTAAACAAGGCCGGAAATGTGAAACCCATCTTGTAATATCCAAGGTTGGTTGTATCAAGTCATTTTGTTCCTAGAAAATCCGAGGGAGATTAAGGATGCACGTGGTGTCGACTGCGCCCACCGGTGACATGAAACATCCCAGCGGTAGATGGATAATCACCAGCTCACCCTGGGAGCACAAAGAAAACAGCTCGTTTATACTGTCCATGGAAACAGGCTGGCCAGGTTTTCTGGGAAGTAGGTCCACGTAAAACTCGCTGAACGCAGAAGAACCCAAAATAACCACCGACATCCATCTGATCAACACTTTGGATTGGGAGCGGGCCTTGAGGTGGCGTTGTCCTTACAACGACCATCACAACACTTTCCAAGCCCAGCTGAGACGCCACAGGCCTACGCCTGAGCTTTCAAACTCGCCTCTGTCAACGTACCTTAAAAACCCGGTGAAGGACGTTCTTCCGCACCTGGAACGCTAACGCGCTTTTCCAGGGTATGTTTGTACTGCTGTTCTGTCCTCAGACGCTGGGCTCCACCCTCACTCACTGGACACGAAGGTTTCCTAAACCGGATTGTTGGGGTTTCCTTGTTCCAGTCCAACTGAAATAAGGCACCTGCCACCCACTTCCCGAGGGGTGACAAAGGCCGAGTGCTGAGAAACGGACAAGGATGGCGAGTCACCAGCGAAGCGCCTGCCCTTCCTTCTGGGTGGGGTGGGGGACTACTTTGCTCTGCTGAGAATGCCAGCCAAGGGGTGGGGTGAGCGGGGCGTCATGCTGCTAAATACCCAGCGATACACGGGACAGCCCAAACCACAAGCAATTTGTCAGCCCCGGATGTCAGTACTGCCGAGTTTGAGAAACCCTGGTGTCGCATATTGAAGCCACTGTCCCGATGGCTCCAAACGAGTCAGGCTACAGGCTTGGACCTCCCTCCACTGGGCTGTCCGTGCCAGGAGGGCTGGTCCGGGCCCACACAGAAAGAAGCCTTCACTTGAGTTAATCAGTATAAACATCCAAAGGTGACAGAGATGCCTTCGGAGAGCAGGCTGAGATCAGCCAATCAATTGCATCTGCCTTTCATCCATCATGAGGGGCAATCATTCCCCCAGGAACAGACTCTGCGCAGTGACATTTCCGAGGGCTAACGTTACAGCAGGGGACCTGCTCATTCATTGGTGTCGCAACCTCGTTCCTGTAAGTAGCAGTACTTCGTTAAGGTTGGGAAAGGTATGTGAACACAGGAAAGGCTGTGTAAATGCTAAGGATGGACATTATCGTTATCACGTTCAGAGAAACCGCTTCTACCAGGGATGGTGCGGGCCAAACACGCTCACACGGAGGTCCCTTCACCCCATGCACGCACTGAGGAGTGGTGACGCTAGTGAGGAATTCACACTGTGCTGTCGGCTTTGCACACCAAGTTACAACAAGTTAAATAAAGCTTAATTAGAAGGGGGAGAGCGGAGGAGGAGGCAAAGAAGGGGAGCAGTTTAGCCAAGGAACTAGTATGAAAGAACCATGGACATGGACAACAAGTGGGGTTGACTTTTCGGGGAGTGGGTGGGTGGGGAAGGGGACAGAAGGGAGGAAAAAGGTGATGGATGTAATACAACAACAATAAAATTAAATTAAAAAATAGTTCAGAAAAAAATAATGAAGCTTAATTAGAGGGTGTTTTATGCCCACCCCACTCCTCACCCCCAGGAGGGAGCTGATTGCTACTCTGAGTGAATGCAGGTTGGTTCCTGGGGAAAGAAGACTGAAAAGACTCCGGAATAGTAAAATCAACACTGAACTTCCATGATATTCAACGTATGGATGAAACCGATAAAAGTCCTCAACCTCTTTTTAAGTTCTTTCAGTTGTCTCTCCTTGACTGGTGTTACACTGGAAACACAACAACATTTAACATCTTCCCATTTTTTAGGGGAATATTTGCCATCCTAGTGTTTTCACCTTACTCAAGTTTCTTTTTAATTTTAATTGTGCAGAGATGAGTCTCTTAGCACACTGTGCGGGGAGAAAAAAAAAAAAAACTGAATAAAAATCCTTTTAACAAGGCCTACTAAAATGCTAATGGTAGAGCGGTTGCTTAATACGGAACTGCTGATATGCTTGTGAGTTATTTCAGATGTAATTTTGTCATGGCAGTGACTCTATAACAGCACGCTTGTCTTAGGATCTTGACTGCCAAACTGTCAATGGAGGCGGTAGTCACATTTCAAACGTCATGCCCACGGCGGTGTGGAAGCTATCACTACAACATGGCCACGTGCTGATGATTCAATCAGTGGGAGACGCAGGCAGGTGTGGTTCATGTTCCCATGTGCGTGCCGATGCTGCCTCTCCACCCGCCTCAGTCGTTGTTACTGACAGACGTGAGGACACCGGGTTTATCAATTTCCTAAATCCCCGCCCACATCAAGCCAAACGTCTTGACCCACTGCCTCCTGATTCCGTAAGACATCCTTTACAACAGACACAGGGGGGATTTAAGTGGAGAACATAGAGTGGAAAGAGACTCATTTGGAAAAGCGAAGAAAGAACGTGTCTTCCACGTAAATGCTGAAGCCACAGCACAATTCTACCCGTGCACTTCTCTATTTGCTCGTTTTCCTCCTCAAAGGCAAAGCTAGGTGGGTCCTGGGGCTGGGCATCTGCCTGTTCCCGCCTGGCATGTGCGGTCCCCCAACAGGCAGATGACACGTTCCTGAGGGCATTGTCACCAGCACAGAACACAGCACCTGAGCAAAAGCAGAGAGGGGAAAGAAGGCAGGCCCGATTCACTTATCTAGAGTTTTGGAAGTAAAAAAGGAAAAACAGGTGGAAAGCGATTTGAATTCCCACCTCCATGTAAGTTTTGTGCTCCGATTTCGTTTCCTCTCACTGTGAACTATGTGTAGATATGGGCAGTACGGTCGTCCCTGCGGACAGCCGAGGTCTCACCTCGTTCCTGCCTCTGCTGTCCAACAGGCAAACCTGGCTAAGAGAACGGGGGCTGAGCGGCACGCAGGAAGGGGTGAAGACGGAACCAGTGAGGACCATCAAGGCACAGAGAGCTGAAAAAGAGACTAAGCTAGAATTCACCAACATTCACGTGGGTCCATTCTTTTATTCCAATTCCTAACCAAGCACTTGGACATTTGTATTGATTGGAGAAGGCCGTCAATTGCCCCAAGAGAGTATCTCTAAAACATGTTTGGGGCTGGTGTGGACATGCATGCTTTTCAACCTGCAGTTGACATAATCAAGTGACTATTCATTGAGTTACACATGCCTATTCAAGGTTGGACGTTTGTACACGCTGTAGGTATATAATTCATATATCATATCATATCATTCACCTATTTAAAGTGTACGATTTATTGGGTTTTGGTACATCAGAGTTTCAATAAGACATGTGTGCCCTGAGGTATCCCCTCCCTACCTTCCCATCATGTCCCTGAGTCCTGGCAACCCCTGGTACACCTTTTTCCACGGTCTATTTCCCTATGTGTGTCATTTCGTATGAATGGAATCATGTAATATGTGGTCTTTCGGGACGGGATCACTTCACTTAGCGTAACATTTTCAGACTTCATCTGTGTTGCAGCACATGTCAGTACTGCAGTCCTTTTCACAGCTGAATAATATTCCAATATTCCATTGTGTGAACATTCCACTCCCGATCATCATTGGTCAGTTATGGCCATTTTTAATTATTTCCACCATATTTGCTATTATGTATAATGCTGCTGTAAGCATTCATGTGGGCTTTCATCTGCATGTATACTTAGGATTACATATTTTAAAGGTATTAATTTAGGATTTTCTTTATAGTCACATTTCCTGAAACAACTTTATTTAAACTCTTCATCGGCATCTTCAATGTCAAACTTCATCAGTAATAAAGGTACTTTTTGACTTCACAGTTCCAGATCACATCATTTTCACTTTATTCCACTCTCTAGGATATAAAGAAGTTTTAAAATCGTGCTAGATTTTATTCAAAGCCCCAGGAGCTCTTTCATGTAACATTGGAATACTTTGCTCATTTCCTCATTCGTGTGCCAAGTTCATATATATGATCTCAGAGATGTAACCACTTACTCCCTTGCTGTGAAAAGGGACTTCTTGTGGTTTGTTTACAATGGGATTTGACACAAATGTGAGGTCAGACCACAAAAATACTTACTAGCTTTGTGTTAAATTCATTTCCTTTATTTTCCTGGTTTCACTGGTTGATTTCTATAGGAATAAAAGTCACTTTGAACTCATCCCTGGATAGCGTGTTTTCTATTACTTTTTGTACTTCTATGTATCTGGCTGGGAGGAATTTTCCCGTCTGACTAGGTTTCTCACTCAATGAATTGCCATTTTAATTTTTTCAGGGATTAAAAAATCTAAAATTATAACGTCACTTGAGATGGCTAAAAAAGAATCTTGTTTCTGCTTTATTTGTCTCCTTAGCATTTGTGACATATTTTATTTAATTTGGTTTATTATTTCTCTCTCCCACTAGATTGTAAATCCCATGAGAAACAGGGATTTCTGGATTAAGTGCAATGGTTGAAAAGCAGCATCCAGAACAGTACTTTGCACTTAACAGCCACTCAATATGTGTTAAATGAGTAAAATGGTTGTTGAATAAATTAGGCTACTGTTCAAAAATAAAATAATTGAGACAGCTTTTCATGATGTGCAATGAATCAAATATGTTGACTCTCTCTTTGATTACAATTTAGGGAAATAATATTCCATTTATGATTTGGCATATACATTTATGACTGTAAAATAGTCACCTGGAGAGATCCAAATAAACACATGACACTCAGTTATTTATCACAAAGGGAACTCGGACATCAGCCCCTCCCTGGGAAAGCAACGGGTCACTGCCTGAGGTGTCAGCCACCCACCCCTCTCCCTGTTCAGGTATTTTGGTAACAATTTCCTTGATTTTAGTTATGGTTTTCCCACCTAGCATGCTTTCAACAGCATGATTTTTCCCGTTTGAATTTTATATTAGTGAAATAAAGGATGGTTGCTTTTGTATCCATTTTATTGCGTGCATCCATAATACACTTATGTCCATTAATATAGAGAATCGCACTGGTCGCATTTACCAGAGACAAAGGTTGGGGGTGGGAGACAGACAGACAAAGGGGTGGGGAGAAATCAATAGGCTGCCCCCCATAAACACCCACAACCTAGGGATGCGCCCTGGCTGGGCATTGAACCTGCCACCCTTTCAGTGTATGGAATGACATGCCAACAAACGGTGCCACCTGGCCAGAGCTCTAGCGATATTTTAAAAATATTTTATAGTTAATTTTTCGTAGTCAGAGAACACATTTTGCATGCCTTCAGTCTTTTGTTGATGCTTGCTTGATGACCCAGAAAATAGTTCAATTGTAAATGTTTGACATGCACTGAAAAAAAACATGTACTTCGGAATTTTATTCGGAATAATACGTAGGCCCATTAGATCAAGTTTTTTCACCGTATTGCTCATTTTTAAATATTCTTACTGACTTTTAATACTACATTTAATACTTGGTTTTAAATATAAAACTGTGTTAAGTGCTTTGTACTACCACTGTATTTTCATGTGCCTTATTTTTCTTGCCTTGTTTTCAATGTATTGACAATTTAAAATTTTATTTTGCTCTATTTTGGGGGAGCTTTATTTTTATTTATAAATCTTTAATTGGTTACCCTAAAACTTATAAATCCTAAGTTGGTTTATCAAAGTTTAATATTAATTGGTTATTGCTTTGTTCTCTACCTCCACTTGCTATTTAACACCATTTTATTTTATGTATATGTTTGTTTAAATTCAATAAAGCATGGCATATTAATATTATTTTACTTTTAGCATACATTTTATTTTTAGTAGTTTGTTATTCATTAGGATTACCAGTATTATACAGTCAATATCCACTTATATTGATCCATATTTACCATTTCAGTGCTCTTATTCTTTTCTACTTACACAATCTATCTGGGATTATTCTAAGTCAGTCTGAAGAATACATTTTAAGATTCCCTTTAGCATGGGAATGTTACTAATTTGCTCAGTTTCTGTCTGAAAATATCTACTTCTGTTCCATAACCAGGAAGGATATTTCTTTTCATTGTTATAGCACTCCAGTTAGATAATTGTTTTCTCTTGCCACTTTATAGTTTATCTTCTCGCTGGGTCATATGTTGAGGAGTCAGCTAGCTGTGAGTCTTGTGCTTGCTTTTTTAAAGGCAATTTATCCTTCTTATGGTCATTGCTTTAACTTTTTTTCTCTTTGTCTACGGTTTGAAAGTTTCACATTATGTGCCTGAGCCTGGATTACATTTTATGTCTTCAACTTGAAGTTCGGAGGGGTTTTAAAATCTAATTTTTGAAAAGTTCTTAGTCATCTCTTTTAAATGCTGCTTCTCTCCCAACTCTTTTCTTCTTGGGACAAAAAATTGCATGCATGCAAGAACCTCTCATCATAAACTCTGATTCTATACTTTCTCATGATTTTCTATATTTTTGTGTTACTATGATTTATCATGAACACTTTCTTACTTTCCAATTCACTAAGTCCCTCTTCATCTGTGTCTAATCTGTTGAAAAATTTATCCACTCAGTGCTTAACTTTCAATATGGCATTTTTTTTCAGTTCTCAAATCTCTTTTTCTTCCCTTATTTCTAGTTTTTCATAATTATTTTCTTTTGGTTCCTTGGTCATAGCAAACTTAGTTACTTTAAAATCTATATCCCATAACTTTAACATTTGAAATCTGTATTAATCTGTTTATTGTCTAATTGTGTAGGTTTTCATTCACGTTGTACATTGTTAGTGCTTATTTTTAGTTGTGTTATCTTATAACTTTGCAAACTGTTTTCTAAGTAACTATTCTTGAAAGATGGTAGGAAACAATATTGTAAATAGCCATAGTCCTATAAACAATTTCTATTACATATATGTTAGAAAGTTATACCACAAGTTACTGAGAGTAAATGACTGACAAATAAGTTCTGGATCACTCTTTGCTCAGAAATTGAGCACTCCCTCCTAAGTATAAATTTAAACTGATTTCCTTTTCATATTTAGTAGCCTCCTTCTTGCTTAAAGGAGTGTCGTTTGACTTGTCTCAGAGACTCAATATGTCTGTCACCTTTAATAAAGAAAGTAGTTGGCAAATGTTCTCCGTAAAGGGTCAGATAATAAATATGCTAACTTCGCAGGCCATATGGTCTGCATCACAACTACTCAAGTCGTGCCAAAACATGAAAGTGGCTCTAGGCCACATGTAAACACACAGGCGCTGCGGTGTTACAATAACATGTTGCTTACATGTAACTACAGGTAGGGGGCTGGATGTCACCTGTGAGCCACAGTCTGCCAACCCCTGAGGAGGAACCCAAGGCTGAAGCTTTCCAGCAGAGCCTAGAGACTTCTTTAGCCTTAAAACACTGCTCTAATTTGCAACTAGAGCAAATAGACATTTATTGAGCCTATATCTCTATTCCTCCTACAAGCAGGATGTATTCATTTCAGGTAACCATCACTTGAGATCTTCGTGTAGCTTTCTTTTATGGCTAGCCCTGGAGGATATTTATTTTTTAAAGAATGCAATCTTGCGACAAAAGAAGGTATGCATTATTCAAACTTGTAATATATTTTTAAGTCTCCAGTACATAAAGACACCTTGAGTGTAAGTGTATTTGAAAAGAATTCTTTCTCTTACATTGTAATGCAGACATCCTTGAGAGGTAACCAATAGTTTGCACATCTGATTCTTTTCAAGATTTCCTCAACTACACTTTCATGAAAGATACTCCGTGAAAGGTAACTTGAAAACTACCATATTTCATATTGTATTTGACGTTATCAAGACTATATAAAGCCTTTTCTGATTCTTTGAGAGACAGAAAGGGAGGAAAATTACTACTCATTTTTTTCTTTCTTTCCTTTTACTATATATATTTTTGGAAGAAAGCATGGTTTTGAAAAATTGAAATTATCCTTTCAATTTTGTTTTTGAGCATGTGAGTTTTTTTTTTTTTTTTTCCTTTTTCTTGAAAGACATGATAGCATAGCATTTGGCAATACTTTGGTTGGTATTCATTTGTTAATGATTGTGACAAAGGGCAGAAGTCACAGCCCTATGCATAACTTTAAATTTTGGCATCAACTGCCCATCTAGAGTGGAAAAAAACTAGCTTTCCCTTGAACTTGTATTTACCCATCTTGTTACAATATAGTGGAAATTAATTAATTGGTGTTAGCAAAATACTTGTTAGATGAGAATGCTTTAGGAGTGCTAGATATCATTACAGATGTCCCTGTTGAAATGAATGTTTCCTGTCCTAATACTTTTAAAAAGACGACCGTCTTGCTTTTAAAACCCTAATTTAATTTTTAGAGGAATGTTATTGCCTTTTTGTTAAATAGATGGAATAGCTACAAAGCTTTTTATCAAATATATGTTGCCATGGACAGATTATTGTCAGATTTTGGTTGGAACACTCACTAGATATTGATCTGAGGATGTTTTATTCGTATTAAAAATTAGATTAATACAAGCCATTTGGACAGATGGAGAGTCATATACTTAACAGCAGAATTTAACTACCTGTCTTGTTTCCTTAATTTCCCCAATTCATTAAAGCACCATTTTTATTAGTAAGCCCAGGAATTAATGAGCTTGATCTCCGCTTGCATCACTGGGCCTTCCAGTGACATTTTCTACATCAACTGCAGCTTAAACCCTGGACACACAAATCTATTCTCCTTCTCTCCAGAATCTTTACATTAAAAACTTGCTTTGACATTGTAATAGCTGACCGAAATTTAATGATTTTCAAGTGAAATGATGCTGGTAAACAAAACTGCATAGATCGCCTTGACTTGGTGAATAACGCTAAAGCAAGCATAATTCATATACCAAACGGAGCAATGTTTTTACTACCTTTCTTTCAGACACACCCTATCTGTTTACAACAAAAACATTTGATTATTGATATGCTGTAACCAACTTTCACTTCTTTTATTATGCAAAGTGATAAAACCCATTCTCTGCAGCCTTGACTTTTTTTTAGTTTGGGGTTGGCGTTTGTTGTTTGTTCTCGCTTCTAAAACTTAGAGGCTAAAACTGAGCATACTCTGCCTTGCCCCATGAT
This sequence comes from Noctilio leporinus, assembly GCA_004026585.1. Classification (NCBI taxonomy): domain Eukaryota; kingdom Metazoa; phylum Chordata; class Mammalia; order Chiroptera; family Noctilionidae; genus Noctilio; species Noctilio leporinus. Next base: position 638,215 of record PVIW01000002.1, on the reverse strand, counting down.
AAAGCTGTGTGCCACCCACGGCCCTCAGATATGACCTGTTTGCTCAACTTTGGGAGCCATGAATAGAAGGAACTATCTTTTCAATGGCAGCTGTCACCCTGATTTGTGTCCTCTTTCTTAAAGTTCTTTCTCTCCACCTTACAACTACCCCCTCCCAAGAATAGTTTCTATTTTTCCTGCTGTTCTCTTATCACCTGATCTCTCTTTTTTTTCTCTTTTACTTGCCAAGAACATTAGTTAACATTTTCAAATGTAAAATTCAAAATTATGTCACAGATAATAATGTATGATTGCCACAAATGAGATTAAGTGAGTGCTAACAGCAATCGTATTTACTTAAAATATTTGGTAACAGAAACTGATCAATTATAGCCCTAAAAGACCGACTGCCCAAATCCTCACTCACCTCCATCTGACCCCCAAAATGGTCATTTTCCTGAAATCAGCATTGTTCTTCCTAGGGGTATTTATTTTTGTATTTTACATTTAAAAAATATATATTTCATATAATATATTTACGTATAAAATTGGTTTCATACCTTTAAAAATTCAAATCGAGTTACATATTGTATACATTTATCAAGTTGTTTTCACTCCACATTTGGTTTTAAAAATTAATTCCCATTAATACATGTAGATTGGTTTATTAATTGAAACAGCTGTATAAAACTGTACTGTACGAATAACGCACAGTTTATTTATCTTCCTTCCTATGAAAGGTTTTCCATTTTCTTCTACTACTACAATCAGCGTTGCTTACATCTGTTTGCCCATGTGGGGGAGTTTACTTGTATCTCATAATGTATCTCACAATGAAGATGCTGGGTTAAAAAGGTGGGATAATTATATCTAGTATTACTAAACTGAACTTGAAAAGTTGTTGAAATTTGCATTCTAACCAGACATTGTGTATCACTGCTTGTTACCCTCACCAATTCCTTTTTGCCGGTCAGATGACAACGGAATGCTATCTAGATTTAGTTTTCCATTTTATTGATTAGTGCTAGTTGAGCTGCTATCCTGCATGTGTTGGTCATTTGAGCATTCTGCTCAGTGACTTGTCTGTTTATATCACTTGCTCGCTTTCGGTTTTTCTTTTCAATTGTTGATTCTCACTGATTCACTGACTCATCCACATGTTCAACAGAATAAGTAAATATTGATAAAAGCTCGGATAATTAGCATTCGCCAATTTCCATGGTGTAAATATTCCTACCACAGTCAATACCAAGCATTTCATGTTTTAACAGTAGCCTACCAACATTCTCAAAAACTTAACAACTGGCTCTCAGGAGCAACAATTACTGAGTCAGATAGTGTTGAGTGCTAGGAAGGGATATAAAGCCAAGCAAGCACGGAAGGGAATTCTGAGGGAAGTAATATTAGTTTACATAGAGCGGTGAAGTGGCATTTGAACAGAGACCTGAAGGAACTGGGTACCAATCTTTCTTTTTTTAATTCTCACTTGAGAATATGCTCATGCATTTTATAATGAGAAATGGGGGTGGGGGCGAGATGGGGAGAGAAAGAGAGGAGAGGGAGGAGCGGGGAGAGACAGAGAGAGAGAAAGAGACACACACACACACACACAGAGAGAGAGAGAGAGAGAGAGAGAGAGAGAGAGAGAGAGAGAAGAAACATCAACTGGTGACCTCCCATACGAGCCCCAACCGGGGACTGAACTCACAACCTAGGCATGTACCCTAACCAGGAACCAAACCTGCAACTTTTTGGTGTAGGGGATGATGCTCCGACCAACGGACCAACCCAGCCAGGGTCTGGGGGACTAATATTAAGAGTGACTAAAAGAAGCACATTTCAGCAGAAGTAACGGTGCGAAGGTCTGAGGGCAGGAGCAAGAAGGATGGTGTGTCGGTGGCACCATGAGCAATTAGAGGAAAAGTGGGGACAGATGGGGTTAGAGGGACACCTCTGAATTGACGCAGAGAAATCACAAGGTTAACAACAGATAATCATATAAATTGTTTTTAAAAATTATGTTCTTCTTTCAAAATAAATAACAAATCCCCCAAAACACAGCAGTGAAACCCTACTTAAGTCGTTATCAGCTCCATGGTGGCAGAATCTCTGTATTAACCTGCAGTGGTATCTCCCCCTGATGATTGCCAGTTACAGATGTGTGAGCAGCCAATCCATGTAGACAACTTGAAGCTCCCGTCTGTAGCTCTAACCATGGCTTGCACACCAGGTGAACACACACGTCTGTTTGGCAACTTGTTGGCTTGTGTGGTGGGTAAATAAACATCAACCCATGTCGTCGTACTACAGACTTCCCTGGGAGATTCTTGACGACAGTCATTTTGGGGTTTAGTGCACAGGCCTAGTCACGACAGGAAGAGCCATTGCAGACTTTTGCAGAACACTGATTTTTAATGTTAAGATGAGTTTTCATCTCAGTGATTTTTGTGCTCATCGTTTTTTAAAGTGCCACAGAACAGAACATTATAGTTAAAGGAGAATGTGGACCATACCACGAGAAAAACAATTCTGCATTTTGTACCCATAAAACTCGGGTCTCCGTTTGTGAATTGCTCTGATGAGGCCTATGGAGGAGACAGTGAATACCCACTTGGTCTTCTGACAAATGCGAGCCCTGACAGGAAGAGGGCTCTCTAAGAGAGTGTGAATGGTTCTGCACAAACTCTGGAGAAGCACGAGACAAAAATGAAGTGTAGCAATTGCCCCTTACTGAGCACTTACTATTTGCCCGTTTAATGCTAAACAATTGCTTACATGATCTCCATAGTTTTTTGGGGAGCTAAGGCTTATTTATAGATCAAGTTCAGATAATCTAAGTGAATCACACAAAGTCATGTAAGTTGTTCCATCCTGTGACTCCACGGGCCATTCATTGCTGCCTACAGTTCATCATACGAATAGCAAACATTACGCCAAAGATGTTTCCCCTTTAAAACTTTGCAAGTTTCCCCAAAAGTCCCTAGAGGTTATGAAAGCTACATCTGCACACAAGAACCTTACCTTCCTACCTGTATCACAAGCCACTTATAAGTTCCTAAGCTGTTATTACCCAAAGAATACATTATGCTGTGGACTTTTTATACGTCTTGTGGCCAACGTAGTTCAGGACACACTGGGTAAACTAAGTTACACAGGTTGTCGTCATTTGTTTTTTAAGGACTTCTAATAATGGTCTTCGGGAATTACCGAGATGTCGGATAAATTAACTTTTGTTCTGGAACCTATTTGATTAAGGAATTCTTTCTCCCCCGACCAGGTTTTGCAGCTTTTTTTTTCTTTTGTGGCAGGGGAACCAACTGAGCAACTCAGCCAGGGGCTGGGGGACCAATCCTGTGAGTGATGGAGGAAGAAGTAACGGTCGATGCAAAGGTCTGAGGGCAGGAGCAAGGATGGTGTGATGATGGCACTGTGAGCAAGTAGAGAGGAAGAGTGGGGACAGGTGGGGTTAGAGGGGCACCTTTGAACTGAAGCAGAGAAATCACAAGATTAACAATAGCTAATCATATATATATTTTTAAAGATTTTATTTCATTATTTTTAGAAAGAGGGGAAGGGAGAGAGGCAGAGAGGGAGAGAGACACTAATGTATGGTTGTGTTTCACCCGCCTCCAGCCACAGACCTGACTGGAGACCTGGCTTGCAACCTGGTTATGTGCCCTGGCTGGGCTAATCGTATATTTTTAAAAAGATCATCATGGTCTGCCTCCAAAATAAATAATAATCACCCCTGCCCCCCAACACACACACACACACACACACAACTTACCCTCAAGGTAAGATTTATAATACAACGAGCAACATCAACTCTTCAGGAGCGCACCTAAGCATTGGTTATTGTTTCTGAAAATGATGAGGCGCACACTTGTTTGTTTCTGTCTTAGGGGCTTCAGCATCATTCAGCTTCTCACAGAGATGAGCCGGTCTCACTCAAATCAAAGAGCGCCACTGTGTTCCTTCAAGGTCACTCTTCTCACACTCTTCGAAACCACAGGGGTATTTTGTCTCTAACAGGAAAGATATCGAACTGCACCCAGACAAGCTGGCTTGGTTGCAGACACCGGCCGGAGGCAAAAGCTGGAGTTTGCTGTGTTCTATGTGGCATTTTCCTATGTACAGTTAGGTATGTGTATATTTGTGTGTGTGTGTGTGGGTGGGTGGGTGGGTGCGTGCCCGCACACATGAGCGCATGTGCCCCTGGCAAACACCTTGGAGAATTTTAGCTTTCTTGAAATAACATAATTACCAGACCTTAGTCATCTAAGTAGCCTGATTTTCTGGGGAGACACAGCCAATTGCTCTTCCAACAAAGGGGAGGGTGAAATCTCTAACCGACTGAAGGCTTTGACTCACGGGGTGTATTTCTCCTTTCCCTTGAACGAGCTTTCCTTGGCGTTGTGGATGAGAAAATCAAGCCCTTCCGGTACTGGGTGAGGAAGACGCTGCTATGCGAATGGCAGGATCTGCGAAGGTGGTAAGGGTCGAATTCAATCACAGCTCCATCCAGGCGGAGTGGCCACCGTTTTTAACCAATCATGCATTTGTCCAACAAATAGTTATCGATAGCCTTTCGTGTTTCTCGATCTTGTTCTCATTCCAGGTCCACATCACAGAATAAGGCACATAAGTCTTTAAGCCTCACTTTCTTCATCTATAAATTGGGAATTTATAGGACTGGTAGCATGAAATGCAATGATGTATATATAAAGCATCTAATATAGTGCCTGGCACACAACAGGGGATTAATAACTCAGAGTGATCATGAAAGCAAGGATGATCATCATTCTTACTGATTTGCAGCCCGCTGAACTGAAGGTTTCACATAATCAAGAATATTCCTTTGTATGAAGGGATAAAAGCAGCTGTTTAAGTTGTGTTTTCCCCCTAGTAAATAGCTATAATTTCCCAAGCATTTACTCTTGAAGTCTAGATAATACAGGATGTTTTAGAGAAAGATGTTACCTTAGAGGGCTATCATTTTAAGCCACAATTACTATGGATACTCTAATTCATATTGGGTTAACAGATTAGTTTACCGATCACCTGGCAGGTACCTTAGAGAGTCAGAAGTTGAAAGGTGAATTCTGTTAGGAGAGATCATCAAAGATACTGGGCAAAGGGGCTATTGAGAAGGCTCAAATAGCAGAAGAAAAGCAAGAGAGTCTCAAAGCCAAGGGAACAGGTTATTTGAGGGGAAGAAGAATGAATACAGACACCATCGCTCTGTGATGGGTTTCCATCAGGCTGGAAATAGGATTTCTATTAATCCTATAGGATCTACCTGAGCAAGAAGCCCCTTTCTGGCTCTCTTGCCTCACTTTATACTTTTCTTTGTTTACTACACTTCGGTCACACAGATCTTCCTCCTGTCCATCATGAATGCTCCTGGTCTCAAGTTCATGGCCTTGAGGTTTTGCATTTGTCAGGATCCTTCTATTTGTGATGGTGCTGCTCCCCAACATTTTCACATGGTTGACTCAAAGGCCTCAGCTTTTTAGAGAGGTCCTCCCTGACCACCAAACTTAGGGGAACCCCGGATAGTCTCCAGCATACCATTTTCGTCACTGCATTTATTATTATCTAAACTTTCTTCTATATTAACTCACTTGGTTATAATCTGACTCCCCTCCTAGTTTCTTGAATGTAAGGTCCATCTACACAGGGCAATTGGCTCACACAGCTGTGTGTCTAGCACCAATAATTGTGCCTGCCATCTAGTAGGCTCTCAATAAAAAAGAGTTGAATGAGTAAGTGATTGAGTAGCAGCATAAATAAAACCCTTCGAAAGGGTCTTGAGAAATGACAAAGAATAACTTCACCCAATTGACAATTTGGCCCCGGGTCAGAGCTGAACACAACATTAATAATGTTCAGTGAAATTTTCTGGACTAATTTTGCTATCACTAATGAAAGAATTGTTCCTTCATGCATGCAATTCTGGGAAATCATTTATTATTCTAATCAATGTCGGCTAATTTGAACAGTGGTTATTTTATATCACCATAAAGGTGTGTTTGACTATGTGTCACAGGCAGAATTTTCTATCTTTACGTTTCTAATTATCATAAGGGAGGGGTGATTTTTTCATTTATATATGGGGGATTACCAAATCTGAAGAAAGTTATTTTTATTAGACAGCCTGCAGATGAACAAGAACAGCTTTGACTCCAATGCCCAACAAGACATCACTATGTTTATCTTCACCCTCAAAAAATAAGCAAACAATTACTTATTTTCTTTCATTTCTTCGGTGACAGATTTCATTAGTTTAAGACATTTTTTTTATATTCCACATTTGCTACCATATTATTCTGGAAGCACATGGATGTCCTGCGAAGCCACACATAAGATACTCACTGTCGGTGTCCAACACAAGTTTTTACCCAGAGCTCAGAAACACCTTGTGCTGCTAACAGAGCGGCAATTTCTCATGCACGGAATGTGCAGCTCCCACAAGGCTTTTCAGAAATCTTGATTATTTAATCAGCATCCTTGATTTGTAAGGTTAGGTAGTTGATGGCTCCCAAAATGTGTCACGTTGGACATGATCCAGATGGAGTGCCAGTTTTCATTTGAGATTAAAGAGGTGAAACCCAACCAGAAAGGTTTTTCTACCATCTTGGTCTATGGCGCGACTGATATCAGGTGACAAATGAAATGTGGCAGTCTGCTTTGCCCATGATTTTAAAACAGAAACTGCATTGCGCTGTCAGTTACCAAATGAGGTGATTGACTCTGATGTTGATTAAAGTTTTTATACCATGTTTTTATTACTGACAATTCTGTTGGTTTTTGTTTTTTTTTTTTTTTCTTTTTTTTTGGAGGGGGTCTAGTTCTTTCAATATAATCCTCACCTTCTGCGTAAGATTTTATATCACTTTGGGTTTGCTATATATACTTATTGGTGCTGTTTTCTGGGACTCTTTATTATATGCTTAGAAAATTAATGCACAATGCCTTTTATATACAAGGACGTAAACCATGCATATTCCTTCTGTAGTTATACACGGGAGTGCCATAGTGACATCATCTTAACTCTTCACAGATTTCTTTTTTAGTTCTTTTATTTTATGTGCAGAGTGTCTCAATTTTTTAAAAAATTGGACTCCTGATTCATCCCCAAGACTGACAACTGTATTAAAAAAAAAAAAAAAAGGCAGTAACTTCAACTGAAGTCAGACAGGAATTGGACAATAGCACGCAGCCAGTCAGACCAATAGAAGAGTGTTTTTGGGGATCAATATTAAGAAATGTACTAGTATCAACACTAAGAAACTCACAGGGGGTTAAAGGTCAGAATCCTAGGCGTGAGGTACAATAAATGATCAATGCTCAGGCCAGGGGGCTAAGACAGAGCAAGGGATAAAATGAGAGTGTGCTGCAGGTATCCTTTCATCTATGTCCCCTTTCTGCAGGTCTGTGAAACTGCTTCTAATTTCCTTAAAGACCCTGCTCACTTCCCTTACGAGGCACTGACAATGATTTGCCTTTTTTTTCCTAGAACATTCTTTCTATTTTTCTTTCTACTTTCTCCTGTATTTTCCTGGCCACCAGGCTGCCTCTTCCTCAGCGTTCCTTTAGATAGCACTTCCGGCAGAAAAACTTGGCCAAATGCTTCTGTGTCACCCGGGCTCCCCAGGGTCCTACGCACCTTCCACCCCAGCACCTGCGGCTGTCCCAGGGCTGCCGCTCACCAGGCTGGGTCACTCACCAAATTCTAAGGGCCTGAAGGTAGACACCATATTGATTTTTATACATCCTCGCATCTCCAGGATCCAGCACAGCACCTTCCAACAGTTTAATACATATTTGTTGAAGGACCAGGCCCTGCTTATGGGGAAGGGTGTCTGTGAGCCCTTGGGTCTAAGTGGGAAACTGCTCCTTTTGCAGAGTGAGCGCTGTAGCGGTAGAAAAACTGACATCCGCAGCGACATGGCTAAGGGCCTGAGAGGCTTGGCCGGCGTACAGGGAGAAGGTGTGACCTACGGTTCTCCATTCCGCAGCTGGCGGCACGGGGGCTGGCTATTTAAAAAGCAGCAAATAGTAATGATGCTTTCCGCTCTCACTGCCCTTCGTCCCCTCAGGATTTATTGAGTGTTATAAACACTGATTAATCATCCCTGCCCCAGTGAGGTGGGTAAGAGTTATGATGCTCGTATTATGGAGAGACAAACCAAGGCAGAGGGAGATTAAGTGGTTAACCCAAGGTCAGGCAGTGAGTCATGGAGAGCTGGCACTTAGACATGAGTTTTCAACCTGAAGCTCCCTGCTTAGTCTATTCAGCGCTGAATTGGATCCTTCCTGATGCCCCAGGAAGGATGCCCCTGCTTTCTTTGCTTCCACTTGAATCACCATTGTCATCTTACTGTATGCCGGGCATTACATCTAACGCTTCCTATGTATCCTCATACAGAGCACATTCTATCCTAAAAACGAAAAATGACTTGAAATAAATTTTTATCACTTTCAACATCAGGAAATTGCGCTTGAGAAATATTAGTTAACTATTAGGTAGGAGACTTGGGATTCGGACCCCAATCCTCAGAAATGAAAGGGAGCCCATGTTCTTTTGCAACATCCTATAACTGAAAAGCCTGGGGACCTGTTAGTGCACAGTGGTCAGGCAGGAGGTATAGGTAATAGTATAATTCCAAAGGGACAGCAGACTACTAGGCTATAATGCATTCTCAATGAATATTTGTAGAATAAATGAAAGGAAAAAGAAATGCTAAAAGTGCCCCTAAGACCCTAAAGAGCTGAAGCTGCAGTCTGGCATTTGACTGGCTCAGGGTTACAGAGCGTGAGCTGAGGTCAAGATTATTGCTAAGACTCCCACACAGGGACACTATTAGGGGTCTCGCGATGGCCGCACATGAAGGGGAAGGGTCCACACGGGCCACCTCAACCACATGCTCACATCCTTTCCATCCCAGCCAGACATGAGACTTGACCTTCATCTTTTCTCATTGAAATGAACATATAGAAAGTGTATCCAAAGGTCAGCCTATCTCAAAATTCCAGAAGTTCATTACAATTCTGCCTCAATAAAGGAAAACTCTGCATGTCCAACAAGTGAGTATCCATTCAATTTACCAATGACTAAGAAAATCTTACCACTGTGCAGCCATTACACACAATGCTTTAGAAGTGAACTTTCAACATGTCAGCAGTATTCACACATGGTTAAACGTAAAAATCAGGTTACAGAATAATAAACAGGTACAGCCTTGTTTTGTAAAATAAAAGTGTGCACATAAACACATAAAACTTTGGAAGAATACACCCAGCTAGTAACAGTGATTATTTGCCAAAAGTGGGGTTATGAGCAACTTTTTTTCCCCTTATCTCTATTTTCTGAATCTTCCAAACTGATCGTGAATTGTTCTGATAATGACAACAACAGAAGTTATTTTTAGTTTTGAAAACAATTAAAACAGATGCCTCTGGGGAAAGAATGGATTTTGAATCACTGGCATTTTAAAGTAGGCAGCAGCTGCCATGTGGATTTCTCAGCGTTTGAACAAGACTCCTGAACATACCCAGGCCTGCGTCCACCTCCTTCCGTCACTGATACAAGAAATCAGATGATTCATCCTGTTGTTCCCTTCCACCTTCCTCTGACATAGCAAAGACAGAATGCGCACTAGTTCCCCATCAAAATCGGCACGGGGCAGCAAGAGGCACTTCCGAATGATGAAATTAGATTAGAAGTTAAGACAAAATATGGTTAACTGGCTTTTAAGGAAATTTGGTGGAACACATTATTATAAACAGTAGGTTTGGGCAGCCAAACACACTTTGCCCCGAGAAAATCAATTTTGCTCCCCAAACAATGAGAAAAATTACTTTAGATTTGACATTAAATATTGTCCTAAGTATTTTTTAAAAAGCATTTCTATAACTCCGTGTAGAAATAGGAGTCAAAGGATGCCTCTGTTACCATGGTAACAGCCTCCTTCAGAAGAGCACAGGATGAAGTAGCATACATTTGCCCGGCATATAGTTGGTCAATCAATAAACAAAAGGCTTAATTTCGCATGCACCACACGGGACAGTGGTCCAGGTGCCTGTGGGAAAGGATAGGGGGTGGTCAGGTCTTCTGGGTTCAATCATCCAGCCTCATTTTCAACTGAGAGTTAACACTTTGTTTTTCCTTTTTAAGTTTTTACTCATTATTTTTAGAAAGGGGGAAGGGAGGGAGGAAGAAAGGGAGAGAAACATCAAATGCATGGTTGCTTTTCACCTGCCTCCAGCTGCAGGACCTGGCTGGAGACCTGGCTTGCAACCTGGGTATGTGCCCTGGCTGGAGATCGAACCAGCAACACTTGGGTTTGCAGACTGGTGCTCAATCCACTGAGCCACACCAGCCAGGCACTTTTTTCATCAGAAACCTGTTATGAGAACAACCAGTGCTAACATGCCTGTAGATCCTTGCAACGTGGCCATCTTTATGACAAAATTTTAACGTTATCAGTAATCAGTTATCAGTGGCCGGGGGTGTAGAGAGAAACGTGTGCTGAAGTAGGAAATGCATGCACCCTGGAAAACCAGGAGCAATAAAACAGCAATAAAACAGACGAATACTTCCTCAACAGTTACTACAGCCTAAACATCAACTCACTGTCACAGGTCCATTTTTCACTGATTCTTTCAAACAACCTTAAGAGTTACAACTATAAGCATTTTTTTTTTTTCTTCTTTTTTCCCATTTTACAAACAATGGGGAAACTCTTATTGTCCCTGACTGCTAGCTACAGAACTCAGAAATTCGAGAAAGTAGCCCCACGTTCCAACCCAGGCCATGACAGAGGCCCACTACCCGCGCCACACCACGCTGCCAACTCCGCCAGCGACCAGCAGCGTGGCGTTACGAAAGCGACAGCACTTCTCGGAGTTCCAGACTCAGGCTTTTGTGAGATTACAATTCGATAATGCATGTGAAGAGAAAGCACGTAAATAGGCCCTCCGTAACTACTCCTTCCTTCCTCTTGAAAGCCTTCTGCTCCTCGGAATCAATATAGGTTACCGTGAATATTAACCGCTGTTGACTTAGTCAGCATGGCAGCGAGCTGAGAACTATCAGAATAGTAAAACTTCATTTTGAGCCCTGGGTGAGCAGCTCGGCGGGTTAAAGCAGCATCCCCAGGTGCCAAGGTTAGGGGTTCAATCCCCGGTCAAGAATCAATCAAGGAAGGCATAAATAAGGAGAACAACTGCCTGCCTTCTCGTTCTCCCCCAGCCCCCCGCCCTGCCTCTCTCTGTAAAACCGATCAATACAAAATAAATGAACAAATCTCATTTTACTTCTTGAGGCTGCGTCCTCTCCCTCAACATATGAACAGAATCACCAACAAACCGCGCCCGCCCATGTGCTCACAGGTGCACGCACACAATGGGCTGCTTCTCATACTTTCTTCCCCCTGTCCTATGAAGTGGCCCGGGAAACATGGCGGCAGGAGCTGGGACCGGGGGAAATACAGTAAACCAGCCAGTCGTGAAGCAAGGTCTGTGACTCCGGGACTCCCGCCACATTTGTGTCTTAGGCTTCAGCTTCCTCTATGTGGCAGAAAGAGCTGACGGGGCTTCTTCTAAAAGAAGCTCCCAGGAGTCACTGTTCATGTTAAGGCTGTTACCAGTTGCTGAGAACTGAGTGGCCTGGCTCATTGAAACGCACCTGCTTTGCACTCGGCTCGGCTTTTCGTACCTGGCTAGTGGGAACGGGTCACTTTTAACCCCCGTGCTGGTTGCCTACCTGTCAGGTCGCTTTCCTGTGTCATCACGGGCTCACCGACATCACGGGGTCTTCCACCGTTTGGTCCTGTGTTGAACATGTGACCCTCTCCTTCTTCAGTGTTTTCGTTGAAATCTTCGTCCTCACTCCTGTAATTATACAAGTTTTGACCATGGGTGAAAGACCCTCACATTGGAAGAGGAGACAACAAATCTTTGCTTAAGTGATTCCAACATTCCTCAGTATTCAAAACCATTGACTGAGGTATTGAGAAATTGTGGGGAAAAAAAGGTAGACAAGGGGGTAAGGATTATGGAATCATTTCACTTCTCCAGACTTGACCGTTAAGTGCAATGTCCCTGTCACCTTGAGCTGGGTTCATTTTAAATGGCTTCAGGAGGCATCTTCATTAGTAACATGTCTGAAAGGAGTATTTAGCATATTTTTCCTCTGATGCAATTTCCTTAACATCATAAATACAGCCCCTGGATTTCATACCTACCCAAGCATCGCGTAACAGTCCTATGGAAATGATCCATAGGAGATGCTTTCCTGCAAATCCACACGTGAGTACAAGGTGGGCACAGGAAGAGAGGAGCTCTGTACCTTCAAAGCCACCATCAACAATCTGGGTCCTTAAAAGGCAGGCCCACTGTTGCCCCAACTACCAGCTGCAGTTTGGATTCACCCGGACCGGAGTTTCAGAGCAATCCTCTTCCGTGCTGGCGCGAGGAGGCTTGTAGTCTGAGCGATGATTCCAGGTTGCACTTGAGAACCAAGACACTTCTCCTACCATGCTTCCAAAGCAGGATTGACCAACTGCTGGCCCACGGGTCAGCCCTGGAAGGGGTTACAGAGGCTGCAGTAGGAGCTGAATAGTGCTTTACATTTAAATTAATTGCCCATGTTTAAAATTCATCAGATTTCACCGCTTCTCGTGAAAATGCTGGCAGCTACACATCCACTTTCCCTCTTGGTTAGCATCTGCCGATGCTGGATTGGCGCTGCGCATCCTTCCCAGGGCCTGGGCCATCCAGGGCCCCGTAGTCCCCACCACCACTGAGAAGCTGCATTTCATTGTCCCTGTAGCCTACTGCCCCTGGGCCACTTCCCTGGGACCAATCCATATTGTACAGCAGGCATGGCTTGGATGCCAATGAAACGGAATTATTGTAGGCCGTTTTCACACCTAGAATCCACGTCCTGGGTCTTCCAGCGTTGCTAAGAGTTCACCCTTTTGTTTTAGGACTATGTACAGAGCAGTGAGTGGGGTCCTAGAAGAACGCCCAGGACAGCTGGGCTGCTTGTGGGGTTTGAAGCAACAGTTCTTTCCCAACTGATGTGGAAGTGACTGTACCTGGTACTGAACATCAGCCTTGCCTTAAGCATCCAGGGTGGTGGCCCAGCTCCAAGGATAAGTTCACTTTCATGAGTAGAGAGATGTAAACGGATCACGCCAGCAGGTGTCACCCCCAAGAAGACTGCCATGCCAATCCCTTCAGTGTTCCATTTTCCATGGTGTTACAGCTGCATCTTGGGTTTTGGGGGGTTGTTTTTTTTTTGTTTTGTTTTGTTGTTGTTTGTAAGTCAATTTCCCAGAGAAATTGCTAAATGGTGTATGAATGTCTCCAATAGAACTGGTCCTATGAGCAGAGGAAAACATGGCTGTTGACCGAAAGGAAGAGGTCACGTAGACTTTATAGTCCCATCTTTTATTTGCGTTTCAGAGAGCTTCATTCATGAATTGCTCTGCTTGATTATGTCTTAATTTAAAATGTTAAACAAGTCTTTATAAGTGCAGACAGCGCCTTCTGGAGAATTCTAAGATGCTGCCTAGGTGGTCCATGCCAGAATTTCTCAACCTGAGCACTGCTGACATTTTAGAGAAGGTCATTACTTGTTGGTGGTGAAAGGGGCTTTTCTGTTTTTTTTTTATTTCTTTTTTTTGTTTTTGAAAGGGACTTTTCTGTGCATGGTAAATTTTTTTTACAGCATCCATGATGCCTAACTACAAGATACCGACAAGGATTTCCAGTTTGGACAATCAAAAATGGCCAACTGTCACCTGGTGAGCAAATTACTCAGTTGACAGCCACTGGGCTATATTTCTGCAATCAAAAAATGGCATGTGGGCTACAAGTGGCTGTTTACAAGCCAAACTGAAATATTGTGATACATGATACATGATGATGACTTATTTTTCTATTACCACAAATAGTGATTGGACAATTTTTAAAAAGATTTCATTTACTATTTTTCAGAGGGGAAGGGAGAGAGGCAGAGAGGGAGAGAGACAGCAATGTATGGTTGTCTTTCACCGGCCTCCAGCTGTAGACCTGGCTGGAGACCTGGCTTGCAACCTGATTCTGTTGCCCTGGCTGGGAATCGAACCAGCGACCTTTGGGTTCACAGGCCAGCACCTTATCCACTGTGCCACCAGCCAGGACCTGATTGGACAATTTTAATTTTGCTTAACTTGACCTTTTATTTTCCTTTTGGCAAGATTTTAAAAGGGGTAGCTTTAAATAGTCAATCGGTGTCACTAAACATTTTGGGAGGGGAGTGGGTGAGACAAAAGACAGTTTGGTTTATGTTCCCCAATCTCATTAAAATCCTAACTTCTTTATTTTCTTGAAAGTCTTTCCTCCAGAATACTTACTATGATTGATTTCTAAAACACACATGTGCTTAATTATTAATTTTCCTCCAAATACCAGACTTTTACAGAAGAATCAGACATAGGGAAGTTAAATGACTTCTTAGCCAAAGACTGTTTATAGGTTTGATCCGTACATGTGTCTTTGATCTCTTCAGGGTGGAGACTCAGTGTTATTTGCAGAAAGCAGTATATTACATAGTTTTTCTTACTCCCTATTCATAGTGCATTCCACATTACCATAAACTACTGCTCAATAAATTGACAGGGAATATTACTAAATTCCAAAAGTGCCTTTGAAAGCAGCAAAGATGATTAAATTAAGTTCAGGCAAGTTTTAATATTTAATAATACCAGCATACGCCCTGGCAGAGCTTCTGGTGCTACATTTGATGTCTTTCTTTCATCCCCTACCTATAACAAGCCCCCTGGCATCTGCCTTAGAAATGGTTTTGACATCCTTTCCCCCCTCACATCTACCCCCGCTGCCATGCTTCCTTGAACCCTTGGTTATTACAGTGGCTTACAAATACAGTTCTGCTTTATCAAATCATCTGCTACTCTGGTCCCACAATTGTTATGTGTAAAACCAAAATCTCACTTTATGTCTTTACTTAAATGCCTTCCGTCACTTTCCAGGGCTTACAAAACAAAGGCCGCATTCTACAAGAGACATACATGCATGCATCTTTCCATTCTCAGATTCTGCCACTTCCTACTATGTGCTAATTTATAAGCACCCAGACTGCCCACAGAAGATACCAGTATGTCTTCCCTTATATCCAACTCTTTTAAGCTTATCTGGAATGCTACCTTCCCTGGGTTTTCTAGTACATCCTGGAACACATAGCCCTCCTTGCTATTCTGAATCTACAGAAGCATTTTATAATGTCATCCTAGAAGCATTTGATACCTGTTTCATTGATTAAATTCTGAACTCCTAACCATGAAGAACTGTTTTTATTTTTTTAATATGTATGTCTTTCACTTGGTGGATAGAGTCCATCACACAGAAAGATGGCTTTTTAGTTTTTTAAATATGTATTCCAGTCACTTGAAAAAGAATCTAGCACATGGGAAGCAGTCAGGAGACATCCCCAAATGACTGTATTTTTATTTAATAATTTCTTCAACAAATACTGAATGCTTTCTGGGTTCTAGCTCCTGTTCAAGGTAATGTAGATCAATACTATGCAGTCATTTAGATAGATAACCAAGAAATCTGTAAAGTTCCTTACTAGTTATAAAGGAGGGAGTTTTCTTAGAGACACAATTTAAGTCCTTGCTTGTCAGTTAGTTTTATGATTCACACATATCTAAGTAAGATTCTATTATGTAACATATCAAACACGGTTAACATAGTACCTGGCACTTAGTAGAAGCTAAATATAATTTGGTTAACATTCTTATCACTGTTATTACTACTGTTTTTCTATTAGAGGAAATATCTCAAAGTGGAAAAAAATATATAGGTAGTGTGAGATGACAAAGAAGCTGCAAAGATCAAAATCTATAATCTCTAATCAAAATATCTTTCTACAGTTCAATATATATTTTCAACATAGTAACTGTTTACCGAGTCCAGGTAAAACCAGAAAAATGGGATCAGCTAAACTAGAATATGCTAATATAAGAAAAGATGGACATCACCATCTCTGCAATTTAAAGATTTCCATTTAACACATAAACTTAAAATATAAAGAATGAAATAAAGGCTAATTTTGAATGGTATAATATTTCTTTAATATAGCACAGAGAGTACTTTTCTATTGAACAAAATATCTGATCCACTAAGATGGTCAGTATCACTAGCCACGTCCCTGAAGGACTTATGAGCAAAGAGTACATGTTATCACTTATAGCTGCTAAGTTAATAGGGTATTATCTCTTTTTTGTACCTGGGTCCTCTCATTTCATGACACGTCATGCAAATGGATTTGCTTAATGATTATTGTCCTCTTTATAAAACAGCCTATTCATTCACAAACATTCTATTGCCGACAGGAAACCTAAGTTTAGTGATTTATTTATTTCTTGGATAGTTATCTTGAGTTTCAAAATTGGTGAAAACTTACACATTGGGTATATTTTTGTTCAAATAATTGAGTATAATGACAAGTAGATGAAATATACTTGTCATTGTTCTTATATTTGTTAACATTGGAATTGTACCATCTAATATGATAGTCACCAGCCACATGTAGATTTTTAACTAGTCTGAACTGAGGAGTGCTGTAAGATTACAAGGACTCAATGCAAAAACAATGAAAAATAGGTCATATGTAAAACAGATAATGTAACCTTGTGTGTACATATATGTGCCTAGTATATACAAACATGTATACATATGTGTAAATATAGATGTGGTTACATTTTGAAATTATAACACTTCATGTATATTGGGTTCAATAGAATATTAACACTAATTCCATTTGCCCCTTTATGTGCCTATCAGAGAATTTTAAATTCCATACACAGATCATTTTATAATTCTCTTGGATGGTACTGATTTCGACAGATTGTACTTAGAATAATTCATAGCGTTGTTTTCCTTTTTATTGCATTAAATATTATTGAGAGGGCATTTCAAGATCAATTGTTCCACTTACTAAACTTTACAAATGAGGAAACAGAGGCTCTAAGGCACCACAGAACTGGAATGCCTGTCTCTGGACTTCCAGTTCTGAGCTAAGTTACTTGCAAATTAGCAGAGAAAAATAAATAGCTGTTGGAATAACAAATAAATGAATAAATACTGTTTCCAAGCTGTGTGGCATTTACCCATGAGATTCTGACATGAACATACTCTGAGTGCAACGGGGAACAAGGCAAAACCGTTGTGTTTAATAATGCAACTGATCGAGTTGGCTTTGTAAAAATATCCTACTAAATACCAATATGGGGTGTTTCAATAGTAAGATGTATGACAGATGAAATCAGCCTGTTAAAATTTACCTCTCACCACCCCTCTACGTTGGTGACTTTGTTTACAAAGTTAAGAATGAGACTCTGTCAATGAATGAAAAATAAAACCCCCCATCTCCTAGGAAGGAGGCATCTGTCTTTTTCTATTTGTAAGTGCTGACGAGCAGAGTTTAAGGAGGGCTAATGTAACCCATTCATCTTAATTAAAGAGTTAATTGCTCGTGCATCCTGATTTAGTTAGCCCAGCCTGGTAGCTTGGGAAGCCCTTCCCTTTATGTATTTTATTGACCAATGTAATGACATCATCACTACGCCTGGGTCATGCTTCAGCCTCTCCTTATACCTTTAATCGCCTTGCACATGATTAAACTTTGCGGAGGAAACAAGTCCTTGTGCCCCACACAGATACAAAAAGAAGGTGGCTGCGAAATATCTTACTTCAGCTGTCGCCGAAGCATTCCTTCAAAGTCTGGAGTCATGAAAATAGTCAAGAGTAATTTTAAATGCGAGTTTTCGAAAAATGTAAAATCATGTGGCAGGTTTTCACAACTGCACACTAAACATTTGAAAGTTAGCAGTTTTCATTCAATATTACCAAATAGAGAGAGTAAGGCACTCCTGTTAGCATATTTAAGACAATTGCATTACAGCTGGTGAAGAATCTTTGAAACACACACTCACAGACACTCAGAAAAGCCCTGAGACCAAATAATGACCCATGAATTGCATGAACAATTTTCTAAGAACAAAGTTTTTCAACCTTTAAAATGTAATTGTCCTCAAAATCTCTATTTCCCCAGAAATAATGTGTTTAGCTGAACTAAATGTCGACAGCAAATACATGACTAATTTTCGATTCACACCCTTTGCTAATACATTTTTTAAAATACCAAAAAAAGAGGCAAAAACCAAAGAACAGCAGGGAGAAAGTTCCATCTTCAGGGCATACAGAGGCAAAAACATGGAAATGATGCGGAGAATTAATGGGCCTTTTTGTGTCTCTTCTCACATGGAGCCATAAGCAGTCCTAGTTAAAGTTAATTAAAGTTAGTGCCTTGCTCCTGCAAACATGCTGTTTCAAGAATCATCCATGGTTTTTAAAATATATTTTATTTATTTATTTTTAGAGAGAGAGAGAGGAAGGGAGGGAGAAATGGAGGGAGAGAAACACTAATGTGTGGCTGCCTCTCCCACATCCCCAACTGGGGACCTGCCCCCCAACCCTGACTAGGAGTAGAACCAATGACCCTTTGGTTCACAGGTTGGCACTCAATCCCCTGAGCCACACCAGGCAGGGCTCATCCATCATTTTTGAGCTGCTGATTACACAGTGGATACTAGGTTTAGCCAAGAAAAGTACACTGTGGTAATATTAAGAAAAATGTATGTAAAACACTAAAAAGTAGATGATTTATGTATTGATGTACAAACAATATATATATACTCACATATTTACATTTAATTATACATTATTACATATAATACAAAAATAGTATTTTCTATAAATAGTAGGATGAGGCATGCCTGTTGTCTTAGGTTGATCACTTAACTCATCTGCTCCTCAGCTGACATCTGTGAAAGAGTGATAATTACAGTAGTTCTCCCATATTGTTACTGTAAGGGTGAAATGAGTCAATGTACAGAACATTTACACACCACTTGGCATGTGGGTAAGCATCATACAGGTGTGGACCATAACTCTTATGAATAACTCTGCCTTTTTTACATCATGATTCACTGCAGTCACCTTAATATAGTTTGATTTTTACTCTTAGAAGTTTCATTTTTCTAGTTTTTCTTAAAGTCTTTGTTTTTATTTTATTTATTTTAAAATATTTTATTATTTTCAGAGAGAGGGGAAGGGAGAGAGGCACAGAGGGAGAGAGACATCCATGTATGGTTGCCTTTTACCTGCCTCCAACTATGGACCTGGCTGGAGACCTGGCTTGCAACCTGGTTATGTGCCCTGGTTGGGAATTGAACCAGTGACCTTTGGGTTCACAGGTCAGTGCCTTAGCCACTGTGCCACCAGCCAGGGCCAGTTTTTATGTATTTAATAGGAAAAAAAATTGTGCTGTGTTATATATGAGCTCATATCCAGTTTCTACCTCTATGTTGCTTTGTGACCTTGGGAAGTTGGCCTAACATTTCTAACCATTCTTTGCTATCACATAAGAATAAAGTAAGATAGGCCTTATAGTAATTGGGAAGATTACAAAATACAATAATTATAAAATCTTAAAATAGTATATGATATACAATAAAGTCATGGTAGCATTTCTGCTTTTTTCTTTTGAGTTATGAGAAAGATGATGATACATGAGAGAAAAAATGTAATCAACAAAGACTTATTGAATATTAATAGCTGTTCTTTCTAGGGGTGAGATAATGACTTATATTTTTTTTCTTGGTTTTCTGCATGGCTCAGTTTCCACAGGAAGCATAGAGGAGATACATGATGAAAATATGCTAGAAGCCATTACAGTTTAGAGAAAGAAGATCCTATTTCTAGCTATGGGTAATTAACAGAAAGTAGTTACCAGACAGAAATTCTCTAGGTGGAAATGGAGGAAAATTTTTGTAGATAAACGGAATTGGGAACAAGTTTCTAAAGCAGAAGCATAGTGTGCAAAAGGGAAAAAATGAGCAGACCTGGGGTGACATGTTTGAGGGTCTGTAGAAAGTTGAAGAGTTGATCGAAGAACTGGGTAAAAAACTGAAGGACTTGAAATTTATTCTGTAGTTAGTAAATGGCCACCCAAGTTGGTGAAAAATGGGACACCGGGGTATCAATTAAGCAGTACTTAAAATTTTAAAGTAGTATGTAAGGCAAAAATCAGAGACAAGCAAAATGAGCCATGAAAATCATTTCAAACTCTCATAACTTATTGCATGGCATGAAGACGATCCACCTTATGTGATGGTCTATATACCATGCTAAAGAATAAATTCATTAATGGAAAACATTTTTAGAACTACAGAGATACACCAAGGAAGGAGCAAATGAAAGTCTGTGTGAAGATGTCTGTCAGCTTCCAAAACATTTTAAGGAAATTGTTTAAGGAATCCCTAGTAGTTAATCAAGGGAGGGGGGTAATGTTACGTTTTTGCGTGATTGGTGACTTGATGCCATTCTACATGAATATCAAACATCTCTCTAGTTTGTAAACATTAATAGATTTGTTTGTGACTTTGAACATTAGACCAGATTATCTGAATGCACTTACCAGAGTCTTATTGGTAATAACACAAGCGGACTACCAAATGCACATGTAAGATTGTCAGTTAAGGGTCTAAAGTAGAAGTCAAGAGGATTAGAATGCAAGGTTAGAAAGAGTGATTGAGACCCTGGTTGGTGGCACAGTGGATAAGGTGCTGGCCTGTGAACCCAAAGTTTGATTCCCCAGCCAGGGTTCACATAACCAGGTCTCCAGCCAGGTCCACAGCTGGAGGCAGGTGAAAGGCAACCGTACATGTCTCTCTCCCTCTTGGCCTCTCTCCCCTCCCCTCTCTCTGAAAATAATAAAATTTGGAAAAAGAAAGAAAGAAAAAAATAAATAAATGATTGAACAATAGAATCAAGGGTGAATTAAAGGACTTAGTAAGGTAGATAACGGAGCTATTGGCACACATTAGAAAATATACTAGGCGACTGCTTCAGCAGGTAAGTGTCCAACAAAAACGGAAATGTTTTGACTTGCTGAAGTTGAGGTGACAAGTTTCAGTCATCCAGTAGCAGATAGCAGCACAACTCTCAAGAGGCCAGGCCAGAGAATTAAGATATAAATGGAGTTGACCAAGAAAACAATAAATTCTTTTTTTTTTTTTCCATAAAACCTTGAATTATGAGACAGGAACTCTTATTTGTGTCATACTCTTAACTACCTAATTTTAACAGAAATTACTGATGCCATCTACAGAGGGCTCCTGTATGAACTCAGGAATTGTGTCTTATCTTCATGGTTAAAAACTCCACGAGGCTGTGTAATCTACTGGTTCATGAGATTTCTTATATCAGTTCTTAAGACACATTTATTCTACAGGGTTATTCAGACTTCCCTTAATTATGATTTCCCCTACTTTGTGACAGTATAATCCAGAAATGTTTAACCATTTTTAAGGTTTTTTTTTCCTAAGGCAAAATCTACTTGACACTTATTGCTATCAAATCTTCTCTAGGCTATTTTTCCTATCAGGACAAGTATGTATTCAAATTATAATTATAAAATAATGAATTCTTAATAGGAAGAAGAGAAATGTTCTTGGACTGAAAAGAAGGGAGAAAGTTCATGCTACTCCTGGAAAGAATTTCAAATATTTTTTAAAAGACTAGAAATGTTGACATTTTATATAAAATAATAATAGGAATGGCTACAAATTATTAAGCTTCTCCAATATATTTATCCCAGAATAAAAACATTTATAGATGGCATCACATTTCACCTTCTAACTAGCCATAGAGAAGATACAATTATTTTATTTTTAAGAAATAAACAGAAACATGAAGCTGAAAATTTTTAATTTTCATCAAGACCACACCCCAGAAGGAAAACTAAGATTCAAAAATCAAATCTGTTTAACCCTTTTTATTTTTTAAAGATTTTATTTATTGATTTTTAGAGAGAAGGGAAGAGATGAAGAAAAGAGAGGGTAAGAAACATTGACATGAGACAGAAATGCCAATCGACTGCCTCTCATCTGCCTGAGCCAGGAACCCACACATGTGCCCTGACCAGGAGTCGACCCAATGGTCATTTTTTGCAGGAAGATGTCACACCAAATGAGCCAATCAGGGCTGTTTTAACTCTTTGTACAATTCAGGCTTTATCCACCACACCCAACTAGTGCGTCAACTTTAATAGTATGTTTCAGTAAAGCAAAATATTAATTACAAAAAGGCTGCTGTGTGTTGTTGTATTTCTTATTTTTAAAATATCAACCAAAACTTTAACTCAATCTGAAGGAGTAACTCAGAAAAATATGTTTTCTGGGTTGCCAAGACCATTTGGATTAGAGTAACTTCTTATAAAACTGAATTTTATTTTAACATCTATTTTCTTTTAGATTGAAGTACTTTTTGAATAAAAATATCTCCGGACAACCCAAATATAAGAATAGAACTTCTTCCAATACTATCCACTTACTAATAAACATGTGCAGAGAGCGGAACAGAGCAGCGGACTTAAAATTCTTTGAATGTACCTGATAGCAATGATTGCTTATATCATCACATGCAATAAAATGAAGAAGAAAACCTCCCAAGAAGCTGATGTAGGAAAACAGGACAAACTAAAATAGAGTTGGAGAACAGGCCATGAGGAAGTTCAAACACAGAACTGCATAAAGAAGAACGAAATAAAAATGGCTGAGGAGAAAATATTCAAGAAACTTCAAAGTAAAGAAGTTAATCTCAAGATATGCATAACATGGTGAAGGAAAAAAAGCAATAAACATCTCACTGCACTGAACTGAAAGGATTCATTTTGGAGAGACAACTTTTTAAAAGATTCAAAAGAAAAGGGACCAGAAAAATAAAGTGAAAGATAATCCAATGCAAAAAATAAGTGACCAAGCAGGCAGAAAATTACTGTACTGACAAGACAGATTGATTCTCTAGACAGAATAAGAGAACCTGAGGCCGGAGAGACACTTCCTTATTTCTAAATAAAAGTAGTTTGGGGTCAGTCAGGAAGGAAACAATAAAAATAAATAAATAAAATCAAGTAAAATTATTGGAACCCAAAGCCACTATTTGATACTAATGGGAAAATGGTACCACAATTAGGAGTTAAGTTGAGCAAAAATGCTTTGACAGCTACTTTAGGTTGCCCAAACCAAGAAAATCCAACTTTATAATCAATAAATATAGGTGTTTTGTACATTTACATATATTGGTGACTAAAGGCAATCCAGGACTAGTCAAGACCTTCGCAAAATGGTCAAGGTCAGATATTGTCATTCGGATCATTGTTCATCTTGCTAAACTTAGTTCGGAGTGGTGATGAGAAAGCTCAGAAACACGTTCAGCCAACTGAGAGCCAAATCTCCACTCTGCTTTTGACTTTGCCAAGCTGGGCCAGGTCATCAGTTTTGTTTGTCCCTTCTAGTCAACAGGAATGCGCCATGAGTGCTGTTCACCTACCTCACAGTACTCTAGCAAGAATTCAAAGCTTTCTTTCTGAATAACTGCACGTACTTGTTGCTCTGGAAAGGCAGTCTGGTAAAACTGGAAAAGTGTGGATTTCGGACTCCAACAAATCTGGATTGGAATCCATGCTCTGGTTGCCATTTGTGAGGCCTAGAATTAATTCCCGCCTCTAATGAGAATTAAACGAGGTCAGGGACATAACATGTACCTGCCGGAGGAACTGACATCTCATAGACACGCAGCGTGTTCACCTCCGTTGCCACTCTCTAAAATGCTTTGATGTCATATATTCAGCCAGTTCCAGCTCTGCAGTGTCCCACCTCTCCATGTTGATGTTAAATATTGAAGGCACTAAGCAGTAGAGTTCTACTGGCTCATCCAAGGAAACAGTCAAATTTGGTGCACTTGTCCTTATTATGATTACTGAAAAGTGACTAGAACAAATGCAAAACGGTCAATTGGCTGCCTCAATAGATGTCATTAAAGGATGTTAGCAGTCCTCTCTAACCACCCAAAACTCTTGATTGCCGTGGTCTCTGAAAAGCCCCTCCAGGGATCCCTAAGTGGAAACCAGTGGCCACCCTACCTTTCAGAACTATTATTACCCTTGCAGTTACATGACATCAAAGTCCAGGAAGTCCAGAGGAGGTGTGGAGGCTGCAATCCTGAGATTACTCACTTGGATTTCTTCCCTTTGGCTTGTATAAATCCTCATAAAAGATCAGAGCTATCAGGGCTGCTTGATGCAATGGGTGTCTGCACATGTCTGAGCGCACACACACACACACACACATATATATTTAGGAAATAACATAAAAACCTGCTATGCTGATCTATCTACCATCTATTATAACTAGATAATTTTATAGTTATAGCAATATATAAATATTAAAACATGCCTTGATCAAATGATTTTATGCTAGCTTATATTCATACGTATAAATGTAAATTTATGCTCCCAATAATTACTTATATAGTATATATTAGCTGTTTATGATTATACCCGTAGACACACACATTCACACACACAACACATAACTTTAGTCATTCTATGAAAACTTTTCTGAGGAATGAAACTAACAAAGACACCTGGCAGGTGGCTCAGTGCATAGATGTGGGCCTGCGGACCCAAAGGTCACTGGTTCGATTCCCAGCCAGGGCACATAATCAGGTTGCA
This sequence comes from Noctilio leporinus, assembly GCA_004026585.1. Taxonomy (NCBI): domain Eukaryota; kingdom Metazoa; phylum Chordata; class Mammalia; order Chiroptera; family Noctilionidae; genus Noctilio; species Noctilio leporinus. The sequence goes on along the minus strand of PVIW01000002.1, from coordinate 613,581 downwards.
AGCCAGGTCTCCAGCCAGGTCCGTAGCTGGAGGCAGGTGAAAGGCAACCATACATGGATGTCTCTCTCCCTTTCTTCCTCCCTCCCTGCCCCTCTCTCTGAAAATAATACAATCTTTTAAAAAATAACAAAGACATAAATAAGCTAAGACCCCCAAATGCTTCCTCCCTAACTACTTCTCCCACATGACCTTTTACCCTAAAGAGGCAACGTGGAACTATGTCTGCTTCTTGAAAAGCATTAAATTAACTTCACTTTAACTTTAGTTCAAATCACTGTAGTGATTTATGAATGCATAGTCAACTGAGGAAAGAGGAAATAATAGGAATTATCTGTCCTCAAGAAGGTTCATCAACTAGGACGTTATAGTTTAAAATTGATACCACGTAAGAGTAAAAACCAAGCCGTAAGAAATATGTATTTATGAAAAATAAGAAGTGAAAATTCTGGCAGAACAATTTTCACCATATTATTGATGGATTTTAATTTAGAATTTTCATTCATATGTGTATCTTTAAATGCCCTATGAACTGAAGTATCGCACTAAGCCTCCTCCTACTCCAATTTAATTTTTGCAATTTCTAGACTCAAATATAGCACTTCAATGTGAGAATCAAATTTAGGATCCTTTGAAATTGGTGAAATTAAAAAAATAAAAGTAGAATTCTGGACCCTCTTTGAACTGAAACAAAGGACAGAAGACACTGAGGCTTTCTCTTCATGAGTGACATGTGACAGAAACAGTGAATTAAATCCTACAAAATAATTATCACCCAAGGCTTCCTTTTACTTCTAGAGATATCGACTGCTTTGTTAATGCCTCATTTTTAGGTTAGTGAGGCTAGTTTTCAGGAAATGTCCTTCTTTCACAATAGTCAAATTGATATAAAGGGTCATAGTCTTTTGTAAAAAGTATCAATGTAGGAAAGAAAATCCATTAAGGTGAGAAAACTAGCAAAACGAAGTCTTATCCCATCATATCCCACTACCATGAATTATACATAACAACATGTGGTGAAATATGAAATTCTAAAAATACACTGAAAGACTGGAGTCATCTTAATGGTTTATTATGATAGGTGCTCTTGGTTTTGAAATATCTTCTTTCACAGAAGAAAAATAGGGGCGACATTCTTTTAGAAAGTCCACATCCTTTAAAAAGATGGATTAAAAGCTCTTTGAAACAGCTTTGCTGTTTTATTAGAACAACATTTTCTCCCTAAATAGTTCTTGAGGGCAACTGCTTAGAATAATCAGGGGATACACTGCACTCCATTCAAAACTGAAGCTCAAGGAAATGCTGCATGGAAGATGGCAGAATAATACCTTACACTGTGATTGTAAACATGTGAATAGGGACACAAAAGGAAATTAGACTTAAAGGTACTGATGTTGTGTTTTCACACCCAGAGGTTACAGCTTTTCTCTAGCACTGCTTTCCTAGGGTTAAGAGCTGGGCTTTGGAGTTAAAGAAAACTTGATATGAGCACCTTCTCTGCTTTGTGACCTTGGTCAAGTTCGTCCACCTCTTGTAGCATCTACGCCTTCAAATGTGAAATGGGGACAGTAGTGTGTAACACCTCTCTTGCTGGTTGTGGGGATGCAATGAGATAATGCCCATCATAGGCTTATCACAATGATTGTGCCTTAGAGAGGGTGAACAACGCTGATATCTGAAAACAATAGGGCCTAGTAAATAAGCCCATGAGCTCCAGCACGAGATCCTGAAGTCCTATTCTCTTATCTTCTGTGTAATTGTGAGAGACTGATCCCAACCCTCTGAATGTCAGTTGACTCACCTAACACACAAAGATGGCATAAGGACCCACCTATAAAGTTGTGAAGGTTAATCGCAAAATGTAAAGTGCTTATTAGAGCTCACCGTGCCAGGCAGGCACGTAACCTTAAATAACAATACAATTACTATACATGCAGTATAGTATTCAACTTTCAGGCCTTGTTCTTTTCTATTTTAAGGGTCTTCTGGTTTTGTTCCTTGTCTATTTTCATATCTCTGAAGTGCCTTGGGGGGAAAATCCTAAATATATAACCGATACACAAGAGCACTGCAGAACATGGGCACTGCACCTGTCACTATGTCACTCATAATCACTTTGCTCTGCTCAAATGTGCACACCTGGGGAGGTTGAAACTTCAGTCTCCTACATTATTCCCCCTTACAGCTGGGTAGGGAACATCTGGCCAATTAATTTTCAGTTGTCTAGGAGGCTGGATCACCAATTACAGCATTCAGGGTTTCTTATTTTCATTACTTTCCTATCATCAGTACCCACTAGACTCGGACAGCTGCCTGCAGTGAGAGCTTGCGCCGCTAACGTTCCCCAAAAAAGATATAAGAGAGGGCCACAAATCATGTGAGTCAGAACTGTAATTGGATATGATGTTCTCTTCAGATTTCCCTTAGAAACACACCAAGTGCCTATACATAAACCAACTTAGCCAAGTTATGAATCTAAATACTCTGCCAAAGGGAGTAATGCATTTCCATTTAAACGAACCACAAGGTCAGGCAACAGTCCTCAAAACACCCTCCCTCATTCGGATTCCTAATAAAGAAAAGGAAATGGAGTTTTCAGGGTATATCAATATAAGATGTAAGGACATGAATCCCCCGAATTCATCCTGTAGCAGGTGGTTCATTCTTAAATAACAAACTACCCCTTCCTGTTACGCACAAAAATTATTTCCATCATAACACTACTCACTTAAAATTGCAGCTTGGGCCCACTGGTAAAGCAGAAATTTAAGGACAGGAGATGTTTACATGGCTAGTTTCTCTTCTAGGGCTCCATGTTCTCTGTAGCTACTGTTTGTCCTATAAATAAAAATCTCCGACAGTTCTATGGTGAACTCAGGAGGGTCCCGGCTATTATTTAGAGCTTTTTAAAGAATAAATATCAAATCATGTGAAAAGGCATCTTCAAGGGTGAAAGTGCAGCCCTGTTTTTTTAGTACTGCTCGCTGTGGGGAATCAAAGGAACATCTCCTTCCTTTGGGAGATAGACTTCCACGCTGGTTCATAGAGAATGAAAACTCTTAACAGCGTCTGATGCAGCCCAGGGTGCCAGCCTGCGAGTTCAACACCGAATCAACCAGAAGCAGTTACGAGGTACTGGTGCTGGAATGTTAGAAGAAAAGTTGGTCGTGGCAATTTTGCAGCGATGAACGTTGCACGGGTTATATGCAGTCCATGTGTTATATGCTCGATGATCTCTTTCTGCCTGATCACGGATGACCCTGGTAAAACTGAAGTACCTCGCTGCCCTGTCAACAGGTGGGCATGTGACAGGTATCAGGCCTCACTGTTCAGTTCTGCTTCCTTGAGTCCTTCTTCTAACACATCCTTGAAGAGGCTCTGCTGGCTTCTGCTCCCCAGACCACAGAGCTCCCCTAGTTCCTATCCTTTTGTGAGCCTTGGTCACTCAGCTTGTATCGGAGTCTGTGAAGCAGCCAAATGCGTTCCATTTATTCTTTTGTTTCTTAGTCACTTCTGCTCTGTTGCATGCGACCATGACCATGGTGGCTGATTCACAATGGCTACACCCTTCATGATGGGTACACCCTTCATGCCCCCTGCACCTCTCATTTTACAAAATTAGACACAGGAAATGTGCCCTCTCCTACCCCGATAAAAAGCAAGACGACTTTGTCTATTTAACTTTTAAAACATGTTCACATCCAATGACATTAATAAAATTCTCTTTCAAGTCCAATGAAAGTGATTTAATAGTATCTTGTTTCATTTTTTTACTTTCCCGAATATGAAAAACATTTTTTTTTAAATGGACTTCACTAATTCTGAAACATTCGTCTGTTATGAGCACTTGGACAGAACCTTAGTAGATGCAAATATGTTTGTTTCTGTATTTGGCCATCAGCGGCCATATTTTTCCAAGTTTTAAATCATCTGAGTGGCATGTGAAATTATAGTGCCTCTCTTTCTCCTCTGACAGAATTCAGCCTTTTGATTTTCTGCCTTCTTTCTTTGCTGCAGGAAAGGGATCCTCCAAAAAACATCCAGGTGCCAATGAATTAACCATCTTCTATCATGAGACCAATGATGCCCCTCACCCTTCTTCACATCAAGGTCCTTTCCCCTTCTGAGAAACCCACCTGTCAATTAAACTCACCTGCTAATCAAAAGCTTGTTTGGAAAAGTCCTTGATAGTTGGAAGCAGAAGAAAGTGTAAAAGTGTCTAAAAATAGAGGCTTTGAATGTCAATGACTTCCTTCCTCCTTGGCTCCTTGTTCCTTGAGTTGACTTGAACGCTGGCAAAGAGCTGGGAGAAGGAAAAAAAGAAGAAGCAGAAGAAAAAAGAGTAAGTCTCTTTTTCACGTATATTTCCCTGGGAGTAAGTATATCATTGGTTTAGTAACTTCAGCTCTTTGTCAGCAACATCGAGATCCACAGTCTTGATTCATGAGATGGAAGCAGCATCTCATTCCTTACTCCTTTGTATGCAGCCACACTGATTTCCTGTGCAAAGGTGGTGGAAACCACAGGCCCTGCATGTTGACATTCAACAATCCAGCCAGAGCTTTTGCAAGCTGGATTATCACAGGAATAAAAGTGAATGTGTGAATAATGAAGCCCTGTTCTCTTTCTTAATGACTCCTGCCTGCTCTTAGATCCTCCACCACTCTTCATTCCTGTCCACCTTTCCTGAGAAATGGGTCCTAAGGGCAGACAGGCAGTAATACCAGGTTGTCTCCTCTTCCTCTTCTATCTCAGATTTACAAGCTACGTTCCTCTAAAGTTAACAGGCTAAGTATCAAGCTACGCAAAATAAAAGAATAATCTAAAGTAGAACTCAGGGGTCTGGAAAATGCACACGTATGAACAAAGGTCTTTGTTAATGTAACCAGACAATGAGAACAAGTATGATCTGCCTTAGAAAATGGTAGCTAGTTGATCCATTTCTTCATTCACTGAGTCCATTTTTGTTCAAGGTATACCATTTGGTAGTCACTGGGTTAGGGGTGCAGTGGGAAAGGTAGGTAAGACTTAGTGTCAGTGCCTAGACTATTTACAGTCTGGGGAAACAGAGTACGTGGAAATTACAATAGCTGGTAATAGGGGAAACACTGGAAGCTATCCCAGATACCGGAGGTCAAACAAAGGCTTTTTAAAGAAGTAAAGTTAAGCTAAGGCCCTGAGGTTGAAAATAAATTGGTAGCAAAGCGAATAAGAAGAAAAAAAAAAAAAAAAGACCTTTCAAAGGTGTGGAACGAAGTCAATGAAAAAGATTGTGACATTTCTGGGGACATGTCCACAGCTCCTTGGACCTGGAGCATAGAGAGCAAAGAAAAAGCCTAGAGAAAGATCAAAATGCAATGGCATTTTAAAAATTGGCAATTTTTAAATACTAGGGTATATAAGTGGAAATGGAAAATGGTGAAGGTTCTCCATTTCATGACTTCCTTTGTGATGTCTGTAAAACAAAACAAGGCTTATTTAGGTGACTATAACTTTGTTAACAAAAAAACTGACGTGCAACTGACTTCATATATTTTAAGTCCAAAACTGATACGTGACACAGGAGTTTAAATTCACAGAAGTAAGGTATGGTGCATGACACAGAAGAAGGATAATATAGTGACTAATATAGCCCAGCCCTGTGAAAACATAAAGCCTTTTTTGAAAATAAAAATAATCTTCCAATAGGTGTATGTTAAAAAATAGGACATGATTTTGGGAGGAAAAAAAAAGGTACGTACATTCACACAATGAGATTAAAGTGAACATGATACTTTTCAGTTCAATGTAATGAAGCATCATTGAGGACCTACTATTTGTCAAGCGTATTAATAAGTTCTAGGGCAATCACAATTGACAAACAACGCAGACAAGTTCTGAAGCTTGAAGACTAACAAGGGAGATAGGCTGTGTTAAAAAGAACCCCCACTCAGTCAGTGGTCAGGGTTATAATATGTTCTCTTTATTCTACTACCTAGAACATAAGGCAAACGTTTCTTATTCATAGCTGTATCCCTTTCACCTAAAATAGTGCTTGACACAGTAAGTTCAATGTAGAAACAATCTTAACGAGTAATCGAGTAATCTCTGGATTTGGGCGCTTAAGTTCTGGTTTCAGCTTAGTGCTATAACTCCCAGACCTCTTTGCCTTTTTCCTGATCTTGTTTCCATTTGAGGCAGACCGGAACTGTACTTGGAGCTGCGAACTCCAAACTTCAGAGACACATCAATCACACAGCTCCAAGCTGCACATCGCATTCCAATGGTTTCTTGCCGCAAGTGAAATGAAATCTCCGCTTGGCACCAAGGCCTGTTGTCCCCTGACCGTACCTCCTACAACATTCCAACCTGCATGTGGCATTTTCTACACGCTAGGCACATTGGCTTTCTTTCTGTCCCTCAAACACAGCACGTGGGGTTTCATTTCATGGCATTTTATGGCCCTTTCACCTCTTCCTGCAACATTCTTCCCCCAAACGTTGCAAGTCTCACTCTTATCATAAAGGTGCTAGATTGACTGTCACATCGTCAGTGAGGCCTTCTCTGAACACCCTTTTAAAATTGGCCGTTCATTAGTCATATCCTGGGTCATTCTGCCTAAGATTCTTCACAGCTGTTTTTATTATTTAACAATATTCTGTTGAGGGTCTCCTCCGACCCTCTACACCTAGACCATTAGCTCTATGAAGAAAATAAAATTATATTGTTTATCATCAAAGGACTGTTTTATATATAACATGTACTTAATCCTTATGCATTGCATAAATGAATAAATTATCCGCTAATAAGCAGCCCTTCATTTGAGAGAAACTATAGACTTTGCTATTTGTAACAGAAAATTAAAAGCAATAGCTCTAATATTACAAGTTATCCCCTTTTTTAACAGTATAATTACGAAGCTAAATAATTATAAGGCTAAAATTGAGATCTGTTCTTCAAAAATATTTTGTCCCTACTGCCCCTCCACACAAAAATGGGCTTCCTTTTCAGATGAATTTTATTCTGAAAAGAAGTTTTGGTTTTTGACAAATGAGCCACCAGGTGCAGGCTTCGGAGGATAAAAACTTCCACTGTAATTTCACTCAATATTTTAAACTTCAAATGGCTTTTTAATTGGACATAAAATACCTCCACTCAAACAGGTCATAAAGAAAAGATACAGCGAGAAGAATGTCATTCTGCAAGATCTGTGAGTTATTCTCTTGTTTTTTTTTTTGTTTTGTTTTGTTTTGTAAGGACTAAAGCCTGGTTGCACTAGGGATCAGTCCATTGTTGGACAACCTTGCACAAAGGAGAACAAAGTATAGAATTCCTTTTCTACAACAGCATTGTGACCTGGAACAATTCTGAAGTAGACCCAAAAAAAAAAAAAAAAAAAAAGACACAAGCCACTTCTCCAAAGACTAATATCATATAAAATCATGAGTGAGCTATACATGATGAGTGCCTATAGTCCTTTATAAGTCATACATAAGAACAGATTTTAGAGTAATTGTTCATGTCATTTCCATGGAAAAAAAGTATAAGTTACATAAGGAGGCATAGGATAGTGATTAAACAGAATAAAGAATGTGTATACTATAGTACCAGACCCATCCTCAATAAACGTTTGCTATTATTATTCTATTATTATTAGCCCCATTGTTTTTAGGAGAAAATGAAAAATTGAAGTGACATTGTTAAGATGTAAAATGAACCCTTTCAATGTAAAATTTACCATTTACGCAAAGATAGTTTCATTGTTCTTTGAAATTTAGATATCTGAAAATGCAGCCTTTGGTTTTATTTTCCCTTTGTCAATATTTTCTTTAACTTCTGAAGCAATCACTGCTGCTCCATGCCTCAGCTTTTATAATTTGCCCACATTTTATGGCAGTTTCCCAACACTTTTTGGTGTCAAAGAGCAAAATCAGATATCATTTTATGTTTCACTTTAGGGGTGGCACCTATGCTCTCAAAATGTCCCTAAGATATGCACAGTGCCATCTCCTCCTCTAAGACTTTCTTAGAAGTCTCCTAAGATATTCTGCATCTAGCTAGCAGGAATGTAAATAATTTTTGTTGACATCATTTTTCTTTATTTAGCAAGTCTGAGGTACATCCAGGCTGCATTCCAGTGTGTTAACTTATACTTGGTGGTGAAGGGCTACTCTGCACCTTCAGAAAGCACTCGGTGAGTCAGATTTAGTTACAAACTTGTATATAGTATTGATTTCATCTTATCACCTTTTTCATGCACTTGGTTCAGTCCTAAAAGGCTCAAGTCAGGATATGTGCAGTGCATAACAATAGAATGTGAGACTTGTCAATCCTTCTTTGTCTTTGAAACACAGAATTCAACTTTTTTTCTCCTGTACAGTAAAAATATTTCTGGCTTTGCAAAATTGTGGAATGGTTTCTGACCCTGGTCGCCAGTATATATGGAAAACCAACCAGAGCAGGGTTTTTTGTTAAGTTGTTTTTTTTTTTTAGGACTATTTGTGCATTATATAATTTTTTTTAAAATTCACCATCAGCTGGAGCTCCAAAAATCTAAATTACGTGCTAACTACTCAGGTTAGAGTGCTATTTAATTTTTGCAATTCAACCTGTGCCTGAATAGTGCAAAATCCATTTGACCCGTGTCTCACAGTCACTGGTTTGCCACACGTCTCAGACCTTTTTAATGATGAACTGCTCTGACTGGTAATCACCTTTGGGCCTCCGGTCCCTTCTCTTTACAAATTAAAAAGGAGCCTGAGAACAACACCCGGGCCCAAGATGCACAGGTAATGTAGTGAGGGTGCAGAAGTGGAAAACTAAGAGCATTCCTGAATACTGATGACTAAAAAATGTAGTGAAACCATGTCCAACCTCACCCATAGTATTCGTGCATTTAATGGTGGCAGTGGGGGCGGGGGGAGGAAGGGGGACCTTGAGCTAAGAGGAGAGTGACAGGAGATGAATTGGACAAGGAGATGTGGGTCACAGCCTGTATGATATGTGTCTATGAGGAAGAGGGGGCTGCCCCCATCCGAGTGCTCTTTGCAAAGCTCATCGGGACAGAGTGACTTAAAGGAGCTGAATAAGGAAGTGATACAAATAGTAAGCTGGCCTGTATTCCAAGCAAGAAAGGATTGCCGGTTGGATGCAGGACGGTGGTATTAAAGAATCATCTATGAAGTTTTATTTATCAAGCAACTACTTTGTGGTAGGCTCATTTTTAGAGGTCAGAGAAAGTTTAAACACATGTGACAAAGATTCCTATTCTATTAACGCTTCCTTTCACACCACTGTGAGAGTTAACTAACTTTCTGAAACACAGGTTGGAGTCTCCCTTCAAAAATCTTTAGCAGCCTCTCTCTGTCTGGAATGCAATGAAAATCCCACCTCCAATGCTCAGCTTTAATGCCATCAACCCATCCAGGGGTCTCTGGTCACCCCTGCAGAGTCACTCTTTCTTCTGCGGTGGCCACTGTACACTGCTCATACTTGTATGTAGTACCTTTTAAATGCTGTAGTGGAGGTGCTTGTATTTATGTCCTGTTACGCTGAAAATACCTTCAGAGGAATCACTAAAAATTCAGGCTGAAGCAACAACAATGGCATCAACAAAACAAAACATCAGGAACAGCAGCACAAGGCAACCAAATAACCATTAATATTTAAGTGCTTATTACCATGTGCCACACACGATACTTAGCACCCCAGACAGAATGTTTTATTTAATCTGTCTTGCCTTTCGGGGGCAAGGCCTAATATCATGCTAACTTTGCAGATGAAGAAAGAGGCAGAAAAAGACACGTGACCCTGTAAGATCACATGACTATCACATACAAAGCATCTGCGCATGGAGCAGGATTTGAAGATCTTTGCCCAAGTGTCTATGCAGGACACTTGGGTCATATACAGAAATGATCCCTGCACTGAGGACCAAAGTGTCTCATTTCGGAAAGGTAAGGCCCACTTAAAAGTGGGCATCCATTTTTGCTTAAGGGCTTCTTTGGCTTCCAAATCAATCCAATTTATTCAATAGCGTGTATACGGAGGTCTTGATATTGGCCATGACCCACATACGTCCACCTTTTTAGTTGAGGTCTGCCTCTGGGGACAGTTCGTTTAATTACCAGGATCCGACTCATGGGTACACCAGGGCATGGTGAACAAGGCCGCAGCTGGCAGCCTTCAAACAGGAAACAAAAGAAATGCATGTACCAGACCAACAGGCCACAGCAGGGAGAACTTGGGGAGTCCTTGCCTTAAGAACCCCTGAACACAGCGTGGCAGGAAAACCTGCCGGGTTTGGCCAATTTCCTATTGCTCAATGAAAGGAGATTTCATTTCTAATTATGGGTGAGCTATTTTTGTCACATTCCCCCTACAGGGTCACTGCCTCCAATTCTGCTCTCATTAATTTGGGAAACATTTTGGAAAATCGTGGTGATGAAGGCTGATGGGTGCTATTTTAAACTATACTCCAAAGAGAGGAGCCGAAATAAGCAAGTCAAGTGCATCCTTTGGTCAGGTGACAGGCAGTGAATTTTAGCAAAAAAGAATTAAGCTCCAGGCCAAAATCAAGTCTTATAAAGCAGAGCTTTAGAAATCAAGTGTATGGCTGGGAAGCCTGGTTCTGCTAGCACAAGGATGTTAGTTTGTAAAGAAATTTGGTCGCATGCTACTGAGTTAGGAAGCCATGCAGTGAAGAGTTGTAATAGTCTGCCTGTTTTTATTTCATTTTCATTTTTTTAAATTGACACTTGTCTTTTCCTTCTTTTGGACTGGGTCTTCCCCACCTCATACCTGGGTTACAATAGTCTTTTCGCTGGGCCTCTTTGGTGGTCATTCCTAGATCTACCCCATGATGCATAGCTCTGACCCATTTTCCTTTGTGAAACAAGCATCACTTGTACCATGTCACTCACGATCCTCTGTTGCTTAAGAATCTACAATGTCTCCCTGTTGTCTGCCGAGTAAATTCTATATAATTCAACTTGACTCACCTGTCCCTACCCTACAGATTGAACCTGAAAAATAAATGCTCTGAGTAGTGCTGATTCCAAATTGCTCCTTATCACATAGACATGCATGCTTACCTGTTCCTGTTTCCTATTCTTTCACAATCCATGTTTTTTTTGGTTTTCAATATCTAGCAAATAATAATAATAATAATAATAACCCCCTTGAAGAACTTCTGCCAGATAACGGCCTCCTTTATTTAGCTATTAACTAACACCTGTTTTCAAAGCAGCATAGAAAATGTTTCTAACAATCTTAACTAATTGCCTTCCAATCACACTCTATTTTTTTCATGTACCTGTAGTGTCTTCTCAGTTAAATAATAAATTCCTTGAGGGACATGCAGACATTTTTGCTGCTGCTGTTGTAATGTGATTTCTTATATACCGACACAGTATTAGGGAAGCAGATGGCACTTAGGAAGTATGTGCTGAGGTGAAAGGTAGGTTCCAGCCCAGACCGTAAGACTTAACAACTGTGAGCTATTGACCCAAACTCTTCTAACATCCAATTTACAAATTTGTATGCTAATAATGAAGATAATCTCTTCCCTACATATATAAAAGCATAATACGAAAAAGGAAGGAAATAATGCATGCAGAAGTCTTACTTTTAAAAAGGTGATATTCTATATTTTAATAGATTTCCACCTACAGCATGGAAAACAACCTCCCTACATCCTGGAAATATTACTGAACTTGACTTTTCCTTGGTTGACACAGTGAACAAGGGTGAGCAACTGGTGTAAAACAATATGAAAACTGAGTTACATGATGATCAAACAAAAAGACTTATAAGCAAGGGTTCATAGCTTTATTTATAAATAGCAGATGATGAATTGCATAAGGACACATTTTCCCAATGCAAAAATAAAGAAGGAATATGTTAAGAGGAAAACTGGATCTTAAAAGTATAATGATGAGCAAAGGAGGTCAGACCTAAAAAGAGAATAAAACACATGTTGTATGCTTCCACTGAAATAACAAAGACAAATTCAATCTATCATATCAGGCCAGCAGATCAATGGTTGCCTCGTTCCGAGGGTGAAAGTGGGGACAGATTTGGTTGGGGCACAAGGGCCTTTTTGGTGGGACAGATCTTGATTGTCATGGTGGAACCATGGGTGTACATAGTCGCCGAAAGTCCCGGTTATATATCTTAAGTAGGTGCATTTACTGTGTATATTTAAAAATATGAGTTGCATTTGAAATGGATGCATAACTTTATTGTACTTTCTGCGGAGAAATAAATATTGATATGACTATTGTATATGGCCTTATTCTATCACTGGAGAAAGGGTGAATTCCTCTTTCAAGGAGCACCAAAGATTTTAGCTGGCAGATCGCTACTTCAGCAATGAAGAAAGCAAAGTGATATCTAACACAGCTACCACATTCAGAAGCATTACGTTCTTCTTATTGATGAATTAAAATCCATTTTTTTTCCCCCAGGGCTAAGAGAAGAATACTATTTTATTGAAAATAGAAGTATCTCTTTTAAGTTGGATTTCAATAGTCCACAAAATGACCATCCCCCACACTGTAGAATTTACATATTTAGACTCTCAAAAATCAGCAAAAGCTGATAACTATACAGCTTCTGTACTCTCCAATTATCTCCTTTCAGAGCCCGAACACACAAACACTTTCTTGCATTTAATTAAGTATTGCAATTCCAGATTATCTTTGATTAATGAAGAGCAATACAGCGTATAGCTAGAATTATGTGATTATTTCACAATTGATCTTTAATTATTCCATCTGATAATTTCAATAATTTTTCATAATGTTCTCATCTAACTTCTTATAAATGAGCTATAACAATTAATAATTTTTATTAATTTTCCTTGAAAATGATGTGAAGTTTCAGATGGAACTCTTAACCTTCAAAAACTGTTTTTAAAATTCTAATTAGAGGATAAGCCTTACTATCACATAAACTACTGGAGATCATGAAGGAACGCGGGAGAGTTAATGATGACAGATGAACTTATGCCTTTCTGCAGAATTCTATCCTAACTGTATTTAGAGGGCATGGATTAAAAGATGTTGGGCCTTGGCTGGTGGCTCAGTGGATTGAGTGCTGGCCTGTGAACCAAGAGGTTGCTGGTTCTATTCCCAGTCAGGACACATGTCTGGGTTGCAGGCCAGGTGCCCATGTGGGTGTGTGTGAGACCCTCGCACATTAACATTTCTTTCCCTCTCTTCCTCCCTCCCTTCCCCACTCTCTCAAAGTAAACAAATAAAATCTTTAAAAAAAGTTGGAAAATATATTTTCATCAATTAATGTTTAGAAACCTGTGTGTTGCTTCCAGATAACCTTAATGTAAAATATCTGAAGTAAACAACTTCTTCCATTTATTATGAATGTCCAATGTATTACACTATGCCACACTTTCAATACACATTCTTTAACACTGTGAGATTTGCATGATCTCCCCCACCCCCATTTTTTTTACATATGGTAAATGAGATTAAGAAAATTTGAGTAACTCACTCAAAGTCACACAACTTAGAAATGGCGTAACTAGGAATGAGACTCTGAAACTTCTATACATGTGTCCAGAATGGACTATCTATTGCAGAGCAATTGAAAGCTGTTGTAGGTAACTGAATTTTCCCTGTGGCTAATACAACTCTTCAGGGAACCAAGTTTTAAAACTGTCAATTGTTGGGGATAGAGAGCTTCCTGAAACTGTTGCATGCCTTTCTGCCTGCCTTGGTACAGAACACTAGATTAGAGTTTATAGTTTCTTGACTAAGGCATTCATTATTCCCATCGGCCACAAGCCTGTTTCACAGGTGTAACACTCAGTGGGTTGCAGAATTTAATGACTAAAAGCCCTCTGCTAAGAATTGATTTTCTTGTAAAATCCATCAGTGTTAGTGTACTTTATGTACATTTGCATCTTCAAAAAGTGGAGAAACAGGTATTCATGTGTGAGACTTCTAACATGACCTAACATAGCCAGGTCTGTACAAACTATATTATAAAGCAAAACCCAAAGTCTCAATCTCCTAGGCAATTTGCTCTTTTCTAGAGAGTGATCAGGTTCCATGGAAGTCTTTTCCTCTGTCTTATCAATAAGAGTCAGAGCATGGTGTGGGATTCTTGTCCCAGCAACACAGGAGTAAAATTTTCTCCATACAAGTCCCTGCCTGCAGGTCCTTCTGAGGCACAGTGAACCCACTGGTGGGGACAGAGTGTGAAAAATCCCGCGCCATTCAAGAGCATTTTCATGAGGGAATAATTCAAAGCCTGCATATTGTTCATAACCAGAAGTTGGTAACACAGAGATAGAATGTATGTTCATAGTTTTTCAAAAGGACTCAAATATTCAGAGATTTATGTGTAAGAAACATCATCCTTCAGCCTTTCAAGTTTCAACAGGCTTCCATGTTCTTTCAATTTAGTGCCTCAATGCTCTGATTCTGCTGGCGCTACAGTTAGATCAAGTGCACAGGAACATCAATACTAATCAAGAGATTTTTTAAAAAGTGCAAGGCGTCATCTATGCTCCCTCTACTTTAGGTGAGAGTACACAGTTTTTACTCTCTCCAGACAGGTCTGCCATTGTGAAAGGGCCGTTTAGTCCATTTGTTAAATATCCAACGTAACCGAAAACTCTGGGGTAATAGTAACTCCCCATCATTTATTCTTTTTATAGACATCTAGGGTTTGTGGAGGATGAACTGAGGTTCAACTGCACCAGGGTAACACAAAATAGGTGGGTTTGATCGGCTACGTAAAACTGTTCAAGGGTTGTTGGTTCAGAAGTATTTGCTTTGAAACACCCATCAAGAGTTTGGTGACTCTGTGAGTTATTGGTTTAGTTCTACCGGTTGTGCCTGACTTTCTCTCCTGTCTCATGTGAAAGCACCAAAGTTAGTGGGAATGCAATGCTTGCCTGAGTCGTTATTTATACATGTTTGGTCCCTCTTTCCACCGCCCCCCACCTCCTTCTTCCTTGCCACTTTTTGTTCCTCTGTATTTCCTTTTTCTCTGACTCCCTCGTCTACTGAGAGCCCATCATATGCCAGGTACCCTGCCTGGGTTTGTTCAAAGGTAACATTAAAAGTAACTTCCAGCCCTGGCTGGTGGCACAAAGGATAAGGTGCAGGACTGTGAACCCAAAGGTTGCTGGTTCGATTCCCAGGCAGGGCACATAACCAGGTTGCAAGCCAGGTCTCCAGCCAGGTCTGTAGCTGGAGGCAGGTGAAAGGCAGCCATACATTGATGTCTTTCTCTCTCTCTGCCTCTCTCCCTTCCCCTCTCTCTGGAAAATAATAAATGGGATCTTCCAAAAAAACAAAATAAAACAAAACAACAACAAAAAAGTAACTTCCTTACAGGGGAACCCTACGTTTTCCCTTCAAGTTGCATATTACACATTTAGAGATGTATCTTCAACCATGGATTTTACCTGTTTTAAGTTACCCCTTGTATACTCTCCTAGAAACAGTCCACTGCAGTGGACTGAAGGGTTTCACGTCATTCCCAGTGAAGCCTTCCCATCACCTGTCCCCATTTTCATACAGTGGGGCTGGGTGGAAATGGTCAGTGATACTCTCTGAGGCTCAGGCAGAAAACAGGACCCGACTGGTCCTTTCACTCCACGTCCCAGCAACTGCTTCCACTGTAGAGCTGTCCGATGATGGACGTATTTTCAAGGTGGCACCTGGTGCCCCGGGCAGGGATGCAGATGCAGCGGCTTGTTACAGAGCTGTCCTTTCTTCTCCCTCCTTGTAGCGAGCACCTTTCTCCACTCTTCAGGGGGCTTCTCTTCTCCGTAGCCCCCTTTTCCATTCTCCTTTAACCTCCTCCATTCCTAGCTTATCCTTGCTTCTCCCAGGACTCTCAACTCCCAGCTCAGTGACTTCATTTTCATCACAGTTAAAGGGGGGCGCCCACAATTTCCCTTCTAGACATGTCAGCAAAAGCACTTATGTCCGACCGGTCGCCATTTGGGCTGTGGACCGATTTGTCTGGTCGGGAAGCCGTGACTAGCAAAGAGAGAACATGCTCAGGTCATGGGCTCGGATTCCATCTTGACGTGACCATTTCCAGCTGATGACCTAGGACGGGCTGCTTAATGGCTCCAAGACTCAGTGATTCTTTTCCTTTTCATCTGAGAAATGAGAACAGCAAGAGCCAGCCCCTATCCCATTGGGTGCGGCAATGACGAAGGGAAATAACAGACACTGAAGCACTGTGAAAAGTGATGTGACAGGGTCAACCCTCTGTCAGTAGTTTCCAACTTTTACTATTGTAGCTGCTCAAGACTGGTTTCCTCTATTAAGGGAGACTTGAAAAGAGATGACCATGTGTAGGTTTTGGTTTCCTAAGGAAGACAGATATCAGATCTTCAGGTACTCTCAGGGTCTGCTCTAAGTTTCCTAGTGATTTTTGACCAAATGTGTTCATTTCAATGTGCTGATGTCCTCAAAGGACAATGAAGGCTTGTACATACACACACATACACACACATGGACACACATACACACAGCCTGGTGGCAGTTCTAGGTTAGTAGATATTCCCTCACCTTGTTGCTTTAAGTTAGAACCAACACATGTATCACCGGTACAGATGACAAGCTGGTTGATGTCACGAGAAAAATGCTCATTTAGATGATTATTTAGAATCATGGTGAATTTAAATGCGTTTTTTCTTTCCCTTGCCATAAATGTTTTCATCAGCTGTTTAGTAATATGGAAGGATTTGATCACAACTTAGGCTCAGTGCAGATGAATTCTAAAAAATAAAATAAAAATTAAAAAAAAAACAAACATCCAATCCTTTAAAAGTGCTAAAAGTGAACAAAGCACAAAGACATATCAGGAAAGGAAAACTTTTCATGGGGGTAATTCTGTGAAGGGTGGCTTAAAGCCTGCACTGCATGACTGACATGTATGAAGGGGGCGGGGCTGGATACACTTAGCTAAAATGTACATTGGTTAAACGACAAAAGCTCAACAGCTCCTCGTCAACAGCTTTGAGTCCCAAGGTCACTTCCAAAGGAGGACCAGGTGCTGAAACATGGAAGAGGCAAAAATCCAGCTACGGCTTGACTCTAGTTACCCTCTGAGAAGATCTATCTATATTTTCCCATTTTCAAATAAAAGCAGAGAGTTTCCTCTGCATCTGGATTCATGCAAAATGTCAGAAAGCAAAAGGTTAAGAAGGTTGGGTTCATGAGCGTGATGGTTTCTCCCCTGATTACCTCTCTTCCTTTGCATGGGAGTAACATTTGCATCACAATACTTCATATTCCAAGGCCCAAATAAATAAATACTACCAAACAGAACTGTCACAGAACCCGGCCCAGCCTGGTGCTGTTTGGAGATGCTCCCTGGGTGTTTCTAGTGGTCACCTCTTGAAGTCACTCATAAAATCACATCAGGTTTTGCAGATGATGCAAATAAAGGCTTAGAGACTTGGAGGGCAAGGGAAATTAAAATTTTTCGACATCTACTTATTACACAGAGAGCCAACATGAGGCAGCGATGGAGAACACGGGGGCGAATCCCCCAGCCACTATCCACTCCCCTATTTTGGCAAAGTTAACATTTTTCTGCCTTAGTTTCCCTGTCTGAGCAGTGGGTATAATTCCACCTCGCATGTAAAGTTGTTATGGCAATGAGCTGAGGAGGAAAGACATGAAAAAGCAAAGAGCAGATCCTCACAAAGAGGACAAACTTAGTAAACCGAAGCTGAGTTTACAGGTGGCGATCCTGGGTTGGAGTTTTACCTGCTCTATTTGTTTAATCCTCACACCCACTCTTGGGGAAGGTTATACCCCCGTTATTTACCAGAGCCTGCCCACCGGTGGGCAGCCCTGCATCCATTCAGACCCATTTCTGCATAATCTAAAAAGCCAATTCCATGCTCAACACTCAGCTCCTTTGTCTCATTAAAAATACAATGGTTTGCCTTTCTCTCTCTCTCTCTCTCTCTCTCTCTCTCTCTCTCTGCCTACCTCCACCCCATCCCTTCTGCTCTCCCTTCCTTCCTTCCCTCCTTTTTCGAAATTGAAGAAATGAAAATGAACCAAAGTCTTAAAAAGTTATGGTGTAACTTTTAAGGGTCCATCTTATACCTTTGCATTCTATTTTTGAAGAGATAATGCTGAAACAAATGTCTCTAATGGGGCAGCACACAGAAATGTCACTGGCATGAATTGCATGGATAGCTGTGATTGTTTTGAAGAAGAGGTGGAAAAGAAGAAGAGGAAAGGGTGCCCCAACCCACAAGTGTAATCAATGTGTTGCTGTCTGCCTTAGGGTGAAAATCCCTAAGAGTGCTTGATGCCCCCATTGGCTTCTGTACGTAGGGAGAGCACCATCAGACCTCCTATCACCCACCCAAACTAGAGCTGACCGTGATGGCGCCATCTACACGCAAATTGATCATGAGCCAAGAAAGCTTCAGGATCAGTTCCTCGGCACCAGCGCTACTAGTCTAGGCTTCCCCCACGTAACTTCCTCCTTACCCATCACCATCTCCAAAGACGATGAGGTCCAGGTAAAGCAGCGCCAGAATCTGATCAAAACAAAGCACGACTAGCAGTGCATGCATTTCTTAAGCCCAAAGGGAAATTTCATCCTGTAGAAACAAGCCACCCATGCAAACCATCTGTAGAACAGCCACACAACAGACCCAGTGGTGATTTCGCAGTTGCCAATAAAACAAGCGTAGAAGCCTTCCAAGGAGACAAATGCTTCTGAAAAATATCTTCCACCGCTCAGCATATGGGTCTGTGATTGCTGCCCAAACAAAAGGATAAAGCAAAGGAGGGTAAGGCTGTCGCTGGAAAATGTTTTCCTTCTCGCTTCTGTGAGCTAGGGAGATGCTTTCTTTCTCACGTCTTGTTCCTTTGCAGATCTCCCACGAAGACGCCCAGTCTTTCTGACTTGTGCTGGGGTTTAATGCCATTCTTTCCAGTGCTCAGGGGAAATGGGACTGACTTGGGAAGATGCAGGACATGATTTTCCTGGTTTTTGTTTGTTTGTTTGTTTTTACATTTCAGCCCCTTGCAATCTATTCCTGCTGAAGGAGATAGGACAAAGCCAACAGAAGAGCTGACGAATGCTTGCATTTAAGTCTCTTCCTATTCTCTCCACTCTACAACTCCATACCAAGGCCACTGTCCCTCGCCTCTTTGCACAGGGACAGAAGGGCATACCACCCTTCTGCGTCACCCTGCCACGTACGCTGTGGCTGATGGGCACAGGAAATCACAACTCTGGAAGGACATTAAATTGGAGCCTCCTGGGCCAGTGGTCCTGAGAAGGAGTGCCTCACTGGCATGAGCAGCAATGGCATCTTTTTCTTACCCTTCTTCCATCTCCCACCCTTTGGCATTTTCCTCTCCCTCTGAAGAAAAAAAAAAATGCATATACAATAATTGAGTTAAAAACAAATGCAAGTTGAGGGGAAAAAAATCACCTCTCCCTTATCTTTAATACCACAAAAGCTGGTGCCTCCATAAGGGCAAAATCCAGGCTTGAATGACCCACCTAGCCTTGCCCAATGCCCCCCTATGAATCACCAATCACTGGCCAGCTAATAAATTTCAGTAAAGAAAATCAGGCATCACGTGATAAATAATTTAGAATCCACAAGAGACACTCAAAGGGAAGCCAAAACCTCAACATATTTATAAGGATACATTTTATGTAGGTGCAACATTCAATTTTTGCTTCAAACACTGAACAAAAAGAAACTGATGTTGACAGTCAAGTGGATCTCTGTTGCCAAAAGTAGCAGAAATAGCAAGCTCACAACAGTGATACTACAGGTAATAAGCAATTATTAAAATGGGCAGTACGTGACAACCCCCCTTGAATGAAGAACACGCCATCCTACTGAGGTCTTTACTAAAGGCTCAAAATCAGGAGAGTACCCAGGATCAGGGACAGTGTAGATTTTGTCTACTGAAGTGATTACATCCATTAGCACATAGGTGTTCAAAGCGATGTAGAGTATTGTAGAGGAAGGAGGTACGTAACAAACAGATTTCACCATTCCAATGCTTCTAGGTGCTTCCAGGATGGTTCCCGACACAGGACTTAGAGCGATGAGTGAATGCCATCAGATCATGTACGGCTAGGTACAAAATGGTATTAGACGCTATAAAAATGCTATTGGTATAGCAGAAAGAAAGAAGGAACTTGTACCCTTTGCAACAACATGGATGGAACTGGAGAGTATTATGCTTAGTGAAATAAGCCAGTCAGTGAAGGACAAATATCATATGATCTCATCCATTACGGGACAATAATGAGCAAAACTAACAACAAGCAAAACAGAACCAAGTATATGAATACAATGAATAGGCCTTCAGTGGTCAGGGGGAACGGGGTTGGGGGGAGGGGGGAGGTAGAGGCAAAGAAGGGGAGCAGCTTAGACAAGAACCTAGTATAAAGGAACCATGGACATGGACAACAGGTGGGACTGACTTTGGAGGGAATGGGTGGGTGGGGAGGGGGACAGAGGGGAGCAAAAAGGGGATGGATGCAATACAACAATAAAATTTTTTAAAAATGCTATTGGTACTAACAGTGAAGGGAAAAAACTACAGGGTCTATCTACAGTTCTTAGAAAAGGCCCTGTACAGGTGAAAATTGAGAAGACTCTCGAAGTTCTGACATCATGTCACTGAGGAAAAGTGAGGCGAAGGATTTTGGGTAAGAGAATGCTCTCAAGTCGAGACATGTAAGTGGGAATGAGCAAGATGAGGGTAGGGTGAAATATGCAGCACACCGAAGGAGAATTCTGAAAGGTTAGGACAGGTCAGCTGATCAGGCAGTCGGCATGTAGTTGTGTGACTTGATCCACCAGGTTCTCTGACGCCATTTTATAATATTAAAATTAGTATTAGTATTAATAACTTTTTACTTATTGTGTAATCCTTACTGGATAGGCACTAAGCACTTTACATGCATGATTTCATATGGTTTTCATAGTAACCATACATGGCAGGAATCATTACATTTTCCACATTAGGATGAAGAACTGAAAAGTCAAGGCATTTCAGAAAATTGCCCAGGTCCAGGCAGTGAATTGGATTCAAGGCTGTTTTACCTTATGGGGGTAGAAAGATGGGATCTAGTTGTTTCCACATCACTAGCAATTATTGGGTGTGTATCAGTCGATGATGCTCTTCAGGGTCACATATGGAAGGCATGCTGTCTGATTTCCTGGAGAAGCAGCATGTCATAATTCTTGAGTCCCCAGGAGACTACGCTACTTGGTTAACTTATCACTCACCAAATGTCACAAACTCCTGCAATAGGCATCCTTTCTCTGCCTCCTTCTGTCTCTCTGTCTCTGTCTCTCTCACACACACACACATACACAATTAAACAAATCAATGCCCAGGGATGACACATTACCTGCCCCTATCAATCTCTTTCAGAAATAAGGGTTGACAAACCATAGCCACTCTCTCTGTACAGCTTAGGAGCTGAGAATGTCTTTTACATTGTCCAATGGTTTTAAAAAATCCAAAGAAGAATATATCATGAGACACAGAAATTATAGAAATTCCAATTACTGTGTCCTTAAATAAAATTGTATTGGAACGCCAGGCACATTTGTTTAGGTATTGTCTATGACTGCTTTCAGACGACAATGACAGCGTTGAGTAGTTGTGACAGAGACTATCTGGCCTGCAGAGCCTAAAATATTTCCTATCTGGCTCTTTACAGATAAACTTTTCCAGCACTGTCCTGAATCATGATCTTTCTACTCTGTCAACCTGCCTCTCATTATGTTGTGCTATTGCTAAAATGTACGCGTCTGACAGAGCGAAGACAGAAGGTCAGCTTAGGTACAAGAACAGCACAAAAACAAGGGACACTCCTCCATCACTTTTAATTTCCGATTTGTAATAACTGGCATATTGAAGGCTATTTCCCCCTGGACGGTAGACCTGAAATGCAAATGCAGAGTGACAGGGAGAAAATGTGTTATAGGAGTGTCTTATAAAGACTTTTCTGGGGAGAAAAAAAGTAGTAAAGTGTATCGGAGACAAGAAGACAACTTGGAGGACGGTTTTAGTGATTTAGGTATCAGGTGTCAATGCCTCAAGTAGCTGGGATATCTGTGGAATGATAGTGATACTCTTAATCTGAGTCAGGCAACCAAATGCTTCTCTAGAAGGATATTTGGGGAGAAAGTAAAAAGAAGGGGCCTGGTATTGTATTTTAAGTGTTCTTTATCCCTGAGAACTATACGTTTGTCTACCTGAGTTGTAAAGAACTGGCCACTTACAAAGATATCATAACCCAGATATGGAAGCTCTTCAGCTTTCCACATTAACCTAGACATCAAGAGGACCGTTCTCTGAAATTCTTCAGCTTCATGTGCTGTACCTCTTACAATCTGACTCAGAACTATGTACTCACTACAAAACTCTTCATTCAAGTAGTTTCTGCCTTGGCATTTTGGAGAATTCAGACATTAGCAACATGGAGGTAACAGACACAATTGTCAATTCTGTGTCCACGGTGTACCATGTTCTGGAAAATTAACATAGCGACTGGACAAAGCTGTACCTCACTTCTGCATGGGGAGAAAAAAATCAAGACTTGACATCCAAGGAACTTATGACCAACCATGATTCACCAAGTGTCAGATTCTACCCTGAAACCTTTTTGAGAAGCAACTTCTAACAACAGCAGCAGCAGCAGCGTGAGTTTCAAGGGAAAGGGCAGTGTTTGGTATTTAGGGCCCTGATTCTCAGAAAGCTCTTTCTTCTCCTTCCCCGCCTTCTTCTTCTTCCAGCTATGTGTCATATTGTCAAGACTGTGTCAACCATAAGGTAACATGACAAAATGACAATCCGTTCGCTGAGGGAAAAAAATGAATGTGTTTTCCCCCACACTGCAATCTGCTCAACTTCATGTGACAAGTAAACTGCCTCAAACAGACAGAAGATTTGGGCACTCATCCACCTGTGAGTACCACTATCCAAGAAACTGGACACCAACCCTGGAATAGTGCCCTGTTCACCAAAATGAGGCGGGTTTGATCCCTAGTAGGGCTCGAATGAGAGGTTTCTCTATCTCTTTCTCCCTTCTCCTCTAAGATTAACAACATATCCTCAGGTGAGGATTAAACACACACATGCACAAAGCTTCTAACAAGGTCCTAGAAGATGCAGTTTCTTTAGGTAGTGGTCCCCAGGAAGTGCGGTACGCTAGTCCCGCATTCCCCCTGTGCTATAGAAGGTTGATGGAGCCACCCCATGGCCAATCCTACTTTCTGTCTCTAAGTGAAGTTTTTCCACTGTCAGCTCTTGCCCCAGCATCTTCGTGGGTTCGAGTCCACATGTTCTGCCTACCAGGTCATCCAACTCTCTTCATTTCAAGACTCCTACTGAGCAGAGTCAAAAGAGCAGCTTCCATAAAGGGTGGCAGGAAAAAGTGAAGAGTGTGTTAGGGGAAAGGGACCAGAGGACCTTGCATTTATTTGAAAAGGGCCAGAGATCAAATTTCATGCATCGTGAGACAAATATGCTGTAACCAGATTCATAATAATTTTGCCTTTATGTCTTTTCTAAATATACAGTAGCTAGGAAAGTACAACCTTTGGAGGTCTGAGATGAATTTTGGTATTTTAAAAAGGTACCCATACTCAAAAGTCTTGGGAATCGTGTGCCTAAAACTTTAGAAAGAAAGTATCTAAAAGATCAGACGGAAAAAAAAATACCAATTACTCCATGGTTAAGGATGCAAAGAGCAAATGAAATTTGTCTTTCTAAACTAGTCAAGCTTCTATAGTGGATTATTAACCAGATGGTTTTAGAAAAGAGACGATCACTGTGAACCAGAATAAATTTACTACAAACAAACAAATCTAATTTCCTTTGACAAAAGGATTACAAGACTGACTGGCCAATAAACTATTCTAGAAATTCTATATAGGGATTTCAATAAAACAGATGACAAAGGCTCCCATGGTATTCTTGTTGCCAAAAGGAAAATGTGGGCTAGATGATAATATGATAAATCAGTTGGAACACTTGGCAAATGACAAAAACCTAATGCCAACTGGCTGAAGTTGAAGAGTTCATATTATAGTTTTTGCAACAGAGAAGTCTAGACCTGGCTTTGACTCTAGAACAGCTGGGTAAAGGACTGGGCTCTTTCTCTTTACTTCTTGGCTCACTTCCATCTGTTACTTGGATGCTTAGAGCCTCTCTATTTGGTAACTCCCAACAATTCCACTCTTGAATTTTCAATTCTAGGTAAGAAAGTCCCTCCTTCCAACGGTACTGCAGAAGGTCAAGAATTGCATGTAACCCCAAGGACTTAGGTTATGGTCCCAATTCTGTAATGTTCCCAATGACCAAGCTGGGTCACATGGCACTTTGGGATAGACTCAGTCCTCAAAATCATGTAGAGTGAAAACACCAAAAGAATGGTTCCTCAAGAAAAATATATTGCCTGAGGAAGGAGAAATGAGTATTAGCACAAGTAACAACTGTCTACTACATATAAGTTTAGGTACTGAAAGATTTTACAAAGGTATCAGTATATCAACTTCTAGAAGTCTTTGATGAACACCTTGGGGTTTTACTGGATTTATGGAATGATGCTTGATATTTTCAGTTCACTCAAAAGTTTACTTAATACGTTGGATGCCTTAATTACGGTTCAAAAGTAAACTATGACATGTTAAATCCCTGAGCCAAAACTCAGATGAGGAAATTTTACATGCCTAAGTGTTTGGTTTTTGTCAATGCTCAAAAATCGATTATATAAGTAGAAGGCAGGAAAATAGTGGTAACAGAAGCTCTTTCTAAACAGACCCAGAGGTCTGAGTTAAGCACAAACTCAAAATGCTAAATAAATTTTTTGACTTCAGTATTATGTAATCAGATCAAAGTCAGTAATAACTTTCCTATTTTGCACGGGTCACATAAGATCCAACATTTATGTAGCATTTTGGATAATCTATTGTGATTTTATTTTTTTAATTTTTAAAAAGATTTTATTTCTTATTTTTAGAGAGAGGGGAAGAGAGAGAGGCAGAGAGGGAGAAACCCATCAATGTATGGTTGCCTTTCACCTGCCTCCAGCTATGGACCTGGCTGGAGACGGGGCAATCTGGTTATATGCCCTGGCTAGGAATCGAACCAGTGACTCTTGGGTTTGCAGGCTGGCGCCTTATCCACTGTGCCATCATCTAGGGCCCACTGTGATTTTAGATGACCTCCTTTTTCAACCTTATCCACTTCATAATTACATATTTGTAGTGTTCTTTGATATATGTTTAGTTGGCTCTCTTAAATATAAATTTCTTGAAGACAAGGTCCAGGGCTGTGTGGGGGAGTTATCATTGGATCGCCATTCGACAGCATAAGTAATATGTTTCATAGGAAAAGAAAGTGCCCTGAAGGTGAGAATGATGGAAGATAAGAAGAAGATGAAAAGAAGAGATGAAGGAACAGATATGCTGACCTTGGAGGAGGATATTGAACAATGGTATCTGTCTTTAGAATTCTGAATTGTTTTTGAATGAGTAAGTAGCACTCATAGACCGGGACCCTCTCTTTTTCTTCAGCCATTCTGATTGAGCTTAGATGACCATCTCCGTAGGATGTTGTACAAGGAGTTTCCATCGGGTGAGGAAACATGACTAGCTTTTCAGGTCCCTGGCAGTTTTGATAGGGTAAGATATTCTATTTTTACAAATACTATTAAACTCCTAAGATACTTTCTCAATGCCTTGTCCAGTCATGTCAAATTAGCACCATCCCTTGGAGGCAGGGTTGTACTGGGCTATGCAGAAGTCAGACACTCCTATCCGACTGGGCCAAAGGTTATAATTGATGGTGAGTTTGCCCTCAGTAATATGCAACAGATCCTCATTCTCTTAAATATTTAGGAATGAGGCAATCACAGCTTGGTCCATATGGAAATGAAGTAGCAGGCTGATCTACAGCACTTACAAGTCAAATTCTGCATCATTTTCCTTCCTCATTCCCCTTCTTCCCAGTAAGAGTTTTAAAACACCTTTTGGAATACGTGAGCCATTGTCTGGCTTTCGGAATACATCTTCATCTATCTATCTATTTTTAGAGTTGCACATGGCTTTAAGTAATTATTTATATAACTGGTTTTACATTTGCATATGGACTAAAGTATGTATAAATGTCTATGTAAATGTACATTTTAAATTATTTATATTATGAACAGAATTAGGCTTTGGTATATTCCAGATTGTCTAAAGAAGACGACTCTAATCTGTCCTTCAAATTCTTCTCCCATTTGAAAGGCTACATCTCTTCTTTAAAAATCAGAGGACGGCTGGCAGTGCAGAGATCAAACAAAAAGGGAAATAAAGAATGAAAACTCATGGAAGTAGACAACAGTGTGGTAACTGTGAAGGGGAGGGGAAGGGAGAGGAGGGAATGGGGTATAAATGGTGATGCAAAAATAACAAACAAAAGTAGCCTGAAAATAAAAATAAATACGTAAAATAAAAATCTAGATTAGAGCTTTCATGCTCAAGTTAAACCTCACCATGCTTAGAGCTCTTACCCAATTTTACTGCAATGTCTTCCTTTTTGTTTGGGTTTTTTTGGGGTTCTTTTGACTGTGTAAACCCAGGGTCCTGGGTGGCATTATGTGCCCAACACTGTGCTACAATTGTCCTAAGTGATGGAAGGAATGAGAAATGGGCACAATGTCGTGTTCTATGTAAATCCAGGAAGAGGCCCAACATAATTTGAGGCACCTAATGGTTGTTTAATTTTTTAATCAAAGCTGGGCTTTTCAGGAGGGAAGGATTGTCTTTTCTTGGTTAATCATTTCTTCAAATGCTTCTGTGGAAACCCCAGGGGCTTCAAGACAGTGCTTAAATGCTTTTAAAAGTGTTTTTACAAAGGAATTCATCTATAATCAAAGCAGCAATAACGAGTCAACCTGGGAAACATGATAATTTCTCCTAAGGGTTAAACTGTTTCAAATCAGAAGTCAAAATTATATTTATACTAATGACAACCTTAAAAATGTAACACGGCATCCAATTTTTGCATAAAAATTACACATTTTAAATACCAAAGCTTGATGTGAATTTTACACTCTGTTTATGTTAAACCAAAAAAGTGAACTTAAAAGTAATCATGTAAATTGAATGATAATAAGAGTTCTTTTATATTTTTAGACTACTTCAAATGAATAATTTAAAAGGCATCAAGCAAAATATTTTATTAACATAAAGTTAATGGTATATTTTTATAGTACCTGATTTTCAAAAATTTGCACTAAGACATTATCATAATCAGCTCATGTCAGTTGTGTGCCGTTTTACATACACTATTTTTGAATAAAGTTAATGCACTCATTGGCACATGAGAAGTTCAGTTTAAATCTCATTCCTGAACTATCACTGTGAGCCTTATTAAAATACTTTTAATTTGCCAACTACTATGTAAATCTGAGGTGAGGATGCCTTTACTCCTTGAAATGTAATTTCTATCAGCAGCATGTCTGACTATAGAGCAAGGTCATTTAAAATATGTGAATTGTTTGCTTTAAATTTCTGGAGGAACATCAGAAGAATCTGCAATTTACCCACCATGAAATGGAGCAGAGGGTATTTTTACTCAAAAATAACGTCATGAGACAAATAAAACTTCATGGTGGTGACTCTCCTGCAAATTAGATATTTATTCCTTTCCCATTAATGTGGTTTTTCTCAATACATTGGCGTGAATTGTAATATAAATCTGTAAATTATAAGTGCCAAAGCAAATTGGCTTATTTTCAAATATAAATTTTCATGTGTAGTAATTTTATGAAAGACTTTAGTTTTTGATACAAATTGGGCAATTATTCAGTAATTCCCCTTTTATATATTAAAAAGGATGGAATAAATAGCCTCTGACACTACAAACTGTTCTGCCCTCCTCACTGACATCTGGCATGTAATACTGTAATTTTACTGATCTTATAGTTAGGAATAAAAGATACTTAAGTTACAAACTCATTTTGGAATTTGATTTATGATATCAGTCCCTTTCCCTTGCAACCAGTTAGTTCATCAAATTGCAAACCATCCAACAATCCATTCCCTAATGTATCTCAGTTACCGACGCTCCCATCTATGGATATTTTACTGCTCAAGCATCAGACCCATGTTTTTGAGTGCCCAGAAAAGACAGGATGACCCCACTGGAGAGTTCTGACCATCCTTGGGGTCCACTGATAACTCAGGTATTTTAATATAACACTTTAAGCTTTCTTTTTTGTCTTCCACCCAAAGTGGAAGCTTAAGGGTCGATCACATTCTTAATTTGCAGTAGCAAGACTTAATGATGTTTTGTACCTGAATCAAAGAATCAAAGCTCAAAGGCTTAAAATAATCCTTTAAAGGTGTTTAAATAATAAGTGGACTGTGAATATATATATATATAATTTTACATATAATTTTATATATAATTTATAATTTTATATATATATATATATATATATATATATATATATATATATATATATATATAATTCCCATTGGCTCCTCACGAATAAAGAACATTGTTTTATTGCAATTTTTTAAACTTTGTTTTCTAACTATCTACTTGTGCAATAGTGCTTCTGGGTGCCCAAGTTTGCTGTGATAAGTGTCACAGAAATAGTTACATAGAAAGATAGATTACTCTGAACTGGTTTCTATTTCTCAAACAAACTTCCTGTGATTAAAAAAAACATACCACTACTTTATAAAAATCAATGGTGTTTCTGTCTGCATATGGAGTATGGGATTCTGTCAAAAGGAATAATCCAATCAATACCTGAGTTCTAGAAGACAAGGGTCTCCTCTTTAGAAGAAAAACTATTGAAAAAACAAAGAAGGAAAATCAAAACCAAACCCTGAGATGCCTGGTATGATTTTTCTGAATTTCATCCACATGGGTTGCAAGTGATCTGGGTTCTTTTTTCTCAAGACTTGGTGTTAAACTTACAATAAATTAAAAGTGACAATTGTCTCAAACACCGTAAGATTAATACACAGAAAACATTTAACAAAGGAATGTAACAATGGCTGAGAGGCTGCAGATTTAGGGCTCTGGAAGCCAACTGGGCATGTATAATGACCCTTACCAAGTGACTCAGATAGTATGTATATGAAGTTGCAGTAACATCTGAAAATAGCCTGAGTTAAAAATTCCAGTTGCCTGGCTGGCAGCACAGTGGGTAAGGTGCCGGCCTGCGAACCAAAGGTTGCAGGTTCAATTCCCCAGCCAGGGCACATAACAAGGTTGCAAACCAGGTCTCCAGTCAGATCTGTGGCTGGAGTCAGGTGAAAGGCAACCATACATTGATGTCTCTCTCCCTCTCTGCCTCTCTCCCTTCCCCTCTTTCTAGAAATAATGAAATAAAAAAAAAAAAAAAATCCAGTTGATGATGTATCAAAATGAAATGTAAAAGCTGATGAAGGTGAGTATGGAGTCCTGAGAGCTTTTCTGCGGTACTCCAGGGTTTTCATCATCACCCAGTAAACATTTGAGACCCCAACATGTCAAATGATGCATTTAAAAAAGAAACAAAGCAAATCTGGGATGTGCAGGCCAGTGACCACCTTCAAAGATCCCACGAGAAGACAAGCCTTTGTGAAGAAATCTCTGAAGTTTCCTATTGCTACGAGATATTTAAATGCTTTCCCCATAGTTTTCTTTCCTGGCAGAGTAAAGTCTTTTTCTCTTAAAAGAGCAACCAATTCTTGAAAAAAATACATGCGAGATGATGATGAAAATCATGACAGAGTTTCAGTTTCACGGAAACCACATCACCTCAATGAATAGATTCTATGCCTATGCTGTCGTGATCGACATAGTGGTTAGGTTGCTTTGCCTAATTTTCCTGAGCTTTTGAAATTGAAGAGGGGCATTTCAATTAATTTCAAGTTCTGTTGTGCTCATTCCAGTCATCCACAGAGTATCTATGAAACTGCTTTAAAGCCACCTGATCCTGGGAACAGATCTAGTCTTCCCAACTGGATTTTAAACTGGACCCCAAACCCCCAAGCTTACCTCGAAAACCCTCAGTGTGATTATGTGGCTATGTACAGACCCTGCAACAGTTGTTTGCTGCCCACCTTGACTCCTCTGTTAGACTCTGAGCCTTGAATAACTGGACTCTCCCTTTCCCTGCAAGCCCTGTCATTCTGAACTACTCACTAGCCCAGGCTTCACTGATTTGTTTCACAGCTATAGGATTGTAGATGATCTCCTCTTGGGTGCATTTTCCTCCTTGTCCACCTAGAAGTTCCAATCAACTTCTTGGGGAATTTGCCCTAACCCAGCCCAGCTCAGCCCATTCAGCGGGATGGAATGATCTTTGGGAATTGCTGCAGCTACACTTGGCATGTATCTTCCGTTCTGCACGGACCACATAATAGATTCAATTGCCTTCTCTCCTCCATTTCTTAAGCATGCTGTTTTCTGTGTTTTTATAACCAAGCCTTTAGCAGCATTCTTGGCATAAAAACAGATGCTAGATAAATGTTTGTTGTTTGCCTTTGTATCTTTCACACTGCCTTACACAATCCATTGTTTCCAGCAGATAGTGAGTAAGATTGGCTAAACAGATGATACAGTTTTCCAAAATTATCTCCACAGTTGTGGAATAAGCATTACAGTGCAAACATATTAGGTGTCGGTTTCTAATAATCTCTCCTGCCCTGATCTGCTCTGGACCCGTCAAGGTGTCCAGCCCAGGGCAAGGCACGTAGCCAAAGCTGGAATGAGAATTTCTTCACCATAAATGAGGACGGGGAAGAAGCCCTTAGAGTAAGAGACAGAGAACTTTCCACTGCAATTCTGCCTCTGGTTAGAGGACCTGCAGCATGGGACCGATCTGCCAACAATTATATTCAACTGGGCAGATTGAAGAGATTAAGGCAGATAGTTTATAGAGATATTCGGAAAAGGAGAGAAAGAAAAAGGATGGGAAGAGTGTACACAGTCTTCTCTCTCATGGTTTGGGGTCAGTTTTAAGGAACTGCTGCATCACTCCCCTTGTCTTTGTGAGACGCTGCTGTATTCTTATAATGAACTCTCCCTGTTCTGTTTTGTCTATCTCAGTTTGGTTCGATACTTATGATAAAAAATATTCCAAATCATTTCAGGAGGAAGAGGTGTCCTTAGGCAAATAAAGCATTTCAGGGAAGATGAGTGTCAGGGTGATTCTTGTTACTCCCCTCATTGTCTGTATCAGTTGCCTATTGCTGCTATAACACGGTCTCACATTGAGGGGCTTACTCCGACACAGACTTGGTATCTTCTTACAGTTTTGGAGGCTGAAAGTCTGACACGGGTCTCAATGGACTAAAACCATGGTATTAGTAAGAACTGCATTCCTCTCTAGAGTATCTAGTGGCTGTCCCTGTTCCTCTACTTTCTCTACCTTCAAAGGCAGCAACAGTGGGCTGGGTCCTTCTCACATCACATCACTCTGTCAGTCTCTTCCACCCCACTTCCATTTTTAAGGGCTATGTGATGATACTGGACTGTCCCAGGTAACCCAAGATAATCTCCCTATTTCAAGTTCCTGCCTTAATCACCTCTGAAAAGCCCCTTTGCCAGGTAAGGAAACATATGCACAAGTTCTAGGGGTTCTAACACTGAATTTTTCAGGAGGAGTTATCATACTACCTCTTGCTGTGTTGTACATCCCAACTCCTCACCCCCTCTGAAAACCCAACCAGAATCTAAGTTTCAGAAAACTTGCAATCTGTCCTGCTTATTACCATTTTCCTCAATGCCTTCAAAAAGAGCTGGGCTAGTTTAGGTATTCAGTAAATATCAAATAAAAATAAACTTGATCAGCCCTTCCATAAACCATGATACTTTTAAAAAATCTTTCCCTGGCTGGTGTGGCTCACTGGATTGGCACCAGCCTGTGAACCCACAGGTCGCTGGTTTGATTCCTAGTCAGGGCACATAACCTGCAAGCCAGGTCTCCAGCCAGGTCCTTAGCTGGAGGCAGGTGAAAGACAACCACACATTGATGTTTCTCTCCCTTTCTTCCTCCCTCCCTGCCCTTCTCTCTGAAAATAATAAGTAAATCTTTTTAAATAAATAAATAAATCTTTCATTAGAAAAGATTTCTAGCAATAGCACATCAGTAGATGGTTTCTGTTGTTTAAGGTCTCACCGAGTTGGAAGCTTACACTGTCTATGTGGGTCAGCTTTGGGGTCAGGCAGAATGGAGTTCAAATCCTTTCTGTGTGGAGTCACAATTTCCCTGCATAATGAAAATGAAAAATGCCCAGCCCTGTTTTAACCACTTTGTAGTGCATGTTATCATTTCATTCTCATACCGGAGAAGACCATCTCCAAGGTGAAGTCATGGAGGACTACCCATGGGAGGTGAAATAGGATATGAGCACATCCTTGGATCTACTCTGTGGGAGGCTAAATAATGCCCAACTCCAGAGATGTCCATGTCCTTAACCCCCATGAATGTCCTCAGAAACGGTGAATATGCTAAGTTACGTGGCAAAAGGCACTCAGGTAGTAGGTCGGTAGTCAACTGATTTACATAAGGACATTATTATGGGTTATTCATGTGCACCAAATATAATCACAAAAATCCATAAAGAAGAAGAAGAAAAAAGAAAAGAGAATCAAAGGTTGATGTTAAGATCAGGGAAATGTACCATTGCTGCTTTAAAGATGAAGAAGGGAGACCATGAGCCAAGGAGTGTGGGCAGGCTTTAGAATATGGACAAGCAAAGGTAATGGATTCAGCCCTTATGACCTCTAGAAAGGAACAAAGTTGTCAACACCTTGATTTAATCCCAGTGAGACCTGGGTTGGGACTTCAGGCCTACAGAACTGCTAGAAAATAAATTTGTTTTAAGACACTAAGCTGTGGCAACTTATTACATCAGCAGATAGAAAACTGGTATTAAGCCATTTCTAATTTTGCCTTGAGCATATTCAGTAAGTTATCCACCTTTTAAAAAATTATCCCCTTTCATCTTCAATTCTTTCTAATATAATTGTCTTCAAAGCAGTCATTGCTAGACTCCCCTTCTCTCATTTCTCTTGATTCATGAGACAAGGAGTAGTTAGCATATACGTTTCTTAGATGCATCACCAGCCTTTCCTCTATGAATTAAAATCCTATTCTTCTTCTAACACTCTGGCTTCAGTCTCTCAAAATGCATAATATACAGTAGCTTTAATTCTTTTCTCTTTCAGAAACGGATACTAATATATTAATTTGGACTCAGGCACCTCAGTGTCGTAGAAGGTGTGGTGAGGACAGCTAGAATATTGATTGCAAGAAAATATATGCTATATGCATTTCCTC
This sequence comes from Noctilio leporinus, assembly GCA_004026585.1. Classification (NCBI taxonomy): domain Eukaryota; kingdom Metazoa; phylum Chordata; class Mammalia; order Chiroptera; family Noctilionidae; genus Noctilio; species Noctilio leporinus. Next base: position 580,257 of record PVIW01000002.1, on the reverse strand, counting down.
TTCTCATCACAGTTCTTTCCTGGCAACAGAGCTTGATTGAAAATGAGGTAAAATGACTCTCTAATATTCTCCCTAAAAACTCCTCAATAGTAATATCTACAACACTAGTCTTTAATCAATTTCTTCAACTGATTTGCCTTCATCTGAACACACTCTCTCTTTCTCTCTCCCTCCCTTTCTCTCTTCCCCTCCTTCCACCTCATATCTGAGTTGCCAACTCAATGGAACAGAAGAAACAAGCCTGTCTGAAACACACTGATGTTTCAGGACCACGGACAGCATCATAGTTTGTTCGGGAAATCATGACTTCGGTTCCATTGTTATTTTTAAAACCTGCTCCATTTTGAAATTAATTTCTAAAATTTACTTCCTTTCTTTAAACCTTCCTTCACACATGTCCTGCTCCCTCAAAACAACCCCCTCTGGCTTCAAATACCACACTACTCTCAGTAACAGCACAGATTGTTTACTAATTAATATTTTGATCTGTTCTCTCGCCAGGCTCATTTCCTGGTTTCTTCTTTCTGCTCTTGTTGACTGTTTTGCCCTCAAAGAATTTCACAGAATATGTGTGGACCACAAATTCATGCAACTCAGCCTTGGTGGGACCCCATTTGTGACTCCTTTATATTATTAAACCATATGAAATGTTTACATGTAAAAATAACACGTATTTAAAATAGTCAAATTATAAGCAACGTCATAAGGTTAACTTAACCAGCTTTTAAATTTCATGTAACATTTCCAACAGAGTTTTTCAAAATATTTTTACTATGGTCAAATTAACCACTTAACATGTATGTGTATTTCCTCCTTATTTTAATTCACTAGATAGTTTGGGTGGCCACCTGAAAGAAAGTCACTCAATTTTTCTCCTTGCTTTGTAAGCTCTCTATTTTTACTCATATCTACTTTTTCTCTGCTCTCATGGGAGTTTCATTGGTCTCAAATCCAACAAAAACTACCCACACCTTTGATTCTCAAGCTCAAAAATCTCAGCTGAAATATTGGTTCTTAACTATCCTTCATATTTACCTTCAGTACTTGACTATGTTCCTGATTTCTGCCTTCAATTCTACTTACAGCCTTGATATTGCTGTTTTTACTGAGCTTTCTGCCAGTGTAAAGGCAAAAAAAAAAAAAAAAAAAAGTATTTTACATTTTCCACCTTCACTTTTTTAAACCCCACCTAGTGGACTTCCACCCTCACCACTGAAAGCATTATCTCCAGGTTCCCTAAAGATTCTTTCATTGACAGACTTGGTGGTGTTCTTTCCTTCAGAGTCATCCCCACTCTTGTACGTCCACCATCATTTCAATGCATATCCACTCCACAAGGCTGCCCACTCTCCGTCTTGTTTCTCTGCTCTGTAACTCCTCTGACCTTCCTTTGAGATGCGCTCCACACCATAACAGACTAGGCATGTTCTTTGCCAGCTGACAAACATGTTCACATTCTTATTTTGGCTACTTATTAACTCTGTGGGCAAGCTACTTGGCCCCTCTGAGCGTCAACTTCTTCAGAATTAATAACAACTATCTTGAAGCCATTTTCCGAGGATTACTGAGAATGCATATAACACACTTCACATGCTATCTAGCAATGAGTAAGCACAACATAAATATTAACTTCCTGACTATTATTTATGCATTTGTCTTACATACAAGGTCTGTCCTGAAAGTACCAGCTGTGCAAACTTTTCGTTATATTGACACTGGCTTGATACTTTCAGGACAGGCCTCATACACTTCATTCCAGCATATTTTGAAGTCTCATTGACTCTTATAATCCTGGCATAGTGTCACATACGTTGTTTTACTCCATAAATACTGGGATGATGTGTGTATTAGAAAGATGAAATACAGAAAAGGGAGGAGTTATTTAAATTAATCTATTATGCCATGTCATAGGTATAATGACCCAATATGGGTTGAAGAGGTGAAATTATTCCACCAATAAATTAAAATTCAAGCCTTTGACTCAAAGCCACACTGGTTTTTCAGTGGCAAATTCTCTTCATTGATAGAGGGTTTATAAACAGTTTGGGAAATAACTCAAAAATGTATCCTTTTTTATCATTAACTATTTTAAAAACAACAAGAAGAAAAAATAATCCAAAAAAATGAGGATTGTGTAAGCAGCCTTTGGGACAACTTCAGGCATTCCAACATTTGCATTATAGGGGTGCCAGAGAGAGAAGAGAAATAGCAAGAAATTAGAGATCTATTTGAAAATAAAATGAAAGAAAACTTCCCCAATTTGGTGAAGGAAGTTATCATACAAGTCCAAGAACCACAGAAAGTCCCAAACAGGATGGATGCAGAGAGGCCCACATCAAGATACATCATAATGAAAATGCCAAAAGTTAAAGATAAAGAGAGAATCTTAAAAGCATAAAGCAAAAAGTGGTTAGTTACCTCAGGGGTGTTCCCATAAGACTGTCAGTAATTTTTCAAAAGAAACTTTGCAGGCAAGAAGGGAGTGGCAAGGAATATTCAAAGTCATGAAAAGCAGGAACGTATAGCCAAGATTGTTCTACCCAGCAAAGATATCATTTATAATTGAAGGGAGATTAAAAAGCTTCCCAGACAAAATAAAAATAAAAACAAAAATAAAACAAACAAACAAAACAAAACAAAAAACACCTAAAGGAGTTCATCATCATCAAATCATTATTATATGAAATGTTAAAGGGACTTATTTTTTAAAAGATCCAAACTATGAATAATAAAATGACAATAAATATACAACTGTCAACAACTATATCTTAAACAAACTAAGCAAACTAGAAGAACAGAGACAGAATCATGGATATAAAGAATATTTTGATGGTTGCCAGATGAAAGTGGGGTGTATGGAAATGGGTGAAGAAATAAGGGGATTAAGAAGTACAAATTGCAAAGGTTGCTGGTTCGATTCCCCAGTCAGGCCACATAACCAGGTTGCAAGCCAGGTCTCCTGCCGGGTCCGTGGCTGGAGGCAGGTGAAAGGCAACCATACATTGATGTTTCTCTCCCTCTCTGCCTCTCTCTCTTTCTCTCACTCTGGAAATAATACATTTTAAAAATCTTAGGGAAAAAAAAAAGTACAAATCGGTAGTTACAGAATTGCCAGCAGGATAAAAGGTACAGTATAGGAAATGGAGTAGACTGAGAACTTGATGCATGATCCGTGCCATGAACAACAGAGGAAGAACTGCCTGCGGGAATGGGAGGTGCTCGGTGGAGGGAGAAAAAAGGGAAAAAATTGAGACAACTGTCATAGCATAATCAATAAAATTTTTTAAAAAGATATTTCAGAAGGATAACATGCAATTCTGACAGTGAAGAGACCTACACACCTTCAACACAAACAGGAAGAGTCTAGAACCTCTTTATTTTTTGTGTTGATTTAATAAAACTTTTGTGGTATAGAAACCCAGAATATGAACAAATGCCAGGAAAATAATATCATGTAAAATAATACCATGTTCTAAGCAATAAAAGAACAAATTGGTTTTAAAACCAAACATAATAAAATAATAACACGGTTAATTAAATAGATAAGCTAATAGGAAACATAATTCCTGTATATCAATAGTTGAAATTTGAATCTTTTTTTTTTGTAAGATTTTTAAATTTATTATTCTTAGAAAGAGGGGAAGGGAGAGAGGCAGAGAGGGAGCGATGCAGAGAGGGAGAGAGACAGCAATGTATGGTTACTTTTCACCTGCCTCCAACTATGGACCTGGCTGGAGACCTGGCTTGCAACCTCCTATGTGCCCTGACTGGGGGTCAAACCAGTGGCCTTTGGGTTCACAGCCTGGGCCTTGAAGTTTGAATCTTAAATGCTCAAATTTGCTTTAAATAGAAAGGGTCTAACCAGTTTTTCTGAAGATAATTGAGAACAATAATTTTCACTATTATATTTCCATATGCTGGTATACCAGCCTATAACTTAAAACTCATTTTTAATTTACTGGATTGAATGGGTCAACAGAGGCTGAGTCACATGTTACACACTGGCCATGGTGACAGCTTAAGGAACTCTGCCTTTTGTTGAAACTCCCTCAACAACAATCACTGGTGTGATTACCCCAACTCAACAAAGCTGTAATCGCACCAGGCCAGTCTGACTCAAAAATGTAAAATAAAACAGACCTCACAATTGCCTTTCTCTCTGCCTGGAATGCTTTTTTTCTAAGGGGCATTGCAGGCTTTGGATTAGAAGCCAAGGTTTGGGTTCAAGTTCCCATTCTGACGCTTACAAGCTCTGACCTTGAGCAAATGGCTTAATTTCTATGTGTTTCAGATTCCTGCCCCGTAAAATAGACTAATAATACTGCCTATTCCATAGGATGACTTTGAAGATGAAATGAGTTGGCATGTATCATACAGTCAGAGCAACATCTGCAAAGATTAGCTCTTTTAGGTGTTTGTTTCTATTGTCATGCTTATTGTTACCATCACCATCATCACTGTCTTTGCATAATTTCCCTTTCACATCCTGTGAGCCTTGGATCAAATGTTTCCTCCCCAGACAGGCTTGTACTGATCAATGTATTTAAAGAGGTCCCCAAGCCATTTTCCTTCTAGCAGTTATTTTCATTTTTTTCCTCTTTTCTTCCCTTCACAGAGCAGTCTTACTGCTTTGTTCAATGTTGTATCTCAGTGTTTGATGGAGAAACTTGCATACAGTAGGTACTCAATAAATACTGAGCTGGTGTCCCATGATATGGCTCAGTTTAAAGGTCTCTACCTAATATGACCTATATCAGTAGAAATTACTTTTTCTAAGATTTGGTCTCATTAATATTTGGCACTGATTGGTTTTAAGTGAGAGAAGCATTCAGGGGGCACTGAGGCAAACTCAAGATGTGATGAGCCATACCCTCAACAATGCTAAACTCTTGAGCGATTGGAACCTCTCATGTGCATCTGTACCATAAATTCCCATTGAAATCAAGTTGTCCTGATTGCTTCTCTGTTCCTATCAAAGATGTTCATAGAACACAACCTCAAGTTCCTTGTTCCAGAACTCCATTTTGTTTGAAACTGAACTATTGTAAGTTGATAAAAAATAAAATACCCATGTGTTCTATTTACCCAAACATGAAAGGCAACTTAGAAATTTGAAATTTCTAACCAACATGGTTAGCAACTAAAAATGGAAAAGAGGGGTCAACAATTTCCCATGGTCTCACGGGGTCTTTTATTTGTCAGTTAATTAAAATGACCTAACGTATTGAACTTTCTTCCTCTGGGGGATATTTTAAAATTCTTGTATTTCCCAGAGGAATAACCATATTGTTTCACTCTCCTTTTTTGATGGGAAAATAAAGACATGAGCCAGCCAATTAGCATTTCCAAGTTCAGAGCATTTAAAATTTTAGAGTGGACCTAGCCTCTCATCTACCTTATTTTAAAGGTGAAGAATATGAAAGGCAGGGAGAAAAATGCTTTGCCCAAATGTACATGCAACCAGTCTTTCTCTTGTAATGGACTGTATTATCTTTCACTATGAGCTCAAAAAGTAAGTTCATGGTGGGATTCAGTGCAAAGTCATTAACCTAGAATGTAGTGGCATCAGTTGATAAAAACAAAAACTCACAATGGTACCAGTGATGAGGAACTTGGCCACTTCCTTGGTGCCCAAACTCTTTCGTGCACACTAAACTTGGGACACACCTTCATTAAAGTAGTTTTCATTATTACCATTTGCAGATGGAGGAAAACAGCCTTAAAGAGGTTGCCTGGGGTGTGATGACTCAGCCAACAAATTGTTCAATCTACATTTGCCTCCTGATGCGATTACAAACCCCACACTCCTAACCAGGAGACAAACTACAGCCCCAGGATCTAGAGCTGACTCACTGCCTATTTTTGTTTGGCCCACAGTTAAGAATAGTTTTCACATATTTAAATAACTAAAAAAAATGTTTCATAGGAAATATATTACAGGAAAGTCAAATTTCACTGTCCACTACTAAAGATTTATTGAGGCAAAAGCTTACAACCAAGATATTATTATCCTTTTCATACTCGTTCTCCCATAACTGCACAGTGGAATTTGCTAGAGGCTGTGTAAACGGTAACACAGCATGAAGAATTCAGAAGCAGATATGAAAATTCAGGGGTCTTATACTGACCCACACATCAAAGGGAATTACAAAAAATATGTAAAATGATACCACTGTCTTTGCTCGTGTTTCGTCCCAACACAATATCAGCATGCAATGCTTTATTATTTTTATATATAATCATTTTTAAATGCTTAGGTTTTAATTGTCTAGTCCAGTAAATCTTGTGAAATAAGCCTAGGTACATAAAAGTTCTTAACCATCTTCCAAGAGATTGTAAGACTAAACAAGTTTGAGAACGGCTACTATCCAAATTATTTCACCCTTCCACTGTTAGTCCAAACCTGACCACATCCATGATGTCTTTCCAACTATTCTTAACTATGTGCTAGGGGTTCCCAAACTTGGATCTACATCAAAATCATCTGGAAAGTTTAAAATCACTTCTCGGTGGTGCAAATTCTTTAGGAGTAGAGCCCAGATTGCTATGTTCTACCTTCAAATTTGCCAGGGAACGCTGCCAGAGACAATGCTGATGTCCTCTGTTATGGATTGAATTGTATCCCCCAGAATTCACATGCTGAAACCCTAACCCCTAGTATCCCAGAATGTGAGTGCATTTGGAAATACAGTGTCTAAACAGGTAACCGAGTCAAAAGGAGGCCATTAGGGTGGGCACTAATCCAATATAGTTTGCATCCTTATGAAAAGAGGAGGTTAGAATACACAGACACAAACAGAGGGAAGACCACATGAAGATGGCCACCTACACTCTGAGGGAGCCTCAGGAAGAATCAACCCTGTGAACATCTTGAACTTGGACTTCTACTGTCCAGAACAGTGAGGAAATCAACTTCCATTGTTTAAGCCAATGAACCTGTGGTATTTTGTAATGGGAGCCCTACTAGGCTAATACAATCCCCTTCTCTGAAATTCTACTTTTCTGGTCTACAAGGTCTGTCCCGAAGGTATTGGCCACACAGACTTTCGATTATATTGACATTGGCTCAATACTTTCAGGATAGACCTCGTCCATTCACTGTTCACAGAATGATTTTCACAATCCTTCCTGATTGTTACTTATTTTTTCACTTCCTCCACTGTAATATAAGCTCCATGGGCACTCAGAGTACATCAGTTTAATCCATCACAGTTGTTATCAGCTCTGAATACAATGCTGGTCCATGGGAGCTACTCAATGCGTTTGGTGACTGAATGCATGGAGTGAATGTTTACATTTACGCACACCTATTTACTTATCTACTTTAATGTTTCTATTATGTGTGTCTCCTTCATTCAACAAGATTATAAACTTCTGGATTTCAGGGATGGTGGCTTATCCTATTCTCTGTTCCCTTATATACTTCGCAGGTTATGTTTCAAAGGGAAAGCTGCTGAATAAATGACATACATATGATTGGAGAGCTAACTTTCAACTATCAATTTCCTGAGTTAATATAATAGTAAGAGAGAAAAGGAATGTTTACTATGAATATTTTGCATATATCTAGTCTGGCTGAATATAAAAATAATTGAGATTTGGCCCTGGCTGGTGTGGCTCAGTGGAATGAGTGCTGGTCGGTGAACCCAAAGGTCACTGGTTCCATTTCTAGGGCACATGCCTGGGTTGCAGACAGGCTCCCAGCTAGGGGTGTGCAAGAGGCAACCAAGAAGTGTTCCCCTCATTCTCCCTCCTTTAAAAAAAAAAAAAAGTTGAGATTTATCTGAACACACCTGCTGATGACTAGTGGGAACCACTATATGCTTGCATGAGTTTATCTGCCTGAAGCTTATTGGTTTTTGCCTGAATGCTGAGTAAGCAGGTTTGTGCATATGTGTGCATGTTCGGGGATCTCAGGAGACCACTGACAGGGAAGAAGGAACATCTTTATCTTTCCTTTATTGCTAACGCAGAGTCTCCTGACCGTCTGCAAAGTCACCCCTCCCCTCCTGGTATTTATGGGTTCCTCTGTTATGCCTCACATGACCTGACGGGCTGAGAGGATGTCAGGCAGAACACAGGAAATCTTCATTGCTGATCAGAATGTATCTGAAGTCTCTAGAGTTGTGGGGACATTTTTCTCCATGTAATGTAATGCTAATGTAATTTGCTCATCCAGCCTAGAGGGTAGGTGTAATGATCCCATTTTCTGTATTTGTACAGTGGGGGTCAGAAAAGCTCAGTTAGTTGAGAGGTAGCATTGTAACAGTCAGTGGTTAACCACTGTTGTGAAGAGTGAGTACTGGATTCAGCTCCTTACCAGCTGGGCAAGTTACTTATACTCCTTGAGCCTGACCTCCACCCTCACCAAGTGGGGATGATAATAATAACTATACTAAACACATGTGTCTCCTGGAGTTCTTCTGCGGAGTAAGTAAGTTTATGCATAATAGTCCCTAACACAAAATAAGAGTTGAATGAGGGGTTTTTGTTTTTTCTCTATTATATTGGATCACAAGGCAAGAAAGAATTCAAAACTCGGATCTGTCTGATCCTAGATGTCTGTGTTCCTAAGAATTATTTCATATTTTCAAAAACAACATCAACAACTCCTCCTCCTCTTCCTTTTTTATCTTCTTCCCTTCCTCCTCCTCTTCCTTAATTTTTTTTTTCCTATTCATATATTCTTTCGTATTCACCTACATAGGACTCAGAAGTCAACAGTGGGTAATGGCTAAGCCTTGTTTTGTTAAATGAAAACATACATTTTCATTTATTTCATTCATTTGTTCATTTCCCCCAAAATACAAGCCACGAAGCTACCAAAATAAGTAAGTTGCTGCCACAATTGTTGCAGCACTGCTAGTCCTTAGAAAAATCTTGTTATCCTGCGCATGAAGGCAGGAGGGGCCTTCTGTATATCTACCTGATATCTAATGGGAAGAAGCACCTGACAATATTCAGGTAATCTCCAGCCTCAGTGCAATAAACGTGTAGGTACTGAACTTGAAAGCGTGTGACATTTGACAGAATATCAATGAAATTGTTACACACAGCCACCATTTGGACGATGTAAAATTACATCACAGAAGATGAATGGCAACGTTTCGACAGCTATGAAATGATAACCTTGATGGCAATGTTTAAGCTTGTGAGTTACAGAAAAGTAGAAAATGCCCCTTTGGAACCACTCAGACAGGCAAGCAAGCATATTTGCAATTGCGCGCACGTGACGTCCTGTAAAACAGCATTAAAACAGAAAAGCGAGGGAATGGAATTAAAACTTGTAGAGACAATGGTTTATCATCTTGTTAGCTGCGCATGATAATCATTTCATTCCTGCTTTGGTAATTAAATCGTCATCTAATTCATTACTGTATTGGGAACCCCCTAAAATTGTATGGCCATGAATGTGAAAGGTGGGACAAAGAGAATGCATTCTTCTTAAGTTAATTGATTTTCTTTACATGTTCGAAGATGCCAAAACACCAGTGAATAAAACGAAAAACAAAGCCCTTCAATTCTGAAGCCAACTTTTCAAAGTTCATCCCATCAACACAAACTACTATGTAAAGCCCTAGGATATTGGTAGTGAAGGATCCTTGACTTATCCTAGGTCATCTTGCTTCCACAAGGTAGCGCAGGCAGACCTGAGCTCGCCCTCTGAACAGGGTCAAATCAATAGTCCTTACTTCTGGGAAAGTATGCGAGAAAGGCAGTTTTCATGACTTGGGAGGCTGCTGTTGCCCACTCTGTGGGAAAGGCAGAGTCACCTGGCACAGGTGGCAGGACGGTCATTCCATAAGAATGTTGACGCAGAAAGTCATCATTAGGAAGGGAAAAGGTTACCGGAGGCACATTGACCTTGGAACTCAGGAATCTGAACCAATGAATCTCTCTCTGCCTGAGACCAAGCCATGCCTCTGTCTAGGTGAAACTGAGCATATTTATTCAAATGTGCTCGGCATATATGGGTATGGATGTGGAGGGGGGTTATTTCATGAATCATGGGAAAAGACAGACTGAGAAGTAGATTACACATGGTCATCTTATTTTAGGAAGAGACTGTCAAGTTTATTATAAATAAACATAAGGGAGGAATGTGTTATTTTCTATATCATCAGAGATTGTGAAAGAAAAATATATGATTTTGTTTTGTTGGGTTTGGGGTTTATTTTTTTTAAAAGGAAATTTTTAGGGCTTGCAGGATGTAGGAAAGATTCAATAACTTCAAATGAGCAATCAGAATGGGCAATAAAGAGAAATGTGGATACTCCTTCTATAACAGAGGAACTGCTATTAATGTGTATCTTACTTTGGGGGGAGTGGGGAGGTGAGGAGGGCAGGCATGGAGGATTAAACCCAGGGATTCATTTTATGAAAACACAGTGATGCTGTGTCACAGGAGATGATGAATTCCAGTCATTAATGCCTTTACATATAGGATAAACATTCAAGTTCCCGGGAATTCAGCAGAAGTCACATGCTCCTAATCAAATACTGATACTAAGCCCTGGCTGGTGGCACAGTGGATAAGGTGCCAGCCTGTGAACCCAAAGGTCGCTGGTTCAATTCCCAGTCAGGGCACATAACCAGGTTGCAAGCCAGGTCTCCAGCCAGGTCTGTGGCTAGAGGCAGGTGAAAGGCAACCATACATTGATGTCCTTCTCCCTCTCTGCCTCTCTGCCTCTCTCCCTTTCCCTCTTCTGAAAATAATAAATAAAAATCTTTAAAAAATAATAAATAGACAGAGGGGAGCAAAAAGGGGATGGATGTAATACAACAACAATAAAACTGAATTAAAATAATAAATAAATAAGTAAATAAAATATTGATACTAAGAAAGCAACATTATATATTTCCCTACCTGGGATTAGACTAGAGACCCCGAAGGAGCCCCCAACAAGAACACTTACTTTGGGGTGTTACAGTTGTGTGTTATGACTAGTATTTTGGATGTTAGATGTCTGGTCTATGAACAGTCCTTGGCTCAGCTCTGCCAGAGACATTTTATTTTTTTCCGGGATAAGTACTCTGAAGTATACCTCTGAGATATAAAATATAGATGGGCTGAAATTCACTAGTTGCTGCCAGCTCACTCCACCTAGATTTCGCTCACACACACACGAGGCAGGAGATGAAGGGTTCTGTTTAACGATATCTGGTCCAGCCCTTCTCATAGCCAACGTTCTAGCTTGTGACAATCTGACGGATGTAAAATAATATTTAATATTCATTTTAATTGACAACTTCTGATCTGTAACAATGCTGAAAATGTCGCCCCACATCTTCTACCCAGGATGGCTTCCCCCTTTGTGAATGGCCTCTTTTTAGCCTTTGCTCGTTTTTTGCTCATTTTTCTTTTCCTTCTCAATTCTCACAAATACTTCTACAGGTACCAAAACAGTAACACTAAATACAAACGATCCGGAAGAAATCAAAACTGTTAAGTCAGTATTTGTTGATGATGAATACAAATGCTGAAAATTAAACCTTTCTCTTCAAAACCAAAATTGGACAAAAAAGACAGCAAGAGGCATATTTGGGACCAGGGATTAACCAACTTTCTCTGTAAAGGGCAAGCCAATAAATATTTTATGCTTTTGCAGGTCAAGATCTCTATCGCAACTATTCAGCTCTGCTGCAACCTGAATGAAGCACCTCCACGTACAAACTGCAAAGGAAGAGGCCTGGCTGGGGTCCAAGGGAACTTCACCTACAAGCACAATCAGATCTGGCCCACGGGCTGGAGTTTGTCAACACGTGATTTAGACAGAATGAGAGTTTTATTCTTGCTCTGTTGTGTTTTGTTTAATGTGAACTAAGCACCCGTGTGGTGTAACTCTATATTCTATTTTTGTAGTCATACAGAATATGACTTACCCTATCATAATCAAATTGTCAGCATTCACTCCGGCTATGTTTTATCTGTTAGGGTAAAGGGAGTCTCTCTGGACGTATATTTCTTCCCATTTGTTGATGGTACCCATGTGGTTACATTGTTAGGATTAAAACTTAATGTTCTTTTAACTTCTAATTTTATTTAATCTTCCTCCAAATTATACATATATACACATACGTGTGTGTGTGTATGATACAATGATTTGACACAAATAAAAAAGAGCTCCATCTATATTTCCCTTTAGATTCTTAATTTTATGTCACTTGTTCATATCCTTGTAATTAGAATTTAAAACCTTGAGGCCAGGAGATTTAACTGACAAGCAATTAGGAAGTCTTTTGTAATAATCTGAAATGCTTGACTAAAACAAGCAATTTTGCCAAGCTGTCTATTTATGTGTCCTCATACATAGAAATTAAATGGTTCTACAAAAAGTAAATTAAAAAAAAAAGAACAGGAATTCCTTAGCTAAGTATCTACTCCAAGAATGTCTAACTAGGTAAAATCACTGTATCCCCAGTCACAGGTCAACATGTATGCACTGAAAAAAAAAAAGATAAGACACGTGCAGTATTTCTTCAAATAAGAACATATGTATAATGCTCCTACATAATTAAGAGACAGGTAAGCTAATGCCCTTATTCCAATGACCACTGGCTCTTGTATGGGTCATACAACAAAGACACTAACGAACGTGAGATCGGAGTCTCCTCCCCGTGACCTCGAATAATGTTGCTGTACGAAAATCAACTCCTTGAAATCCCAGTAGCTGTGAATGTCGCCAATATCTATACTGCATTAGCTTATAATACTTCATATGTAGCACAGTTCACATGTCTCATGATGGAAGAATATTCCATGTCAACCTGGAGTCCCTGACACAGAAAACCAGGGGTGTCCAGAATTCAGGAAGTTAGCCCCACTTTCCTTGCAAAGAGAGAGAATCTCTGTTTCAGTGTCTATTCAGGATGTGGAGCTGTATCACTTTAGGGGCAAATTCATCTCCTCCTTGCTACCTGAAGGGTAGGAGCCTCAGCTGGGCTAAATTGGGTGTTGTACAACTTAACCTGGACTTTGCCCATTGCCTCCTTCAACCCCTGTTATTTCTATGACAGTAAAACAAATGGCAGGGATGTTTCAAAGGGATGGTTGAAACTACTTCTGCCAAGTAGTTTATTTTAAAACTGTAAGAAGAGTATGGCATGCGTCCAGATCTTTAGCTTTATCCATTATTCTCCTAGAAATCTCCTTTCTCTAGACTTGGGGTTGACAAACTTTTCTATAAAAGGCCATGTAGTACATTATTTTAGGCTCTGCAGTTCATAGGCCTCTGTCACAACGACGCAACTCTTTCCTCTGTAACATGAAAATATAGACAAAACGCAAATACGTGAGCGTGGCTGTATTCCAATAAAACTTGATTCACGGACATTGAAATTGGAACGTCACGATTTTCACGTATCATGAAATGCTATTTTCCTTTTGATTTTTTTCAAAGTTTATAAAGAAAAAACAAACAAACTATTTTTGGCCCATGGGCTGTACAGAAAACAAGTGATAGGCCAATGTCATAAAATGTTGTTTGCCGACCTGTGTTCTATTTTGTCTTCTCCATGTGTCACCCCATGTGATTCTTTTATTTTAGCTGATAAAATAAGTGTCACCAGCATACCTTTTTTCTCTCGCCTCTCCTTCTTTCCTTTTCTTTCTCTTTCTCTCTCCCCCCTCCCTCTCCCTCCCCCTCTCTCCCTCCCTCCCCCCTCTCTTTCTCTCTCTCTCTTTCTCTCTCCCCACCCCCATTTATGCCCCACCCCACCCCCAGATCTGGTGGTTACTGGGGCAAGCGAGATTGACCTCCACCATGTTGCATTGTCCAACAGTCTCTGAGTCTCTGTCCCTGAATCTTTTTCCAATGGTGAAGACAGCTATTCACTCACTGCCAGGAGATGAACATTTTAGAGGAAAAAGCCCGGCTTCCTAGAAATACTTCCAGGAATACACGTCTCCGGGACACAAGACTATTCCCTCTATGGCGCTTCTGTCCCTTGGATGTAAAACACCCTCGGCCACAGGAGAGTGGCAGTTCTTCCGCAGAATCTGCTGGGTGCTGGGCGCTTTCTCATCTCACCCTGCACAGTCCAGGTCACGTAGGTTACGCGGGCAAGACAGCCTCCTACGTAGGGGAGGACGGGGAAGCTGGCTGAAAATTATAGAGGATGACAGCGTTCACCTGGCGGGCATTTTTAAAAACCACAATCTGCAAAAGACACGAAGTTACTAGCATTGCGGTCAGGATGTAATTCATTTCCACACGCAAAAACCTAAGGAGAAAGAATGCGGGTGAGAGGAAGACCGTATCAGAAATGGATGCGGCTCAACTAACCCATCTCCAGAAGGGAATCCGCAGGCACTTCCATCTGTATCAGGGGAAATCATTGGTTCTCATCGGACACTGACTGAAAATCTCTCTTTTCTTCTCCTGCCTCTTCCCTCCCCTTACAATTCCTGGGTGGCATTGGAATCATGCGCCTTACTGAGCAGAAGTGGCAAGTATTAGTTCAACTATTAGAAGCTGCGTACAGTTCATCTTTATGAAGTGCTTAATTATGAAATCTTTAGATCTTTTATTAAAAATGTTTTCTTAGATTACATGCTAATTGATAAATGACTTATCTTCTTGTCTTGCCTTATTATCTTGCATTACACGTCTTACCCTTTCCTACTTGAATAATTTGTTGAACTTTTAAAACAGCACGTATCAAAGCTACAGTCTTTTTTTTTTTTCCCCCTCTTTTCTTTCTTTGTGTTATGGGATGGGTGGGTAGGACCAAGAATCCTCTGTGGTTGCTTCTATTTTTTCTCAGGCAATTTTTGGGCCATCTCTGATTAGTCAGAATATCGACTGTTAACATCTTTTGTACAGTTACGACAATTATGCATTTTGCATTGGTTGGTATTTGTTCACCGAAATCTCCACATGCCAGACAGTTCACCACTTTAAAAGCTGTGCTAACACTGAGCGCTCCTGGTGTTTGAGCCACTCACCACCATCACCATTCCTCCTGCAATTCCTCCTCCTCGTGAAGGGTCCTCCCATCCAGCTCTGTCAGTCCCCACCACCTCCAGGGGAGCCCCGGGACTGCACGGTGCTATTTATAATCACCTCTTAGAAACTCCCGTTCAGCTGGTCACAGCTGCTGATGGTTCAGGAACGGTCATACGACCAAAGCTGTCCAGTGAAAGGGAACATCAGGACATTTGCGGGTATCATCAGAAAAGAGACTCGTGTGTTTCTGCTGGACAAGAATACAGTCAGGGCAACTAACAACCACTGTAATAACCACAAGGGGAAAGCCTGTCAGAAACAGGTCCCAATCCAGAGGGAAGAGAGCGGGGCCAAGAGATCCAAGGTCAACAGTTAACAAACCTTTTCTAATGGGAGGGAGTCTGGAACACCTGGAGCTAAACGTCCTGTGGACCTTTTCTGCTCAATTACCCAGTGAATTCTGTTTGCATGACAGTTTATACTGGGTTTCCCCTCACTTTCAACAACTCTTGCCACCATGCTTCATACCTACAACCTTTGGGTATCGCCTTCTGTTTATCTACTCTATTATTTGTGCACCACCATTTCTGAGCATTTCAGAGTCCTTTTCAGGGGGTCATGTGCCGAAAATCATGTACTCATGGAACTCTCGCCTGGCAGAGGTGTGTGGACTGCGGAGGCTAACAGAGGCAGAACAAGATGCAGCGATCTGAATGGGACGTGGTGAAGATGAAGCAAAAGAAGAAACAAGAGTGTTATCCTCTTAAGCTCACAGAAAGAAATCCAGGGCATGGCCAGGGGATACACAGCAATACAAACCAGAGAAAAGAACACAGAGCTGTTCCATCCACTTCCTTTGTGAACTCCCCATGCTTTCTTAGGGCCTGGAAGCACTGGCCGGACACCCACGAAAGACCTAAGTAAAATGAGTAGCATTTGGGGTTGTAGGAGTTCCATTTAAAACTCATCTTCCATACCCAACGTTGTGTCATGGCATTTCTTCAAAATCAGGATCTTTGGAGAATATGGGGAAGACGCAATGGAACTGGAGAATTATTTCAAATTTTATTCTGAAGACAACCGTGTACGCTGACCTAGCTGCATATTTACAGGATGCTTTTTGATTATTTGCAGTAGCTAAATTACGACTGTCCTGTTATTCAATTAGTTTACGCTGGCTCCTAGGAGCCAGAGTTCAGAGCCGAAAGCCTGGTCAAATTCACGAGATATTTACATACATTCATCTCAGCACACCCTTTAAGATGACAGTAATTAGAGTAAAACACCTGAAGCTCCCTGTGCTATGATTAAAGATTCCAAACATGGAGACTCTGGTGTAAGGGTGGAGCTATCTGTAGAGCATGGTAATATTCTGGGTACTTAGAGGAGGACAGGAGCATTAAAAAACTGATGACTTCTTCTTTTCTCTGGGGCTAAAAAAGGGACACCATCATTAACAGTAACTTCAGTGCCCACAATGTGATGCTTGGTGAGAACCCACTGTCTGCATGCCTGAAAAAGATGGACTGTAAAAAGGATCGTTCTTGTCTATGTTTGTTTAACTTCCTTCCACGTGCTCCTAGAATTTCTGATAACCGGAAGAAATTCTTGAAAAAATGACTCAAGTATATTTGCTGGTATGTTGAAGAATCATTATTTAGGGGTTAACAATAATGAAACTTGCACTGAATCCTTAAACTCCGTATATAAATGGACTATGTAAGTACTTCTCTTATTCTTATTAGCTTTATTTTACAGGTGAGAAAACTGAAGCTCAGAGGGGTTAGGTAACTTGCTAAAGCTTGCAGAGCTAGTATGTGGTAGGGGTAAAAATTACTCAGGAAGAACAATTTCCAAGTCCCCAGTGTGTCAATGTGTGAACTTAGCACATGGCTATAAATCCCGGATGGAAGATTAGCCTTGGTCCACCCTCCCTGCCCCAGTTACACTGGGACCTCGACCAGGGCACCTACAACTCCTGGAATCTAGGTGGAGGCTCGGGAGAAACGTAGACTGGCCATCACAGAGCCATTGCTACAATGGCAAACAATTGATCTTCCTCATTCTACATAACCACCTTATAGAGTAGGTCCTATTTTTTTACATAAAAAAAAAATGATCAAAGAGGCTAACGAGTTTGCCCATGGTCACCAAGCCAGTGTGGGATGGTCTGAATTCAGGAACACAACTCTCTAAAACCAAAGTTTTCCACTCTGAAAGAAATATTCTTAAATGAGTCTATGATAATAATTCTGACCTGCATCACATCAATTACTAAGCGTCTCAAAGTCTGGTGACCTGAGCTCTCATTTTGGCAGGATTTCATTCTCTCCCTAGTGGAGAAGAGATATGGATTGTGTACACACACACAGACACACACAATGTGTGTGTTCATTTATATTGCATCTCATTTCAAATCAAGGTTCTAACTGGAAGCTAAAATTAGATTGTGCATTTTACGGAATGCCTTGTGCTCCTCACACTCTTCAAAATAATTTTCCCGAAATTGTTAACTAAACCACGGAGCAAGGAATGCCTCAATGACTGGGATCTTTACAATGGAATCTTTTAAAATTTCAAATGAATACCCTGTTGGTTTGCTATAGAGAAAAGAAGCTGAATGTTGCTTCATCAGCTGAAATGAGAGAATATTCTGAAGTTAGCTCCTGCCAGCCTCAAGTTATACTTAATGACTAAGCATGCTTCCCTTTAACTGAAAATTAAATATTAAAGATGGCTTCTGATTTGCTAAATGCAAGATGAACTTTTGTAACAAAACAGGGAAGCGATAATGATGAGTCAACACCGAAGGAGTCCTTCCATCCTACGCGTACGAGATCTGTCCCTAAAGGACCAGCCACGCGAACTGTTTTAATTACAGTGACGTTGATGTGATACTGTTGGGACAGGCCTCCTACGTGTTTTCTCACCTTCACCGTTCTGCATAGGGGGAAGCCGGCTCATTACACAAATGAGGGAGCAGAGGTTCCCCATGGTGGAGTAACCTGCCCCAGCTGGGAGAGCTGGTAAGAAGGAGTAGTTAATGGAAGCCCACATCTGCCTGTATCCAAAGTCTATTTTTCTCATCGTCACCCTTCTCTGGATAGTGCCTTTTAGTGTAACAGGCAAAAGTACGTTTTTCTTTTCTTTTAAATAAAACCAAACACAACCAAAATAGAAAGTCGTAGAAGTGATAGCTGGATTCTAACGAGATTGCAACTACAGTATAGGCCAAGATAAACAAATAAAGAACATTGTCCACGGAGAATCTGGTTATTAAAACAATTAAATCTTGCCCTGGTTGGTAGCACAGTGGATAAGGTGCCAGCCTGCAAACCCAAAGGTCACTGGTTCCATTCCCAGTCAGGGCACATAACCAGGTTGCAAGCCAGGTCTCCAGCCAGGTCTATGGCTGGAGGCAGGTGAAAGGCAACCATACATTGATGTTTCTCTCCCTCTCTGCCTTTCTCCCTTCTTTTCTCTGGAAATAATTTTTAAATCTTTTAAAAAATAAAAATAAACTTTTTCAGAAAAAGGGTCTATCTCTTAGGCCAAGAGGGAGAAATTAGGAATGAGGAGATAAAAAAAGAAAACATAGACTTCTCCCTACTACTAAGCAAACAGAGTTGGTAAAAAGCCAGGAAAATAGGTTTTAGGGATATAGGCAACAAATCAGCAAATACTAGCAGATCAACTCAAAAACAGCAAATCAATATTCAATATGCACATTGTGCATTGAAACTGAAGTATAATTAAGACAGTTGCCCTCTAAAACCACTGGAGAAGGCTACGAAAATCAAAAGATCCCAACTAATTTATCCGCCAACTTACAATAATCTAATTAATAATAATAAACATTTACGGAGCACTTTCTGAGTGTCTGGCATATGCTAGGAATTTTACATTAACTAATTCATGTATTACAACAATCATGAAGAGGAAGTAATGGTATTTCCCCAATTTTACAGACACAAACTTGCCCAGAATTAAAGAATTATCGTGTGGTTAACCTGCAGTTGGAGCCCAATTACATTTTTTTCTCCCATGGCAATATATTTTTGACACTTGCAGTAGTCTTTACTCTTAAGATGCATTTACATTAATTAAAAAGAAACGTTTTCTGCATCCTACTTTGTGGTCATTGTTGAAAGATGATGATGACACATTTCAAAGAAAATATTCAACTTTTATTTGCTCTGATCTATTGGGCTCTTTTACACATAAAAATCGGTTTTAGAATAGAATTTGTTTTCCTAAAGAGAAGTCTGAAAATGAATGTAATACATAGTTTCAGGGTTGCTTACTCACAAGAAAAGTGCTTGATATACTTCACAAAACTCTGCTATAGACATACAATAGAAAATATACTTTCATTTAAAATGCTAAATTGTTGATCTATGATCTAAATCACATTAATTCAAATTCTGCCAATTTGAAATTCATTGACTTACAGAATTTTAGCAATGAGCAAATTAGGATGGTAAGTAGGGGTAGAGTGTGAATATTTATCCTCCTCTGGAAAACACACATGGGCACTTAAAAAAAAAGAAAGAAATAGAAATCTTATAGCTGTTCACAAAGTGTTTCTTGCAT
Source organism: Noctilio leporinus (assembly GCA_004026585.1). NCBI lineage: Eukaryota > Metazoa > Chordata > Mammalia > Chiroptera > Noctilionidae > Noctilio > Noctilio leporinus. Next base: position 560,716 of record PVIW01000002.1, on the reverse strand, counting down.
CATTATAAAAAGCAATCTAGTGGCGTCTCTTCTTTACCAGGTATTTGGGCCTCATGAGTATCCAGGAAAGATGAACATATATTTTACCGTTAGCATACTTTAGCTGAGACGTTTTTGTCTCCATAGATTTGTCTGAAAGTGGTGAGTCTAGGATGCAGTTTAAATAATTTAAAATAAGTAGTTTAATTATAAGAACACACAAGATCCAGTAAGTCCTAGGAATCACAGTTGCAAAGTGGTATAAAAAGTATTATTAGTTTTGAATAGTCCCGGAAATTCTTCCTCTGATTTCTTAGGACAATGGTTCTCAAACTTTGTTTTTCTGTAATGCATAGATATGGATGCTTTGAAAAATACTCTGCATCATAATTAAGTTTGGGGCATAAGAGGTTAAAGGAAGCTAAACAACTTTCAGGGGTTCTGAGAGCATCTAATATGCTAATGTGTGGGCTGAATATACAAGAGGTGGATTTTAGAGGCAGTCTTTCCCAAACTTAAATGTCACCGTGCACATCTATGATTATAATCTGAAATTATTTTCCACAAAATACTATTCTGGCAAAGGCTGCTCTAAGCTAATCATGACTTGAGAGAGAATTACAGTTTTCATTTTCAGTTCTCCCAGTTTTGTGGAGAAGCCAGTATTTTCTCGAATAACCACTGAGTCGTTTGTGACAACCTCATTCCCAAGTAGCTGGTCCAATGCTTGCCACTGGCCATCAATGATTTGGTAAGAAAATATAACTAATTGCATTTAATTGGGTTTTGAAAACCTTTGGTATTTCTCTCTTTAGACTCTAGAGTTCCATAGAAGCTTATAGATTAAGATTTTAATGTTATTTTTAACACTCTTGTCTGTCTCCAAGACACTCAACAAAAGATGCTCTATCTGACCCTGAAGACTCATTTCCAACTATCTACTTGCATGACTGTACCTTCTAGCAGCAATAGTTCATCAGTTGTACTGTGTTCATTTATTCATCTCTTCATTGACACCATTCATCAGTGTCCACAATTTCCCACCACTGGGTCACACCCTAATGATAAGAGTGATGCATACAAAAGACACAGCTGCTAGACACATACAGCATCACCCTTGAAAGGAGGGAAACTGGTAATTAAAGGTATTTAAATGCAATGAAATCAATACACAGTTAGCGGCGGGATGGATGCAAATGGAGTCATTCATCCGGGTCATTCAGGGAAGGCTTCCCTAACGTAACCCCCCAAAGTGGACATAAGATGAGGACCATTAGTCCCCATTTCTCAGTCGAATGAAAAATGTGTACTCTAGGGATGGAGGAATGGAAGGGAGGGAGGGATGCAGACACAGAGCAAAGGGAGCAACACAAGCAGGGATAGGTGAGAACTTCTGTTTGAAATGGAAAGATGTTCCCTCGATGGGATTAGTGCTCAAGAAGGGACACAGAAAGCTGCCTGGAGAGAAAACCAGGGACAGACCTTACACCAAAAGATTTTAATCGAACTTCTTTTCTTCCTAAATGCCAAGCACATTACAACTGCCTTTCTCATGCTCCTTCCAGTTTCCCGGCCGAAAAGGTTTCACCTAAATCCATCCTTCTGGTAAGATCCAGACAGAAATCAGCCATCTTCCAGCAGCCGGGCATTTCACAGAACCACTAGCAGAAATTCTATCATCCCCACCCATTAATAATAGTCCTTGGCTGCTCAGACACCCCAATAAAAACCGCAATAAAAACTCTCCTTCCGACCAACCTAGGTCTCAGGGTAAAGGTTGCAGCATCTTTGAAGGTGAACAGAACAGCCATAAATATTTAACACAAAATGATTCAAAATAAAAGAGGGGTTCTGGCATATCTTGAGAAAAAGTTGTAACTTATCCACAAACAGCTATTTTAAGAATGTCCCCAGATTCTAGGAATTTATCCAAAGAAAATAATAGGACCTGGGCACAATAGCGCACAAGGATGTTCATTAAGGCCTGCTTATAACCGCAAAAAAGTCAGAGGCAATTTCAAGGTCCTTCAAAATGTGACAAAAATGATAGGGTACCCACACAAAGGAGTATCATGCAGCCATTAAAAATAATGATGTAGACCCAAATGCGTTCGTGTCGAAAGAAGTCCATGGCATGTCATTAAATGACAAAAGCAGGTGGCCAATAAGCTGGTATGACATGATTTCAATTATGTAAAATGTTATTAAATACCTAGTCATGGGAAGATGTTGAAAATAATTATCACCCAAAGGATACAATGGTTGATTCGGGATGGATGATTTTCAGGTGATGGTTTTCCCTTTGTATCTACTGCATTGTTTGATTTCTTTTAAATCATGTGCATAGTTTTATGCAGAGAAACATTTTAGAATCTCGTTCAATTTCTGACTTAAAAAAAGAAGGCTCCATTTGCAATGGACAGAACAGTTTAATATGTTAGGGACACGTAATTCATTAAGCAAGTAGTTCTCAAACATTTTTCTCTCTTGTTGTGCCTGCCTACGGCCTCTCCTGGACCTCCACAGACATGGGATGATCTGGGGGTCCCAGGCCCCAGGCCACACAAGGGGGGCCCTGGCTGCTATCTCCCTTTCTCTTCCTGGCTGGGCTTGGATACAAATGGCTATGTTGGACTACAGGTCTGATGTGCTCCTGGGCAACAAAGGATCTTTCACAGGGTTTGAGTTCTAGGACTCAGAGTCACCGGGGAGAACACAGTGACAGGCTTGACTGGTATTAGATGGCCTAGTAAGGAGGATTTTTCTTCCACGTTCAGGAAACAAAAGCTTCAACCTCACCAGAATTTTGTTTTAATAAATACTTCAATAAATGTCTCTCATACCAGTGAGAGGGTTTTATGCATGAAAGCAGGCCTGAAGTGAGTCCAATAAATACAACCCATTTTCCTTCCTGTCCTATCCATTTATGTCTGACTGACATCCTTGGTCTGCGTGCTTAATTTTCTTCTCTGAGATGATGTCCTCCATCTTGCAGAAGATCCACCGTCTTCAACTCCTTCAGCATCAACTCCCTAATCTTCTCAATCAGAAAAGCTTCCTTCATGATCACTCTAGACTCAGTGTGAGGACCTAAACCAGATCTCCTCAGCACTTAACTACTCAGTCTGCTCTCTCTCTACTCTTTTATGCATCTGGGTAATGTGGGCAATGTTTGCTGGGGTTTCCATGTCCACTCTATTTCCCAAACCCTCACCTTCCATGTCAATTGCATATTTGCAGATTGCTGGACATATCACCTGATTTCTAATATGACACTTCCCCCTATCACACTCTTCTCAAGACACATCAGTGATGGTCATGGGCTGAATGTCTCTTTCAAAATTCCTACGTTGAAGATCTGACCTCCAGACCCTTCAAATGTGATTATACTTAGAGAGGGGGCCCTTAAAAGGTAGTTAAGTTAAAAAATGAGGCTGTTAGGATGGATCCTACGCCAGTCTGACTGACACCCTTACATCTGCAAGCCAAGGCAAGAGGCCTCAGAAGAAACCAAACCTGCTGACATCTTGATCTTGAACCTTCAGCCTTCAGAGCAGTAAGAAAATAAATTTTGGTTTTCAGGTTACCCAGACGGTGGTATATTTTTATGGCAGCCCTTGCAAACTAAGACAATGATCTACATCCTAATCCTTTGTTAACATTGAAAGTTAAGCTATAAGAAAAAAAAAATAGTGCCTTCAGTTAAATTAATTTAAACTTATTTACTAAGCAACCTATTTTGAATCTCCTCAATAGATTAGGAAGAAATTTGCCCCATGGTATATCATGTAAGTTAAAAGGAACTTGAACTTAGAGACACTGTGGTCCTATAATTTCTATCCTGGTGAAAATAAAATCAAAATGAGGCAGAGCCCCACTTGGTCACAGATGTTCTTCCCCAAACATTTAGAAAATGTTGGAGGGTGGAATTAAAAGGACAGATGCTCAATAATGTGATATGTAGCCAACTGTGGGCCAATTCAATTTTAGAATAAATGTACTTATTTAATACAAACAAAGGAGGCAGAGCCTTTATCCCCCTCTGATAGTGGGAAATGTCTCTAGTTTCTCCACGCGTGTCTCAGTCATGGGCTATGAGCTGTAGAAAAGGCACAGTGAGACCAGTCCTGTGGGAAGGTGTATTGAGACCATTTGAAGAGTTCTTGAGCAGGCGATCCAGCCCTGAGAGTTAGCATTGTTCCAATCATTAAATTGAAGGATTGGCAGTAGTAGTAATAACATTCAGTCTACTGGCATTAACATGTATGTACAAGCTTCTGATAGGTGTTTAATCAGCGGTGTTCCAAAATAGCCATCTTAAAAAAAAAAAAAAAATTCAACATCAGCTGAATTACTTTGATAAGCAAAGTTTCCTTAAGTTCACACACAAAAAAAAATCATAAAAAATTTTAGAAGTTGAAATTGAATAAAATTAAAATTTTTCTTTTCAAGGCACCATTGAGAGAGTGAAAAAAGCAACCCAGCAACTCTTACACTGATAGAAGATAATCTCAATCACATCCAGAATATAAGGAAGCAAATCCAAAGGACAAGGCAATTAACCAAATAACCAGTTTTCTTTTTAAATGGGTAAGAGCTGTGGCCAGCTCTTTCAGAAAGGAATGACAGAATGTCCAAATGACCACTAAGACTGCAAGACAGTGTTAACCATCCCACCACCCCTAGATGTAAGAGGAAAACAAAATCAAACCATGAATAGATACTAATATATCCTTCCCAGAGCATCTGCACTTTAAAAACAGGAATATTAAATGCTGGTGAGAATGGGAAGCAGTAGAAACTCTCAAGCATTGTTAGTGGTTGGCTACCAGAGAAAAACAATGCTGAACGCAAGAAGCCAGACATAATGCCATGCATAATGAGTAAGTCCATTTGTATTGAGTTAAGAAAAGACAAACCTAGTCTGAAACAATTGAATTCAGCATAGTAAACTGGGGATAAGAATATTAATTAGGGATGGAGGTCACGGGACAAAGATAGGAAAGGGGAAAAATAAATTTCTAGTATGAGGATGGCAAGAAACACCTTATGTATTTGTGTTTTAGGATCCCCTGTTATAAACTAGGCACTGCAAGCCAACTGCTGAATAAAGAGTAATTGTTTTCATCCTCATCTACTTGGGAAGCAAGGAACTTTATCCCATTTTTGTAGATAATCCTATCAATCAGCTGGTAGGCAGAGAGATGAAATTTCAGCTCCAGTCTTTCTTTTTCAAGACAGGACTTTTCAGCATACGATATGGAATACTATTTCATATCATATTTCATACATATGTAGTAGACTCTACTACATATAACAATATACAATGTATTATGGGGAGTATCTTCCATTGCTGTTGCTCAATGTTTAGCCTTCCCCCTGGGGAAGTTCCTCCCCCTGGGCCAAGACTGTATTCTCTATTTCTGGTTTATTGTTTGCCTGGCCTTGAGAAGGAAATCAGATGCAAGGGGTCTTAAATCAACGATTTGGACAATGGCAGGAAACCAGTGCCCAGGAGCAGGGGTGTGTCCACCTCCAGCAGGGAAGGGAGCTTCCAGTCCCAGGTCAAAGTATAGTTTCAGGACCAAAGCCCATGGCAGATTGTTGTCAAATATATGACAATATATGACATAACATTGTCATTATCCATAACAAGAGCGGCAAGCCTGGGCCATACAAAAATGTGCTCAGTGGTGGTACAAAGAATTCTCAGGTTCCCCAAATGTTTCATATGTTAGAAAGCAGGGAGGTACCTGGGTGTCTAAGCAACAAGCATGAGATGGATGGAGGTAAGCGGAAAACAACCCTGCACTTTTATGTAGGAGGTTTTTAAACTGACTGCTATACACTTTTTGATGTCAGCTAGAAAACAGCATTTTTAATTTTTCATCTTCCTAAAAAAGTCTTACTTTGAAATATTCCCCTGCACTCTCCCTTCGTGACCACTCAAAAACAGCATCTTATTTTCCTCTTGTTCTCTGTATCTTGACCAGTTTTAGCTGAAATGGTGGACGAAGCAGGTTTTGCTTCTGGCTTGCTCCCCTTTCTTGTACCTTCCCCCCACCCCCATGATCTCACCCCCCACCCCTATCATCCTTGCTGATACCAGTGTAGTTAGGAACTACGCATTCCAGGGGATTTGCATTTCAGTAGATCACTCTCCCACCTAGGGGCCTTGTACTGGATCTTCAGTGTACAGGCACAGAGCACCTAACATGCATGCCCAAGTTGAAAAGACGAGCAATGACTGCAAATATCAAAGCAACATATAAAGTATGTATACATACGTGTGTGTGTGTGTATGTAGATACAATGATCTACATCCTGATCCTTTGTTAACATTGAAAGTTAAGCTATAAGAAAAAAAAATAGTATATATATATATATATACACACTAATTTAGGTTAGTATATATATATATATATATATATATATATATATATATATATACACACACACACTAATTTAGGTTTCCAGATTCTCCTGAAGACACTGGAGTCAGAAACACTAGGCTTGTATTCTTAATGGCACAATCAGCTGGACTGGTGGGGAGGCTGTCTCCTGCCCAAGCTTACGAGATCTCCGAGCTGCCCCTGTCCCCACTACTCCCTATTGCCTCCTTGACACACAAGAGCAGTCACTTGCTATTTATCAGGGTTTGAGCTGATACATCACAGAGAGGGCAAAAAAATTTCCGTACCCAGATATCTAGCCAAAGCGAGAAAATGAAAAGTAGGCCAAAATGACTTATTCTTTTCATTCACAACATGCCTTGTTTGAACAAGCCATGCGGATACTGAGTTTGTGGCCCACCTTTGGCCCCTGAGGGCAGACTTCATTCATTCACTCCGTCATCACATACTTACTAAGTGTGTGCCATAGGTCTGATAGTGTACTAGGTGCCAGAGATGACAATGATGATGATGATGATGATGGTGAAATAATAATTAATATTTATAGGCCAGGTATTGTTCTAAGCATTCTCTGATTTGACTCTCTTAACAACCTACAAGGTGGATTCTATTACTTTTCTCATTTCACAGATGAGAAAACAGGGTTCAGAGAGACAAAGCAGTTTGCCAAGGATCTGCTTACAAGTGACCCGGCTGGGTCATGAGGGCAGCAATGTCACTGCAGAGTACAGCACCTTACCCATCACACTACACAGTCTCTGAGGCCACAGACACATTACTATGTGTCTCTGCCCCTTGGGACTTTGTAAGAGCTTCTGTCCAAGTTCTTAGAAGTAGACCGTAAAGATAACGTGATGTCTTGCCTCCCCATGTTTTTAAACTTTATGCTTGTTCTCTGAATTTCTCCCATTTGTTCAAACTTCTAATCCAGATCATTTACCAAATCCCTCGTTTTCCAATATTTTAATTAATTTTTTTTTTTTTTCAGATCAGACAGTTGTATCCCTCCTTCTATCCGTGGCTGAAATTTATAAATCCCCGAAAGGAAACGTAAACAAACAAATAAATAAAACCCACATTAATCCTCTCCGGCAGTTCCTGTGTTTTATCTAATGAGCACTAATACATTCGGATAAACAACCATTTCAAACTATTTGGTCAGAATGCAGAAAATCGATTTTTTTAAAGCATTTGGGTGATTTTCTTTTCTTCCGGCAACTCAGGTCTAAATACTCCGTCAATGCAAACTCCAGGGCCTTGCCCCTTTTGCTTGTTTTTGTTAAACTCTCACAAGAGCAGACTATCTTGGAAAGATGCATGTGTTAAGAAATTATTGCAGCTTCACCACCACCTTCCTCTGTTGAAACAGAAGGCCGAGTAACCGTTCCATCCAGACATTGTGGAGGTTGTTTCTGGTTCACTCCAATGCAGAGAGACCCCAAAGCAAATTTAATATTGTAAAACAATGACGACTCATGTAATGCAAACTCCAGTTTGCTTTTAGGTGGAAATGCTCCAGCCCTCTCAGCCCTTCCGCTTGCTGTCATTTTCTGATTTCTCTGCCTGTTTTAAACTCTTAATGTTGTGAAAGAATCATATCTTGAATATTCTTATTTGCTCCTTCTTCTCCACCATTTGACACTTACATGCAAATGAGATTATTTTGGATTTGTCTCCCATATTCTTCTCTAATAGCAGCTTTCTTAATTAAAGAAACACATTTTTATGGAGTAATATGAACATTTCACTTTATTTTAGCTGAAAAAAAATCAGAATCATTTAATGATTTTTAACGTAAATAGGATAAATAAAAAAAGAATGGAAATCCTATCCAGCACCCTTATTACCTTCTTCAGCAGTCACAGCTGATGTTGTCAGGAAGTCATGGGGGGTGAAGAACCCACCATTCACCCAAATCCCAAGGATGTCTATGGAATATTCAGTCTAATGATCCAGTGACCTTCCTGCTGCTTCTTGGCTCTCTAACTCCACCATCTGGACATTTCCATTTACCACTGAAAGTCCAACTTCCGTGGTTAGGTGTATTTCACATTTTACTAAACACTTTCTGCATTTGGTGCAGGCCCATTCTTCTTGTATTGACCACCGTTCCAGCTTCTTTTCCTCGATATTCCTACTATACTCTCTAAAAGCTGGAACATACTTTCAAAATGACCGTCAAACATTCACTCCACCTCATGCACTTATGAAACACAGATTTACTGACCACCTACTATGGGCCAGGCTCTATTTTCTATGATGGAGCTACCATGGTCAACAAATCAAAGTCTCCATCCTCATGTTATTCACCCGTGAGCAATTTGTTGAATAGAGTAATCATAAGCACCACGAGGAAAAGAAAAGAGGCTAATGAAATGGAGAAGAATTAAAGGAGGGAGTTACTTTAGATTGGGTGGCAACAAAGAGAAAAGTGCAGGGAATGGTCTTTCTTTCCTGGAAAACCGTAGAACCAAGAAATCCCTCGATTTCTTCTAAAGGTAACTTTTTCTCACAGCTTAGAGTCCGGAGTCAGTGTTCGGATTATATATACTTCCTACTCGCACTTCCCTATTCTTTTTGCTATTTACTTCATTTAACATTATCAGCTTGTTATTATGAGGACCACACTATTTCATTTGTTTTCATTTGCCATCCTATTTTGCTGATATCCCTGGCACTTCCCTAACGTTCTTTGACATCTTTATTCTCTGCATCAAGTAGGAACCAGTTCTGCATGGCAGGAGGTAAGCTTGAATGTAATGTGCTAGAACCATCCTGAATCCATCCCCCTCCTCCATCCCCCCTCACCCTCACTCCTATTTGCTGTGAAAAAAAAATATTCTTCCACAAAATCGGTCTCAAAAAAAAAGTTTGGGGAGCACTGCTAGATCACAGGTTCTTTCTTTTGTTTCTTATCATCCACGTTGAGCTAGGATGGACCCGTCACTCACAAGGATCAAGTAAACAACACCCTAGTGAGTGAGTCCTTTGATTTCTTGCAGCTCTGGTGACCTTCAGCTCCACTCCACTGGGGCAGCCCATTTGCACAGCCACAGCTGCACCTCATTCGTTCTCTCTGATAGTAACTTGACATTTCTTTTCTGGGTGTACAGGCTGGCATCACTTTTCACTTGACACTAACCACGCCTTTCTTTTCATTTGCATCTATATATTCATTCACCTCCAAGTCTTGTACTCTCCCACTGACCCCTGAATACTGACTCTACATGGGACAGGGCTGAGTTCAAATGCCACACTCCACTGAGAGCTGCAGGACCAGAAGGCAAAGTTACTTACAACAAAGAGAGTCCTAAGACTCTTTCCTTTCCTGTGAAACAAGGGTAACATCACAAGGGTTTATGTGTATAATAGACCTTAGCAACTCTCTGCACCCAGAAACTATTAAATCAATGGTTAAGGTCACTGTCATTCCCTTTCTACCTACTCTGGTTTCTCCTGTAGGTCTTAACTATTGATTAGTAGCATCTTACACTGCAAAATGTTTGCCAGTCATCATCGTTGGAATACAATGATCTATTTTCTATTTCGCTTTCACATTACTGGTTTACAACAGCAAAATTCCCATCACTGCATTGATGGCTCGTAGCTGATATTGATGTTATCAGACCTCCTGATTGTTATTCACCAAATCTTTTCCTCATCGCTAATTGACTGTCTACCTCATTTACTGTAGCCCCTATTTCTCTTTTTATTAACCACAAAAGTCCCTAACTGCCTCTGTTCAGACTCAACAAATGATCTAATCTCCCATTTTACTAATGTATCAGGATGTTAAAACCATCTCTTCCTGTTGTCTCCAATTGTCTGCACAGTCCCTGGCTGAGTACAACACAGCCGTTGCCAAGTACTCCCTCGTTCTCAAGCGCATTGCGAAACCAGCCATAGGGCTTGCACAGGGGACAGGGCCAAACCCATTCTGCTAGCAAAGGCCCATCACTGCTTTTGAATATATACGACGTTAAGGTTTAAGGAGTCCTGAGGGAATTGCACTGGGGAGAATGGTTGAAAAACCAGTACATCTTGCCCTTGCTTCTCACCTTTTACCAAGTGAAACAAAATGTTAAAGGACCTCAAGGAGACCTATATATATTCCTGGAGTTACAGGATGTAAGCTCTGTCACCTGACCCTCGCTGGGAAAAGTTGGTATCTGGAGTGACTTTCCTGCACCAGGAAGAAACTGCCCCTCTACCAGTATGTGAAAATGATGTCGCATTTCCTGGGAAATGAAATGACCCTCAAGATAGAGGACTGGCCAGGGATCAGCCTAGGAACTGTATAAGGGAATGAAGTGACCCAGCAAGGAATGGACAATCAGAAGGCCAGAGGATACAGGCGGAACTAAAAGTAAAGCCAGTTAGACTAGAAGCTTTGCTTGAATTACAGAAGCTGTAAGTGGTGTCCCCCAGTAAGAGAATGTTTGAAAAACTCAACAAAAGATTCAATGAAAGAAACATGGAACCAGAAACTGTACACTTATCTCAAGACAAAAAGGACAGCATATGGCAACTGTCCCAATCATACAGATTGAGCCATTTTCCCCTTAATCCACCCTCTACCTAACTAGATCCTGGAGGAGTGAAAAGAAGACAGGGAGTGGGAAACAGGTGACCAAGGAAGAGGGAATAAACCCATGTATCCTTTCCCACTGCAAGCTGTAAGCCTAAACTACGCCTGAACTAGGGGGACAGAGACAGTTTCAATAGGAAGGCCTTTGAGATTAAATATTACACTAGTTGGGAATACTCTTTTAGCAAAATAAGACTGCTTTGGGGAATGAAAGAGGTCAGAAAAGCGGTAGAGCCTGATTTTGTCCAGATTATGAGAAAAGTCTCAGGATCCAGGTGACAGGAAGAATAAACTCACTCTCTTACGTCATCCAGATCCAGATCCAGATCTATCAATGAAATAATAGCACTGAGACTCTCTAATCTGGACTTTTTCAACTTCTTTCTTGGCTCTTTAAAGTTTTACTATTTGTTCACTTGTTCTTTCTTTATGTTCTCATGACTTGTAAAAAAAAAATCCTCTTTCCAGTAAGATAATTAATTTCCCCCAACTTCATCCTTCCTGTCCTCATTTACTCTAAATTGATTTTCTTTTGAATTTGAGGCCCCCTCATTTCCTATGACACTGCACCCCCTTGTTGCTCATTGTAATAACTTCTTAGTCTTCACTGCTGCTTTATTTTTTCTGTCTGTAGTTCGTGATTCTTCATGTTCTTTTTTTCTGCCCATAGCATCTCTCTCTCTGGCTTTATATACAGCGTATATATGGATTCATACCATATCATTATTCTTAAACTTCCTTAGCTCCATTTCCAGCCTTGGTCTTTTGCCCAAGAGTTTTAAAGGCCTGCAAGGCATCTCTCATGTTTTTATTTCTGGAGTACTTTTGTCTCCATTTTATGTTTTCCTAACAAAATCCTATTTGTCAATACAGAGCAGCTCAACTGTCACTTTGTGACTTCTTCTTCCCTTAGAGGAAGGAACAAAGAAAATTTCATTACACGCACAAAACAGTAGTTTTGTTGTTTTTTTCAAACATGATTCCCTCATGTGCTAGGATCTCAATGAACAATCATGGTGTCATTTTATTTTGCACCTTTCAAAGCATGTAACACAGTGCTTCTACAATTAGGATGCAAGGTTGAACTGAAATAAAGATTTTGGGTGGAATGACTAAAAATGGCACCTTTCAAAATAGTCTGATAGGATACTTGAACCAGAAAAATGAAGGAGGGGCACCAGGATGTGTAGGAAGACAGAAACGGGACCTAATGCCTTCTCTATAACCTCATCTGTTTCCCTGAACATTTATTTTTCAACATTTCTGTTTCCTCAAATAAACTGGAAACGTCTTCAGAGTAAACATTTTACCCAATGAGGAAGAAAACTTGAATATAAAGAATCCTTGAGTTGGGTTTTAGTCTTAATATCCAGGATATTAGGAAAATTCTAAACTTAGCACACTTAAAATGCGTAACTATGTGTAAAATGCATATAGATATTAACTATGTATGTGTATCTGTATTTAAGAGACTTATGGAACCATATTTGCCTCATAAATTTTCTTTGTCATCATAAAAAGAAAATTTTGATAGACAAATTCCTTCACAAGTGACTTATTGGAAAGGAAAAAAAAAAAAAAATATATATATATAATAAAAATGAGCCATGGTCAACTGCCTGTACTCTTCTGAGATTTGATTCCTGATTCTTAATTGCTCCCATGACAACCATGTCAATTCATTAATAGAATAGCTTATAAACAATTAAGATGAATGGAAATATATGCATGCATTCCTGAAATTAATTGTTAATAAATAAAGGAGAGAAAGTTACTCATTTGGTGACCAATGTTCTACATAGATATAGGCCATTTTCCTGACTAAGCTCTCTCCAAATAGATTGAATTTTATATGCTATTTACTCTTACTCTGAGTTGACCTATAATCATTCTCTAGTTGTTTCACAAATGAATGTCTTGCCTCCTTCCGTAGAACATGAATTCTCACAGCTCTAATCTTGTAAACTCTTCTTTTTTTTTGAGTTCTTGCTCTGGACCAGGTGCTGGTATGCACTTCCATGAGAGGCTCAGATATAACTGTTATCAAAAATAATCATTAAAATGAAGAAACTAGGCACCAAAAATTTAAACAATTAATGTGTATTTCTTAAGAGAAGGAGATGACTCTAAAGTAAGGTCTAATGACTCTGACCATGCTCAACCTTCTTCTGCATTGATGCTGCTTAAACAATTTACCATATCCTGTTACTTCTTGTTGATTATATTATTGTTCTCTCTCAAAATACAAAGCCTTCCCTGTATCTATACCTTTTTCTATGTGACTTTGTAGTTCCCTCATTAAAAGTAGAGTCCATTTTATCACCCCCATAACGTTGAGATTGACTGTGTGACTTCTTTTGTCAACAGAATATAGGTTAAGTGATCATTTCTTCACTACTCATCTCTTCGAGAAGAGGAGCTTCATTTTCTTTTCCCTGAGTACGTGCTTGCTGGGCACCTTCAGTGTCAGTAACTTGTCTACTCAATTATAGCAAGAATGATGGGTTTTCCCTGTTGAGATTAAGTTATCAAAAGGACTATGACTTCTCTGTTTGGGGCTTCTGCTTGTTGCTGAGCTCTCACCCTTCTCTTCTCAGATCACTCATTCTGGGAAGAGCACTCTGTCATGCAGAGAATGATGAGACGAGGAACATTACAGCCTCAGGCCAAATGCCAGCTTGCAACCGGAGCGCTCCAACCACCACGTGGGTGAGCTCCCATCTCCAGCCTCCATGAAGTCTACACGTGACTGTCCCTGTGACCAATGTCTGATTGCAATCTCACGCGACATCCTAAGCCAGAATCACCTGCCGCAACTGCTCTGAATCCTCTTCAGAAATGATGTGAGATAATAAATGTGTACTGTTTTAAACTGCTGAAGGCCAGGCACAATTTGTGATGCAACAGAGGACTACTGCAAACAACCTTGTACACGCCTACCTTACCATTACACTTATTCTATACATCAGAAGGCTTGGCGTATCAACATGTTACCAGATTTTCCCAAATCACACAGCTGATAAATGGCAGGCTAAAGCCTGGAATTCACGTCGAAGTGTCTCAGGGGGAAATGAACTTTGTCTAAATAAAAATCAAACTATGATGAAGCTCTAACCTTATACACATGTTTGGGTTCACGCAGAAGTTGAATAATGGTGTACAAAACTACCATCTGCTCATGGAGTAACGGAGGTGCTGGGCAGGCCAGGGGAAAGTACCCCAGATGCTTAAATCGATACACCACAGAGGTCAGGACATCTGGTAAAAAGGTGAGCCATTTCTCCTTGATTCCCAATTATGTTCATTGTAACAGACCTTGGTTTCCTGCCAATGCAGCGCTAGTGAGGCCTGTGACACACTGGAGGATGTAAGTTCAAAAGTAAAACTGTTTCATGAATGCACACCCTACTCTTTCTTCATTATGCAGAGGTGGGCTGTCGAGTTTTTCAATATGCACCCTAATTCTCTATAAGCAATATGATTCCACATTCCTCATATTAGTGCAGGGGGAGAAAGCTACTCTGCCCCGTAAGGGCTTTGGGGTCAGTTAGAAATTCTCGGCTCTGTTTTCCAGAGGAAGCTATAATCCCTTGCTCTCAGCTATTGTGTTGTATTCTGTGGCGGGCTGATGGCTGTGAAACACCGCACCTCCCCTTCAACTTTTCCATATAACTTGATTAGACAGGAATAATCTCTTATGCTTTCATGCACAAATTTAGGAGTGACCCAGAACAAATGAGTTTCCTTCATTACCATAGCAACCAGGACTATGGAAAAATGCCACTCACCAGGCAATGAGAGTCAGATTTCATTCCTTTGATGTTAATTAACAAATTGCTTTCAGAAAATCAATGAGTTCCCCTGCTCCCCTCAGAATGTTTGTGGTATGTATTTTTTTTTAATACTTCCTACAGTAATGGGTGGTAGGAAAAGATGGGCGAGGCAGTGTGCAGAGCGAAGCACCCCCTTTTTCCCGTACAGGCCTAGGTGATTGGGAATGCAAGAGTGTGTTTGGCCAACGGGAGAATCCTGGGCTTTGAATCTCCTGGGCTTTGAAACACAAACCTAAGTTCATGTTTCCCAACCACTCAAGTTTCCTTCCTCCCTGCAAATGGAGGAGGCTTTCTTTATAGAAGGAGAGAGATGAAAAGCTAAACAAGAGGGCTGTCACCCAGAAAGGTTGTTTTTTTTTTTTTAAGAATCTTACATTTAGCTTCTTCTCTGCACCTCATCTACTGCTGGGGATATGAAATTTCTCAAGGGTGATTTGGTGATGTTTACCCCAAGTCTTGACACACCCTTTCCCTCAGAAATTCAACTAGAGGTGTACAGAAAGGAGGCACTCGGAGCAAGGGATGTGGGTAAATGTATGTGGGTATCTTCACAGTGACGTTTATAATAAAACTGAAAGTTAGAAACATTCTAAATGGCAATGAGGGGCTAAAGTCATCTACATGTGTTTTTAGAGACATTAAACAGGGCTTATGAAATTTTGAGTTTAAAAATAAAAAAGCTGATTAGGGGGACAGAGGGGAGCAAAAAGGGGATGGATGTAATACAACAACAATAAATTTTTTTTTTAAAGCTGATTATAAAAAGACCGTTGTGATAATGTATTAAAAAAAAAAGAAGTCACCAAGCCAAAGTTTCAGATATTTGCAGAAAAATAAATCGGCCTCCTATGCAGAGTTTTTTCTTTTCTTGTATGTCTCCCTGAGGTTTGCAGCTGCTGTCCTGTGGGTCTGTGGCAGGATATAAAATGATTTTGACAGGACTCTATGGAAGACTTAGTTACCTGCAATAAGTGCTTACACTAGATATAGAGTTATCTGTTTTTCCTACATGACAAAAGTGTACTCCAAGATATTATAGCATTGGTCCCAAGAAGTTTCTCCTGTATTCAACGTAACGTGATAGGAGAGAGCAACTCAAAATTGCGTAATTTTTATTGGCTTGATTATATTACTGATTTTTTAAAAATGTCAATTTTCAAACATACTGAAATTTACTGAAAAGCTAATTATCTTTACTTACTAAGTAACAAAAATAACTTCTAGATCAAATGGTGTAAGCGTCAGAAAAAAATGCATACGTGTGATCAGAGTACCAGGATTCAACCTGAAGAACTATATCAAGTAGGGTTCATGAAGAACAATTGTGTTTAAGTCATTTCTGAGCAGCAGAAGCTTTTTGTTCAAAGACATCCTACAAGAAAGCCCACTATGCAAAACTAAGTTAAATGCTTTTTAACTGGCTGAGCCATCTCAAGCCATTGTCCTCTATGAAACAGTCTGAAAACCACTGTGGTAGAAAATAGCTTCTACATTTCCACTGCTATCCATTCTCGCCTTTCACGTATCAGAGAGGTTTGGACCAGGTCAATATATGTAGGCTCCTGCAACAAGATCCGCAGAGTCTGCTACACTGGACAAGTAATGAACCAGTTTGTGCCTCAGTTTTCTTGGCCAAAAAATGAGAGGATGGATTAGATTATTTCTATATAGGGCAGGCATCTTCTAAAATGTCCCCAATGATCCCACCTCTTGATAATCATGCCCTCATGGCCTTCTCTTTTTTCACTGCTTGGAGAATGGGATAGAGGTAGCAACTCACTTTGAATAAACAGAATAAGTGATAAGGATGGTACTTCTGAGATTATGGTGCAGAGAGGTGTTAAAATTACAAATGCTATAGGAGATGATGAGGGGTTTTTTTTTTTTTTTTTTTTTTTTTGCATATTTGTTAGATGCCAACTACAGTGTTGCCCAAAGAGGCATTCAATTATTATTCATTGAATGAATAACATTATATGGTTCAACACTGTAGACTATTCTTCTAAAAATGTTGGTCCCACTCCCATGTACAACTAGAGTGTAACTATTTCCACTACATGTTTTTCTTTAGAAATCCTAGTTAGAACAATCAACTCTCACATAATCAAAATAACTCCAGTATGACACAGACATTTCCTAATAACACATGTCATAAACAATACCAAATAAACATACACAAAAAATCCGCTTTTCTTTCATAGTGTCCTGAAATGTGTCTGTAAGTCCTTCTTCTTCTTGGGACCATGTATGGCTCTGTTGGTCCGTTCTGCATGAATATGCATATCTGGGGGAAGAACAAGCATTCTACGTAAGCCAACGTGCACCTGGAAGTGCCTACACAGCTGGACTGTCTTGGGGTCACTGTGGCTACACTGGATCTGTAAGTTTGGAAAACATGAAGATAGTGGCACGGCTCCTAGCTGATAGGTCTACCCTTTTAGAGTATCCTGACATTGTATGATGGTGTCAGGGAAAAACAGAGTCCCATTAGCATGTGACTATGCTGACAACTCAGGAGAGTAACATGACATCCATTTTTGATGAGAGATTAGATGGTAGAATCAACAGGCAAGGCGAATAAAAAAGTTGTGTATTAAAGTGGCTGCAAGTAAAGCCAACATTATTATTTTTTTGTGCATGGAGTACATTTAGGGGAAGCCTAATACTGCATTTCTGAGGCCGAAAAACAAAACCCTTGTGTAGTATCTAGAGCAACTCCTTCACTATGATAACCTATTTTCTTACAAGAGGAAGCATTAGAGTTGTTGAGACATTAAACAGGGCTTATGAAACAACACATCTTAATACCAAATAGGAGACAAGATTTAGAAGATTACTATTTAATTCTCCATACTTTGTTTGGGAGGGACTTTTTTCTAAAGAAAATTATCCAACTGTAAGCTGCTGTAACAGTTATTTACAAATCACTTATCTTACACGGAAGCCAACTATTAAAACATGTCCAAACAGAGCAGTTCCAGGTATGCGCCATACATGAATCACTTGGGGGATTTTGCAAAATGGGGTTCCTTTAGATTGTGCTGACTGACAACCTTTAAGGATGGGCGCCAGAAATTTCTAATTCTAAAGCTTAAAGAGTTTATTGAAATATATTCCTAGGCATCTTGGGAGAAGAAAGAGAGAATTCAGTGCTTCAATCTATGCTCCTGTCCAGAAGGTGGTACTACCTTCTCTAAAGCTAGTGATTTTTTTTCTCAGACCATGTCTCCCTTGGGTAATAAATACTCTTCTATCCTCCCTTTCTGAAGCATGTAATAACTCTCAAAAGGATGATGCATCTTTCTTAGCACCAAAAGGACTCTGTTGGTTCCTATGCATCTCTGAGCAAAACATGGGTCTGAGGGATCTGAGATGTGGCCGAATTTTGCCCCGGGAAAGTTCCCTTCTCTTCTTCCCTTCAAGGGAAGATGGGAAGGAAGTTATTAGGGGAATGATGTCTTCTTACCAAGTTGATCTATAATCCCTCTGTTGTTTGGATCCATTTAGCTTTCAATGTTACAGAGTTTCCGCTGTGAGATTAATCAAGTGGTTAAACAATAATAGGACCTGTCAATCTGCTTGTTGACAGTCTTTGTCTCTCCACATTTCATATCGTTTTCTGGTCTGGACCATCATTTTCAAGCATGACTGTGGAGCAAACAGCACTGGGAGGTAGAGGTCCTGTCTTCCTCTGGGGCAAAGGACAGATTTGTTCCTGACCGGAATAACTGGTATTAACACCTCCCTCCAGAAAAATGTTGGGAAGGTAGGACTCCTCATTGTTTGGGGTTTTTTTTTTGAGTTTTGGATTATGTGCTATGATTCCAGTCCACCACATGGGCCACATCCACTCCCCATCTCGCCTGTGGGTCTTGGGTTCAAGGGGAACCCATGGGAACAGGAAACCCAGGCTTCCTGCTGTGCTGTGAACATTAGTTATTTAGTTCTACGCCAAGGCAGAGCAATGGCAGACTCCTCTGCTCGTGCAATATGGCAGAATCACAGACCCTTCGCACTTTTTTCTTTCCCTACGGTGTACACCAATACAGAAAAAGTTGTTCCTGCTCTTTCTCCCTCTCCCTCCCTACGTCAGCCTCTGTGCCCATGTCCATAGGTGATGCATATATGTGCTCTCCTTAACCCCTTTTTCACCCAGTCCCCACCTGCCACTCTGGACACTGTCAGTCCATTCTACATATTTGTGCTTCTGTTTCTGTTTCGTCTCCAAGGTTATTATGCACATTGGATTCCACCTATATGAGGGATCATGCCTTCAGATTTCCTCCGAGTGCTCACCAAGTCCCTGACCTCTGCTAGGCACCAGGTGTCACCGAGGCCCCAGTCCTACCCCATACTCAGGGTGAGACTTACTAACTACACCATGTACTAGCTACGTCGCTAACAGCAAAACTTACCCGCAATGGAAACTTACAAGTAACGATAGCAATAATAACAACAGCAGGAACAGTAATGACTCTAATCACAGTGGTGACAGGATTAATAACAAATATTTATTGCTTGTAGTCTCGAAGCTGAAGTGCTTATATAACTCAGCTCATTCCATCTCGGATGCCCTATAAAAAAGAAATATCAACCGCTGCTCGCCCCATTTATCCGTCAGCATTATTGCGAAGATCAAAAGGAAATATTGATAGGAAAGCATGTTGGGAGCTGTAAACATGAACCCCAAAGCAAGGCTGCTTGCTTCCCTTTATTCACCTGGCCCTCACACCACACCCTTTCATCTCCCTCTCTGCACACGCTGGGCCGTCTGCTGGAAATGCTTTTCCCTTTGGCTTCGGCGGCTCCGCGCTGTCCTTCACAGTTCAGCTCACAGGATTGCAAGGGGAACAGATTTTTCCCTCTACACGTGCTTCCTTCTTCAGCCAAAATAGAACTTCTATTGGTTTCTTGGGTGAGGGAAAAGTGCTCACCCTTTTTTCAACCCTACTCCTCATGTATGTTCACGCGGGGCGGAATGCCAACAACTTGGGTGGTGACAGGAAAAGGGCTGCCGCACATTCATTTCCCTCTTGGAGGCTCCTGTCCCCTCGGTGAGCCACCAGCCAAGGAGACCTGGGGAGTAATTAGTTCATCAGACTGGCCAGTGGGACAAGGGGGCTGGGAGAAAGCCGCGGTGGCCCCAGTCCTAGTCCCATTCTCCACCCCAGCCTTCCTGTAATGAAGGTGACCACTTCAGCGGTGTTACCCTCCTGTATTCATTTCTGCAGTAGTTTGGAAGCCAAAGAGGAGAACTGAGTGAAGGACAGGCACAACCCCCTAAAAATCCACCCCGGCCTCTGCTACCTCCCTGAGCAACACGGCTGCTTGTGTGGAAAACCACATCAACATGAATAAATCATACTACAAGAACACACTCTGGTTTTCATGTGCTCGCAATGGTCAATCTACATTTGCCCATCCCGACTTGTTAGAGAGCCAGGAGAACGCCACTTCCCTGGTCACCTGACTGTTTTGTCATGCAGCTGAGCCGGCAGGGAGCCCGGGGTGGCCGTGCTCTCAGTAGGTCGCAGGGTTGGGTACATATGCAGCACCGTGTGCCCAGTATTTTGGGTGGAGCGAGTAGTAGATGCTCAGTAAATAAAAGAACACGAGTGACTCCCAGAGATTCTTTAGGCACCTCCTTAGCGTATCACTGCAGCAGGAATAGTTGAACCTTTGTCCCAGCCCAGATAAGGCATAATATAGTACATGGTAAGTCTGCACTAAAGATCCATTTTGCTGAGGAGACCCGGTGTTTTTCTGGATTCATCTTCCACACACAACAAGGCATCAGGAGGAGACTGCGGGATGCTCGTCATTGGCTTCCCAGCACTGTCATAAAATCCTAAAAATGGAAAACCAGTGTCTCCCCAGCAACTTTTCCTTTTATGATATCGAAGATGTCTGAGTCATTAAAATAAAAAAAAACAGATGGCAATAAGGAATGATCCTCCTCTCTCAAAGAATATCATGACACAAAAACACGGAAGAGATGGACAAAGGAGGGCCCATTGCCCCTGACAGGTGACATTGATTCCATGCTCTGCCCTTCCGGTTTCTTCCCCTGAAGACTGGAACTACATCCTTACATACGTTACTGGAAATAGGGAAATGGGCTCTGAGGTTCAGGGCTTAACACTAAACATTGTCTTTCAACTCGGAAGAGTAAGACTGAGCCCTGAAGCAGGAAGGTCGCCTGTGGTCACAATTCCCAAATTACACGTTGACCGTGGACATGTTGATTTTTAGCTCATATGTATTCAGTGTTGCCACATGCCAGGTGTTTTATGTATAGCATTTCATTTATTCCTCATGACCCCTCCTGTGAGGGAGATAATAGTACTACCAGTTGGTAGAGATGGAGAAACTCACCCAAGTTAAATTGGTGAGTGGAGTGGCCAGGATTAAAACCTGTATTTTGCTGATCCCACTGTGTCCTGTGTGCAACTTTTCAGGAGGCCATATTGGTCAATACCTTGAAGTGCGTGGCTGAAAAACTCTTTCAAAAATGCAAGTTAATGTTAGTGACTTGTACTGGGTGTCCATTGAAGGGGGATTACACAGGAGAGTAATTAAGTGTCTAGTCCTGTGATATAACTAACATGGGTTCAGATGACCTAGCACAAACGACTTCCTTTCTGCAAACGGAAGATATTTCAGCTGTTACAATGGGAATGATAATAGCATTTCCTTTATAGACATTTTGTTAAAATGAAAGGCGATGAGGAGTTTAGAAAAATGAATGCCTCTTCAGAAAGATGTCAACAGATATTAGAAATTAAAACTGTGAGTCTTACATGAAGAAATTCCATTGTAATTCGGGTGGTTTGATATAAACTTTCCTACAGATGAATGGCTTTTTTTTTTTTAAACTATGGTTAAAAAATAACAATAAAGTACATTCAATGAATTTCTAAAAGGGCAAGATCTTTTTGGAAATTTATATAGAATAACAGTCCCCACAAAACACATCAGCTGTCTTCCTGAGCCCTGCACTGATACACAGAGAAACCACACGATCGAAGCTCATGCCTTCTTCAATAGTGGCATTCAGATATGCCTATGGATTCTAGACAGGGTAATTTCTCTCACTGTAATTTGAAGAGTGACCAACTCCTAACCTTGTTGATCAGCTGCTACTGAGGTTAGAAAGTGCCTGTGGAGAAGGAGAAAAATATCTTTTCTTTAAAGTTCAGAAAAAATTATCCCAACACATGGGGACTAGCACACTTGTTATTTACCAGATTTCTCCACACCTGCATGCATATAACACATCGTTTTAAAAATTCACCAGCAACATTTGAAATTGGATGCATTTTAACTTGGGGAAAAAAATACCAAGAAAACTGCTAGTTACCAATGGCCAAGAAGAAAGACTTTTCTGTACAAGGAACAATTTCTCGAGTTGTGTGAAAAGCTAATTTTGTTCTCCTTCTTTTATTTACATTACAGATATTTTGCAAGTTACCATAAGACGTCATCCCATACAAGACATGGAACGTACGTGTCACAGAACACTGAATTTTCTCAGGATTTCACAGTTACTGAAACACCTGTGCTAAATGCTGTTGTGTGTATCAGCTGTGAAAACTCACTGTTCAATAGCCCTACACATTTTTCATTCATTCCCCGGGGAGGGAGAGACTGGGCCCCTTACAATGGGTTATTGTTAAATGCTTGGAAAAATGGGAGTTTAAGAGCTTCATAATGGATTTTTAAAACACCAGCAAATTTCACCTACACTCCTCATAGATACAGGCTCCTACCTCTTCTGAGATGCTGCCTTATCTGGAAATTAATTAAGCAGAAACTGGATGGGTACAAATACCGTAACATTCTGAAGCTTAATTAGCAAATACTTTTCAACTTCACAACAAGTCTTGGCCTTGTTGGTTCCTTTGCCTCTTAAGAGAGGAGAAAGCCAAGCAGGATTCTTCTTTGCTTCTTTTCAGAGAGGAAACCTGCGTGGCGATTTAAAAATAGATCAAGGGATGCTTCGAGGACAGCTTCCTGGCAACCTGGCTGCATTGCTGGGATGCTGACACGAGTGACCCGCGATTCTGCCAGGTGGTTCGGCAAGCCACGCCCATGGGCCAAACAGACTTGGAGGGGATGGGGGGTGGGGTACGGCCAGGAAGAGCCACAGATATTCTCCTAAGTCTCCTGCCATCTGATCAGTGGACAGGCTAGGGACTGTGCCCAGCATGCTTCCCAGGGGCCCACCCTAGGGAATGAAGCTTCCTGAACATCCTCTGGGGTCCAGCAGAGAGGTTGCCGGACTCTTGGTCATCAAAGACTCATGAGAAGAGGAATCATTTCTGAAATGTTTACTGTCTGACAGTTAAAAATCAAGGCTCTGCCTTTCCTGTACCAAATAACAAAGGAGAAGATGAAAAGGTGGAACGGTTAGTGATCGTCTTTGTGCCTGGTGCCATGGAGCTTGTTTTTGAGGCTCTGATGTGAAGGGGGAGGAAAAAAATGTGCCCGGATGTCACATTGCTGCAGAGTAGAGGCACCCTGCCGCGCGCTGTGAAAATATCAGAAACATGTGACATCAAATTGTCTGCGGACGATGATACCGTTTCTTATTAAAATAACAAGGAGAAAGGTAGAGAGACTAACAATGCATTTCCTTTCCTCGCTCAGACTTCACACAAGGAGAGTTACCTGGATGCTGAAGACGTTAATACATGTCCTTTGTCAAAAGTGGAATAATTAAGTCGTAAATGCCAGCCGATCAACACCCCGCTTTTTTTGACTTACTTATTCAACATGCAACATGCCTATTTTTAAAAATGTTTTCTTCTGCTTCCTTTTTTTTTTTTTTTTTTTTTTTTTTTTTTAAAGATTCTATTCATTATTTTTAGACAGAAGGGCAGGGAGGGAGGAAGGAATGGAGAGAAACATCCATGTAAGGTTGCCTTTCACCTGCCTCCAGCTGGGGACCCGGCTGGAGACCTGGCTTGCAACCTGGTTATGTGCCCTGGCTGGGGATTGAACCAGCGACCTTTGAGTTCTTGGGTTGGCACCTATCCACTGAGCCACCAGTCAGAGCTAATTTTTTTTAAAAATTATTTTTTCAAGAAGACTTTTGAAGGAAAATATCAAATTACTTGTATTCAACATTTCCTTATTTCCTTCCCCCCTTCTCTCCCTCCTTCCCTGCCTTTTTCCTCCTTCCTTCCTTCCTTTTTTCTTTCCTCCTTCCCTTCCAGTCAGCTGTCTCAAAGCATTGGCTATTCACTCCTTTTTATACAAATACTTCTCTTTTCTTTGACTTTTCTTAATAGGGAGATATATAGCAACTGAAAAGTAAAACCTGGAGTATAATACACTTTCGCGTTCCTATCTTCAACTTTAAAGCTTGTGAACATGGTTGTGATGCATGTTTTCACCTCCCAGCTACACTCCTTTCCCACACGCTGAGCGGGGAGGGTTCCCCGGAAGTTGCACACACCCTTCCCACGCATTTCTTGGTACCTCCATTCCATGCACACCTCTCCGTAACCGATTGTACGTATACTTGTTTCCAATGTCTGTGTGTGCGTCGTTATGGTGTACAACTTGCTGTAATCAATGCTGCAACTTTAGTCAGAGGGGAATGGGGACGGAGAGGAGGTGGAGGTGGGCGAAGGCGGGGGAAATGGGGACAGAGAGGCCGCTGGGGGTGATGGCTGCAGGGCGCAGGGTGGGGACCATGTGCGGCTGAGGTGGACATTTGAAACCGGTACGCTTCTGTGGGCCAATGCCATCCCAACAAATCCCATAAAAAACACCTCAAAATTGTTATTTTTGAGATATAGCCAGGTTAGTACATTTGCTTTCATTTCATATACTGTCTACTTGAACAGATACAAGTTAATTATACACTCTTGTCAACTAAGTCCCCGTTTCGGATTCTGGTACACTTACAAGCCATCCTGTTACAACACTTGGGCATTGCCATTCCTTGGCAGGTTTGCAGATGAATTATCTTCTACGTGGGAGGACTATGGTGCCACCTCCCCATGTGGTCTATGCTAACCTACAATGGTATTTGTAAAAAATACATCACAGGCGTGGAAATATTTTTTCTGGTGTGACATTTGTGAAACTATGCATGTATGTAAAGGTATTTGTGCAAGTGTTTGGTAATATTAACAAATGGCATTACTTCATGAAAGTAGTTTCTTGAACAAATGAATTCACATAAGCATTTTGAAATAATGAAAAGAAAACTTTGTATTAATATGATTTGAGAGGCTGACAGAAGGCAGTAATTAAATGGTGAATTGTCTGGATGTGAAAAAAAAAAGGAAAAAAAAAGTACACATTGGTGGTTTCATAATAGACAGGGGGATGTTAAGAATAACAGGAAATGGAGAAGCCAAATAAATTATGGGCATGACACACAGACATGAACTGAGGGGGGCATTGCCAGAGGTAACGGCGGTACTGGGTGGAAGGGGGCAAGGGGGGAAAAACTGGGACAATTGCAATAGCAAAATCAATAACTTATACTATATACATACATATATATATATATATATACACATACACACATATTTATATATATTTATATATGTGTATTTATATATATTATATACATATAAATATATTGCACTCTTACTAGAAATGACCACTGCGCTCTGTTTTTCATAACATACTGCTGACTGTAGCACTCTGACTTAGGAAATTTTACCTCCATTGCACAGAGAAGGAAACAGGTTCAGAGACTGGAAATAACCAGCAAACACAGAGCAGGCCTGATATTCGAACATAGATGTGTCTGACTCTTCTCTCACCCAGAATCCTCTGTGACTGCCAGTGCACAAGAAACGTACCCTATGGCCCCCCATATTTTAAAATAGAGCATTTGCCCCAACAGAAATGTGTTGAGCACAAATACTCTTTATTTAAATGCACATTACACGTATTGAACACTCTACCAATTAATGTCTGTTATGAAACCCATGAAAAACAATGTTTAAAGGGATGAGGTAAGCATAACCTGTAATTGTATGTCATTTGTAATGTTCAATTATATTACTTAATTTATTAGAGAAAACATTATGTTCTTTCCAAAATATATTCATAATAGTTATTGTCACTGATATTGCAGACAGTAGCAGTATTTTGAGATAGACATTTTATTGCTTTAGTGTTTGATTTGAAGTTTAAGAATGAGGAAATGGTTATATCTGGATATTAGGCAAACAAAGACATACAGTGCAGATTGCCTCATTCAATATCGATTCTATTTGCTGTTCCTTCCTGTAAATATTATTTAGAGTATTTTAAAATAGGTTTGAAAATGCTACTGCCAATTTTTTAAGTGCTCAGCCGATGAGTTGTTGCTGCTTTTAAGTGTGACACACATTGTTTTCAGCAACCAAATTGCCTTCCAGTGTAAACTTCATCAAATATTGTATTTCAAAATGTATTCCCAGGATGTGATATTTTAAAAATATATTCTTCTTTCACACTCATTGTGAATATATCACCAAAGAGACTGTTTAAGTAGGCCTTTTAAAAATATGTATCTTCTAGGTAGCACACTTACACATAAGTCACCTTTAAATTCAATAGCACTTTTGAGAAATTTGCGAAGAGAAAATCTGAGAATCTCTGAGGGGCAAAAAAGTCTTTATACTCAATCTTCCCTTCATTATATACTGCATAAAGACACTAATATATATATATATATATATATATATATATATATATATATATATATATAAAGGTTTTATTATTTTTAGAGAGAGGGGAAGGGGGAGAGTCAGAGAGGGAGAGAAGCATCAATGTGTGGTTGCCTTTCACCTGCCTCCGGCTATGGACTGGCTGGAGACCTGGTTTGCAACCTGGTTATGTGCCCTGACTGGGAATCGAACCAGTGACCTTTGGGTTCGCAGGCCCACGCCTTATCCACTGTGCCACCAGCCAGGGCGACACTACTATATTTTAATAGTCTTGTTTTATAAAATCAGCCACCTTGCTTGTAATGTGTATTCATAGGAACATTTCTACTTTATACCTGGATAAGATGGTGAATACATTTCATTTCTGGTGCCTTTCCCATAGACTTAACCCTGAAATTTTCTTTTTTCAATTCTAGCCAATGAAGCTATACCATCAATAATTCCACTCACTGATATAGCCCCACTCTTTCCCAAAAAACATAGTTTATATTAGAGAAATCCCGCAATAGTGAAAAATAATTTCTTGGGAGCCTTTCTTTTGAGTGGCTCCAAAACAAGTTATGGAATACATTGTTGAATAAAAATTTAGCAAATACCATAAACTGGGACAAGTTATAATACCTGCATATTTATTAAACTCTATAGGTATGTTCCATAGTTCATAATGCTACACAATGATTATTTCTTCAAATATTTACTGATATTTTAAAGTCCATTATTGTACATTTATTGACAAATGTAAGCCTTTTAGTTTAGACTCCACATTACTTCCTGTGTGTTAATTCAGCTATTTCTGCAGCAGCAGGATGAACAAGTATGTGTTTTTTTTTTTTTTATTTCTTGCTATTGTGAAACCTCAAAATAGGCTTTTGGACATTAATCATTCAGTGCAATAAATGTGTAAGACACTGAAATGAACAATATACAAGGTTTGTCCCGAAAGTATCGGCCATGCAAACTGTTTTATATTGACATTGGCTCAATACTTTTGTATGCACTCTAATATTCCTGAAACAACCTCAGGGTCTATTTTCAGGCAACTCTAGGGTTTGCCCTCAAGTCCTGGTTAGTTGTTAAATGTCTTGTTAATTGCAAGACATTTAACAACTTCATTCTAGCTAACATACCAAGCCACAGCACATGGGGCAAACTTGATTCTCCACAACAATATATGTATAAATCCTCCCATCAGATATTCTTCCTGATAAAGTTGTGGACACCAACTTTTCAATCATTCAAGTGCGATTATATACTTACACATTATTTACTTGATTTTCACCTGGTTTCTTGCCTTGGAAGCTTTCATTCTAAGAAGTGTTTGTTCTTTCATTGGCACTGGTTCACTTCTGCTTCCATTGTTAGTATTTTATCCTCTCTAATTGACAGTTTCTTTCCAAAAATCTACTTAAGCAGTTTGTCCATCTTAGTTAGTTTAGTTAAAATTTGGTAATTTCGTCTGCAAATCCATTTAATGAAGCAGATGTAAGTGGCAAAGTGCCTCAGTATGTTCAGAGAAGACAAAGCAGTAACAGGGCCTCTGTCAAAAGTCCTTCTTATGGATTTCCCACGCGTCCCCAAGAATAACTCAGATTTATTTGTAGATAAAATGTAATTCAGTTAATTGCATCCTCTCTATTCATATACATAGTAAAGGCAATTATAATTTTTAATATTTCCTTCCTACACCTTGGGGCACATGCAGCTACTTTTAAGGAGGGGCTATAATAAACTCCATACCAAGTTTAAGGGGCTCAAGCCCAGGTTCAAGTTCACACACACTTTTAACAGGTGAAAATCAAGTAAATAAGGTGTTCACTGAGTCTATACCAGGTGCCAGGTGCAATACTAAATAACTATTAGGAACAATGAAGAGTAGAATGGAAAAGGATCCATTGTCATGGAATTTACCATCTAGTGGATGAAAAAAAAACAACAACTAGGCTAAGGGACAAAGCCATATTCAAATTGGGATTGGTGACCATGGCAGAAATGAACCTTCACGGGAGCCATTTAGATGATGAGATCAAAGATCTTTAAAGAGACTTGCAAGATGAGAAGATGGCATTGTGAAGAGTGGGAAGAACAGGAACTTAACCAAATAGCTAGGGGGACAGCGGAATCACAGCGGGACACGGAACAATCCGGTAGCAGTCCCTCTAAGGAGACAACTTCAGTGCAGAGATAGGTAGGGATCAGAATAATGAAACATCTGGGAGCCAATGATGGGACCCAACATGGGTATCAAGAGACAGCACTGCAATGGGGGTCTTTGGGGACTCTCTTGTAGCTCCATGGAAACCAGAAGGGAGATAAAACCTACATGCCACCTAATTGCTGCAAAAATTGTTTCAGGTGCCCTGGAAGAAATGCCTGGGGATTTCTAAAATACTCTGCATAGCTTTGGTGAGGGATAAAGGTAGTCTAATGAGGCTGTCAAAGTGGGGAGAGATAAACAGAAAAAACCAAAGTTAAGTGAAAGGTTAGAAGCCACAGCTGTTTCCTACTTGTTTAGAGCAGAATGGTTAAGACATTGGCCTTGTCATTGGACACATCCAGCTGAAGTGCCAGCTCCACTTGCCATCTAAATTACCCGAAGTAATTCACTTTGCCTCTCAGCATGTCGGTTTCATATACCCATAAACATGCATAGAAACAGTACCTGCCCACGTTAGTTGTGTGGTAAATGTGCGACTAAGACATTTCTAGGGCTGAACACAATGCCTGGCACAGAGAAGGACCTGACGAATTTTAGCTATTGGTATTACTACTTTTATTTTTTTGGTCACTTGGAAACCTAAGAGATAGCAACCCTCTTAAGTGCATAGACCTGTTAGCTCTTTTGGTGTTAGCAATCTGCTTCTACAGGTAAGACGACACTGTTTTACAGAATGAGTCATCTCTTTTGAAAGTAGAATGTTGTTATTGTAGAACAAAGAGAACCGAGTCACCCAGGAAAGAACAGAACACCCACAGTTACTATTCACAGTTTGTTAAAGGAACTGCTGCCCTCCTTTACTAATATGTTAATAAATGGTTAATTAAATTCCTTTCATAGGGTGATGCTGTATAATCGACTCTTTCCAGCCCTATGAACAATACTGCTCAAGGCAATGCGTTTCAAAGCCAATAAAGAAGTATAGGATGGACGCAAGGTTATAAATGAGCGTTTACACATGGGGTTTAATTTGGGAGGAACGGGGTTGCCCTTATTTCAGAAATTTTCTCTCCTATCAACCACTATGCCTGAAATGCCTCTTGGATTTCATCCTTCTAACCCTCCTATTCTTCCACAGTTTACGACTTTATAAGAGATGTGGTAAAGTTTTCAGATAAAACTTTAATAAGAACTCACCATCTTGTTGGCTTAGAAAAAGACAATATACCTTATAGCGATGGGAAAGATGAACAAACAAGTGCCAGCGCAGGCAAGAAGTATTACAAGAAAACCTATTTCCGGTGGTAGTCACCTTCCCACTTCAGGAAAGATAAGAAGGCTTCCAGAGATGCCCTAAAACCTGGGTATCCAAAAATCCTTGGCTTCAGTGTGTTTCTTAAGAACTCTCGTCTACAGCACAAATTAAAATGGATCATTGTCTCCATACGTATAAATGTGTTCTCTTTTCCCTAGGACAGAGCTACTTAACATGTCGTTATTTGTACGGCATTCATAAATACAGAACGGTTTTACAGAATGACTAGTTTGTGGGGGGGTTTTCTTCGCACAAATTGATATTGAGTCCATCTTGATGAATAGGTTATTCCCTTACATCCTCTACCCATTAAAAAAAAAATTGGATAGTCTATTATAGCTTTGCTTAAAAGTAGTATTTATCTGTTCACATACACCAAAAAGTGATGAGCCATAAACACACAGTGTAGCTCTCTGCTGAAAGTACTTAGCACAGCTGCCATGAAGCTTCACGTGGAACAGCCTGTAGGCCTGGGGAAGCGATACGCTCTTGTGATTACTTTCGCTCAATGGACAACATGCCC
Source organism: Noctilio leporinus (assembly GCA_004026585.1). NCBI lineage: Eukaryota > Metazoa > Chordata > Mammalia > Chiroptera > Noctilionidae > Noctilio > Noctilio leporinus. Next base: position 530,229 of record PVIW01000002.1, on the reverse strand, counting down.
CCAAACCTATTAATTTTTAAAATTCCTAATATATAGTTACAGAATTTCCTTTCGGTAGTAACACTAACACTGAAATAGCGCCACTAACATGATAAAGTCCCAAATCTTTCTTTGTTAGTACTTCACATGAGAATGGCCGTATTAGTACCAGCACTTAAGTGCAAAGCAACTGCTTCCAGGGCCAGAAAAGGTGGTGCATGCCCAGTCCACCCCAGCATCACACAGTATTCAGCTGTAAGCCCTCGACAGAATGCATGAGGTGACTATCTGAGGACTCCGGAATAAACAGCAGCAAGCAGGCTGGGAAGGGCATGAGAATTCACAGTACCACTGAAGCGGCCATGAGCTGACCAACGTCTTTGTTCTCTCTGAGCCTGATCTCAAAGGAGTCTGAAACCCCAAAGTGGTGCTGGAACGTAGATTCCTCTCCTTCTGGCTGGAAGAGCAGAAGAGGAGCTCCCAACATTATGTGCAAAGGCTAAAGGCTCCATTTTTCTTCTTGCGTTATTTTCCACGTTTTCTCACACTTCAGCCCCAAAATGGCCCTGGCCTACCAGCAGCAGTTTGAGTCGAAATGAGAGCCTGTAGAAGCCAAAAACCTGATGAAGCAACACCTTCCTCTCTATTTTGTGGAGCTCTGTTCCAAGGTGGTGGGGAGAATACTGGAGTGAGTGTGTGTGTGTGTGTGTGTGTGTGTGTGTGTGTGTGTATTTGGTCTTTATCTCTACCCTCTGGCAACTTGGCCCTGGAGGCAGACAGAAAGTAGTCCACAGCAGAGCTGGGGGCTGGCTGGGTCCCCACACCAAAAATCATGGAGGATGAACTGAAAAGGGCACTTCAAGAACATTAAAAATATTGGGCCGATTGTGGAGAAGTTTGGGGCAGTAATCTCATTACAATTCTTAATGAACTGCTGGGCTCACACATGCGGAGATCTGATTCTCCTAAACGCAATCCACAATTTGAAAGCTGGATCGAGAAATAAATCAAGACCCAGACGCCAGACTGGCGTCCCACACAGGTGGGACAACTCTGAGTACGACTGTGAAGGATGTCAACACTGAGGTGACACAGACGCAACAATGACACATAGTCACTTGCACCTGACCTGCTCAAACAAAAATGTAAACATTCCCTTTCAGATGCGACAAGACCCAAAGCCCCATAATGTAATACTCAAAATGTCCACAATCAAACCAAAAATGACCAGATATTCAAAGACCTAGGAACATCTCAACCTGTATAGGAAAAGACAACAAACAGTCATTGATGCCCAGGTGACAGCATGGTTGGAATTATTTCATCAATAATTGAAAGTATAATCATTCTTCCACAAACAACTGCAAATACACTTGAAGCAAATGGAAGACAGACTAGAGCATCTCTTCAAAGAAAAATGTGATATGAAGAAGAATTGAACTTAAAAAACTGAAAAAAAAATACAATAAATAAAATTAAAAACTCACTGAATGGGCTCAGTAGCAGAATGGAGGTAATAGGGAAAACAGTGAATCCACAGATACAACAATAAAAATGATCCAATCTGACCAAAAAATAGGAAAAAAGGAAAGGTAATAAAGAAGAGTCTCAAGGGCCTATGGGCTAGAAACAGACTTTTTTACTGCCTTGGAGAGAGGAGAAAGAGTACAATATTAAAAACATATATATTGCAGAAATGATGACTGAAAACTTCTCAACTGTACGGAAGATATGAACCAACAGATTCAAACAGGAAAGAGATCCAAGAAATCCATGCCCTAAAACACAATTAAACTGCCATAAACAAACCAAAAAGAAAACCTTATAAAACGATGTTCCCATGTAAATAAGCAATGATTTGAATGACCGTAAATTTCTTTTCAGAAACCATGGAAGCCGGAAGGAAGCGTCGCAGCATTTTTAAAATATAAAAGAAAAAATACTGTCAATCCAGAATTTGATACCAAGGAAAATATCCTTCAGGAATGAAGGGCAAAGAAAAAAGAACAAAGCAAAACAAAACACTATCCCACCTCCAAAAAAATCGGATGATAAAAAACTAACACAAAACACAACACATGGCCAACTAACCTGTAGTTAGGCAAATCCATTGGGACCTCGGTACTCATTGATAATGCATGCCAGATTTCATGGCAAGTACCAAGCAAACCACGAGTGATGAAGCATTTTCTCTTGGTGGGGGTGGGGTAGGGTTGGGGGGCAGCAGTGTGACCCTACAAGTTCTCGAGATTGCAACACAGTCCCAGGCAAGCACCAAGTGCTTAAACCTTTTTCTCTCCTCAAAATCTGAAGAGAACGCAGACCAAGGTATGCCTGTATATTAGAATGGAAAAGGAACTTCATTTTGAATGCCTGAAAATTCACTTTCCTTATTCCTCAGTTACTTTTCCCCTGTCCTGTAACAATGGTTTATAATTTCTCTGGAGCTTGGTAAGCCCTGGTCTGATATGGTGAAGAACAAAACTGTGAATTTTTTCCCTAGGTCGGTGTTTTGGCTGATAATATGTCCACATGCCTTTTTTTCTTTTACAGTACAGTGAATGGTGTCTTTTTTTGGTACTCAAGTTTTGTGTTTCTAGTTATAAAAACAAAAACAAAAACAAAAAATATTTAGAAGAGCCCTGGCTGGTGTGGCTCAGTGGATTGAATTACTGATCTGTGAACCAAAGGGTCGCCGGTTCGATTCCCAGTCAGGGCACATGCCTGGGTTGCAGGCCAGGTCCCCAGTTGGGAACGAGTGAGAGGCACTGATGTTTCTCTCCCTCCCTCCCCTCTCTCTAAAAATAAATACCTTAAAATTTCTCAAAAAATTATTTAGAGGATATTCTCTAATTTTCATACAAAAGGATATGAACACCTTCGGAGGAATATAAAGAATGCAGAATATTTATGAATTTTTTTTGTTATTAATCAAAAGCAAAGCAGTGTCATCCCACTGGCTGAAACAGCTAAATGGGCCTTCTGTTAACCTAACCAGAGTCCCCTATGTCCCTTCATTGGCCCTGCAACAAGAAAATCTAGAGAGTCTATCTGTTGGGCTGGGTTTGATTTCCTTGCAGAGATGTTGCTAGTTTGAAGGGATGTACAGTACATTGACTTGCGTGTCTTCAGCCATGATTCAGGTGAAGAGAAAAATCATGAAGAAAGAGAGATCTATAATGAACTTTTGAAAGTTTAGCCTACATGTTGGTCCTCTGTGAGCCTACCATCTTTAAAGAGCTGACATTCTTAACCAAAGAACCAAATTTTGGCAGTAAGAGTCTTTGTCATGAATCCTATCTCCGGGAGACTCTATTCTTTCGTACAGCACATGCCTGAATATATGTTTTGTTCATCTGCTTATAGTCCAGTTAAGAATTTCTTCTCCATCTGCTTCTCATCCTTGTTTTTAGTTTGAAGGGAAGAGCTGCCTAAACTCAGTGAATCAACAGACAGCAGCAAATGCTACCGTGTTCATTTTAACGTTAAAATCTTGTTTCCTATTGATCGCTATGGCTCACCTGTTCTTCCATGTTGGCCGTGAGGACTTGAGAGAGGCTCACCTTTCTCTCGGAGATGTTCTCCTTGTTGAGTATTTTTGCAGAAATGAAGGCACAAGGAAGTGACTTGATCATGTACCCCAAAAGCTCCGGAGCTCTCAATTTTGCTCTCCCCAATTCAGCAGGATTGACAATAGGTAAATACTTCCTTGCAGATTAAGCACTTCATCTAAATCCTGTCTCAAGAGCAGAGGGAAATGAATATGCGGATAGATGTTGAGATTGCTGTTGCTTCCTAGCGCAACTGAAGAGTTGGCTGTTTTACTTTAGAAAGGTTTGTCATGATCAAAACATTCTGGGGAGGTTTAAAACTGTTTATTTAAACCCCGTTGATGAGACTACTTTTTGCTTTTCTCTGTGTGACGAATGGGTTGCCCTCTTCCTGACTTGTCAGGCACGGGGACCCAGCAAGGATAGCCCATGCCACTGTGAGGAAGGAGCCAGCCGGGAGGTGGGCTTTCCCTGCTGGGCTCCTCTGCAGCTCCCAATGGCGTATGTCTTTTCAGCCTTATTCAGATCAAGTGGGAAATCGGCAACACATTAATGCCCTCCAGTGACATACTTGCCAAGATAACAGATGGCCGATACCACTAGGCAACCTTGACCCTGTGGTCAGCGGCTCTGTCAATCAGACACCGGATCACTTCTCTGGGGGAAATGGCTGTCTTCTGAGCCACGAAGCCTGCCCAACCATTGTCGCAGATCTAATGGAACACATGGTCCCTGCAGTAAATACGGGCACAGCATTTTCCCTCATGTGAGTTAAACTACTGGCATGCTGCATAAATTCCCTGAAGACTTCAATACTTCCACATATACACAGAACATGGAACACTGCTTAGCCACCATCAACAGTTACAACCAACATCTACAATGCCAAAGTTCCACTCAGGGGCTGACAGAACACTGAGCATCACATACCATGTAAGAAAGTACCTCCCTAAATAACAGGGAACAGCTGTATCTATAATTATGTTCTTCATCGGCGTGCATCCAGTAGGCGTGAAAATCCAACAAATATTTCAGAGGGTATTTACCATTTGGTGGTAAGAGAGAGGTTGCCTTTGTTAAGGTTAAGACTCTATGGTCCCAAATGCTAACATTAAGAAGTCTAGATAGGTGCATAGGACCCAGGCAGGAAGCTCCATCAAGAGTCCAGGAGGGACCTAGTGCAGCTATTTCTACACAAAAGTCCTTCTCTCTGCGATGAGCTACACACCCATAACGTATACAGCTGGACATTTTGGAGGCTAAGTGACAGTATCACCAAGTCTCACTGCCTAGTCATAACTGGCTACTGTTATGGGACGGTATTTAGCATAATGAGCAAGAACTTGAACTCCCGATCTAAGACAAGCCTGGGTTCAAACCCTAACACTGTCATGTACCACTTCCAGGTCATGTAAACTCTCTGCCTCCTCTTCCTCATTATTCAAATGAGGACAATACACCTCCTCCCAGGTAGCGCTGTGATCCTTAAAGAGACTAAAGATACTCGAAGCCCTTCAAACCATACCTGGTACAGACTGAGACTCATTCAATGTTAGCTATTATTAATAAATTACTAGTAAATGTTCATCACTACTATTAACACTTCAGCAAATCTTGGGAAAATGACTTATGTAACTCGGAGCCCATTTTCTCGTCTGTAGAAAGAGAAACTGGAACAGATTATGATGATAAATGCTTCCAGCTCTGGTATTCCATAGATTTGTAACTCCAATTTATTGCTGGTAACTATAGATGCCTACTGCAGACGTGTAATGGGGGACTCACGCACTTTCAGGGCATAAACTTGTTGAAGCTGGCATTTCATTTTCTGAAAGGTCCAAGGCAATACTTCATTAGATCCTTACCCCAATTCCATGAGCTATTCAGAGGAAGGGAAACTGAGGCCCCAACTGGAGGCCGCCCTGAGTCCCACAGCCTTCAGAATTGAAAATGGAGGTGTAGCGAGGACAGGATGGAGACAGGAGTGTGGGAATCACGGTGGCATTAGTTAGTAAGATCACCTAGGTTTCAGGACAAACTTGTCAGAGGACCTAGCAGAAACCACGTGTGACAGTGCTGCACCCGGGCCTGAAAGGTGCCAGAGCCCCTCAGAGGTGACAGAAACCCAGGCTCCACAGCCAAGGGGATGGAGGGCAGAAGTGATGTTGGGTTAATTTATTTAACATAAATAATGTATTCCTTAATTATCTGCCACATGATTAAGTCATTCTGTTGTAAAGAATTGAAATCAAGAGAAGGAGAAGACATCCAGTGTCAAGGGCCTTGTTCTGAAAAATGTACTTGCAAGGTAGAGGTCAATTTGGATTTCGAGTAAAGACTTCATTAGATCGTTCATTCAGTGACACTCCCAAGTGCTGCCATGTGCCAGGCCTTGTGGAACATTCTGGAAAGATCACAACGAACAGAGATCTGAGGTTAGAGCAATGCATAGCCTACTGAGGAAGACAGCTCTGTAACCGAAAATGACATTCTAGCTATACTCCTATGGGAGGACAGAGAAAGAGGAATCCAAGCACCTAGGAGGATGGACTCTAGTTGGGACTTAAAACAGACCAAAGAGAAGAAGAGCTGGATGCCTCGTAGCAAGAGTGGGGACTGAGGGAGCTCACACACAGTCCCGGATAATAATTTGGTATTATTATTCACTCAAGAAAAAGGAGAATTTGACTTGTTCTTTATAGTTGTGAAAGAAACAAGTGTATGATCCTCAGTACGTACCTTTTAGCAAAACCTCAATGAGATGGGAACTGACAGATGCAGCCCACCCAGCAAAAATGACGGTCAAGTGGAGAAGGTGTGACGGTGGTGTCGGGCGAGTTAGGCTCTGGGATCAAACTTGCCACGTGTGAATCCCGCCTCCACCTCTCGGTAACTGGGGGGTGTCAGGCAGCTCGCTCCTACCTCTCTAAGTTTAGGCTTCTTCACCCGGTAAAACCATTGTGAAGTAACTAAAATAATGCACATGTGAAGGTTTACAGAGAATCTGAGACATCACAAGCGATCTACAATGCTTAACAATTATTTTATTAAATATAGGAGATGGTATTAGTTAATAAGATCGCCTAGGTTTCAGGTGTATGTACGTTTCTATGATACATGATCTGTATATGTAGCATGTGACCACCACCCAAAGTCAAATCATCTTCCATACATTTAGCTCCTTTACCCTTTACTACTCCCACCCCCTGCCCTCTGGTAACCACCATACTGCTGTCTGTGTTTGTGAATTGAAGTTTTATATCCCACGTAAGAGTGAAATCATATGCTTCTTAGCTTTTTCTATGATCAGCATTACTTTAGTTGCTATTTCTAGAGGGGCATATACATCTCAGAGAGTCTGGCATCCTGAAAACAACTAAAAACCTTCCTAAAAATGAAATGAACAATTATTTCAACACAGAGAGGAATCCCCACCCACAACCACCATGCACCTACAGTATAGTATAATTTATAAAATTGGAATTTGAAATTTATTTAAAATTATAAAAAATACAGAAGTTCTGATGGTAAAAGCAACAACTTGACTAGGTTTGTCTACTTATTAGCTTTGTTATTTTGAATAAATAATTTGCCAAGGGCATTGATTTTTCTCTTCTAAAAAATTGGCTCAAAGCCCTGCCTGGTGGCGAAGTGGATAAGGCACCAGCCTGGGAACCCAAAAGTTGCTGGTTCAATTCCCAGCCAGGGCACATAACCAGGTTGCAAGCCAGGTCTCCAGCCAGGTCCGTAGCTGGACGCAGGTGAAAGGCAACCATATATTGACATCTCTCTCCCTCTCTCTCCAAAAATAATAAATAAAAATCTTAAACAAAAAGTATTCTCTAAAAAAGGGGCTCATCTTCTCTCCCTAATTCATCACAAGAATTCCCAGCGACAGATTCTGAAAGAAATAAAAAATAAGAAGCGTGGCTCGCAGGGTAGGACACTGTAAATCCGAAACAAAGCAAGTTGCCCCTCACACGAAACCGATCGCTTCCTTCCAGTTAGCTCTCTTGAACAACCTTTGTGTATTATTCTGTTTAGATCAGCCACTTGGATGATTGAGTGGTCTTCTCTTCTGGGCTCCTTTATGTTCTGGAAAGTCCATCTGTGGCCAAGTCCACTGTTGCCATTGGCTCACCAAGTCCTACCCATGGATCACGGGTGTGTTTTCTTCTCCTTCTTTAACTGCTTGACTGGAATAACTAATCAGACTACAGGCTTGTAAAACTCCCCATGGTCCTTCTTCCCATACACCCTGAACCTCAAAAATGAATCAGTTAAGGGTCCACTGGCAATTGCCTGGAGGGTGAGGATCCTGGTGAGAATCCAGCCTTAGAAAATGCGCATGGTCAGGCCCTTGTGTTGCACAAATGAAACTCAATCATGACGTAGAAACATGTCATGTATACGAGCGAGCTATCTGTGGTGTCTCTTGCCCCATTAGCCAGGAAAGGTCGGTTCCGAGTTTGCTCGCAAGGAACGGAAACTAAGCTGGACTAACTTAAGCTGTTTCAAAATCCGAATGCAAGGAAAAGCCTAGCACTCAGGCCTCTGAAAAGATGGCGCTTGGGAGGCCCTGAGCTGCAGACAGCGAGGAGCAAACAGGAATCTCTTCATGGCGTTACACTTGAAATGGACTGCTGCCAGCACTTCCTGTCCGTTTATCATTCATGAGAGAGTCAGATGTCCAAGGGAGAGCGGGGACGGCCTACCGGGGCCAGGTGCCGCTCCTTCGGCCAGGAGATGACAAGACACTTGAATGAATACTACACGAAGATTATACGTGTTGGGCAAATGGTAGGTTTTGAAAGGAAAATTGAAATGCTGCTCCTGAAAGGAGGAAGAATGGATGCTGGGCCGGCGAAAACAACAGATGTCCACTGCAGCAGGTCAATTTGGCAGTTCTCTGATGAGTCAGAAGACCAGAAACCACGTGAAAACACACACACACACACACACACACACACTTTGTGTCAGTTCCTTCATCAAGTCCACCTTGGCTTTGACTTTGATCCCCTTTGAGGCTCCTCTTTCTTTAAAACAAATAATAAAGCTGTCCTCCTTCCAATCTCATTTTTGTTTCTGCCCAGTTTCCCACATAACACGTTTGCCAAAGCTAGGATATTTTCAATAAATATAGTCTGCTAAGTACGCGTCCTCCCCCATTCCTGTTATTGAATAAATACCACGCGGTGCCAAGGACAGAACTATGACACACATTTTGGATTAAAAAAAGTCACTCCAAATTACGTTGCACTATTTTTAATTGGGGAGAAAATGGAAGTGTTTTTGTTAAGTAATGCTCTACTGATGTTGTCATATTCTACCCTGAAGAGATACACCTTTTCTCTAATGAAGTGTTTTCTAGAAAGTGCAGTATAATCCTATTTCTAATCTTTAGATGCCACAGATTGCTATGGTAACCTTAGGTTTCTTGATTTATAAATTTCTTCCTTTGGGAAAGAACTTCACTTTAATTTACTAATAGATTTTGACTCACTCAACAATAACGCAAAAGTGTGCCCACAACCTTTTTTATTAAAAATCTGTAATTGGCATTTTGCAAGTGCAAAAGTTGTTTCTTAAAGACTCTCAAATGTAAAATATAGTAGGAGAAACAAGAGGTGAATAAAGCAACATGTGAAAGCCAAAATACAGTGGTATCTTCAAAAGTGATTTTTTAAAAAAGCATTTATCTTAGAAGATCGAAAGATAAGTTAGAATAATAATCAGGGTACAAATAAACAAACATACAAAAAACCCTCCGCATCTCACCAAGCACTGTGCTCAAGAAAGCACGTGTTTACTTATTCCTTGTGAAACAACCCTGGAATGTAGGTTCTAATAGACAGAGCCAAATGACATTTTGAACATCACATCAGGGTTAAATGTGCCCTAGTTTATTTCAGTTCCTGCTTTACTTATGCTGGATTCAACGAGGGGTCCAAAAGGCTACAGAAAATGTGAACGTGAAGCAAAGCGCAACATCCTCACAAATCTAGTTGTCTGTCATCTGGATCCGTGTCGGTCCCCTTGGCAGAATCCACAGGGAGGCTTATTGGACAGCCAGCTGTGCCAAGTTATCAGAAGACCTGGACTTCTACGGGAAGCCCCACCATCCATCCATGCGCTGCTATGTGCCCTTAGGCAAGTCAGGTCAACACTGAGTTGTGGCTTTGAAATTCCTGCCCAGCCTGCATCAGAGGATGGTGTTGGGATGAAATGAGAGGATACTGAAGGCCTGTGAAATGTATAAAGATGGACTCAAATGTAGGGTAATGTCAGGAACAGGGCCAAATTAAGATGTTAGCCTTCTAAATAGGGTAGTGATGCTCTGGTCCCTCAAAAAGTCTTGCCATTTTCTCATGACTTCTTCACATGATCTCCAGAAGGACAAAGGGAGGCCAGAGGGTGAAATGTGTCCAATCTGAGCACAATGTGAAGAAAATGCTGTCGAACGAAGCATGGGTTACATATGGAGATAATGGGGATCCACCAGAGATCACGAGATTTATTTTTCTGAGGTTTACTTTATAAATATATATTTCCTTTTGCCTCAGCATGAACACAACATAGGTAGCATTTCTGTTCTTCAAATAATAATTAACCTCTATTTTGTGCAATTGCTGAGATTTTCGATGAAAAATTTTCCTCCCTCCCAAACTAGAAGCATGTTCACATTTCAGCCGGTGAGATACACCATTCTGGATCATGTTTGTTAAAAATGAAAGCACTGTGTCCATTCTACATTTTTTTTCTCTTAATGTGATATTATACATATTTTCCATGTTTATTACTATGTTTAGGAAACAATGTAATAGCTCCTTAACATTTCATTCTAGGACTCCCCCAGATTTATTCTTTTCTGCCCTGGATTTCATATTCTTAAAATATATACATATATATTAGAAATACAATTTCAGTTTCCAAAAGATTAAGTGAAACAGATGTTTTTTAAAATGTAGTATATGTCCCATTTACTCTCTATTGTCCTGCTCCCTTAACCTGTGATCGAGTCTACAACACTTTTTATAGTCCTTTTGCAGAAGTTTTTCTGTGTGTTGCACAAAAATAACTTCTCTACATCCTTGCAACTCCAGACCTGCAACATCAGCATTCGGATGGTGTTGGTTGGAAGGACTGAATTGCAGGTCCAGTTGGAACCTGCATTTTAACAAGCTCTCAAGTAATTTGCACACATATTCAAGTTTGAGAACCTGGTCTAGCGCTGGGAACTGTGGGGCCAACCCCAGCCTGCTGACTGGTCTGCGTGGCATGCCAGATCTGAATACATTTTACATTTTTATGTAGCTGAAAACAAATCAAAAGAAGACAAATATTTAGTGACATGAAAAGTACATGCATCTTAAAATTGTGTCCATAAATAAAGTGTTAATGGAACACAAAGAGTGTCCTGTCCATGGCTGCTTCAGAGCTTCAAGGACAGAGGTGAGGAGTTGTGACAGATACCTTGGGACCAGCAGAGCCTGAAATATTTACCATCTGTCTCTACAGAACAAGTTTTTCAACCCTGGTTTATCCGGCAGAGTACCTAGAACAGTGAACATATAACTCATACACACACACACACACACACACATATATGATTAAATAAACTAAAAACGATCCAAATATATCTGGATCTGGATGTTTGTTGTATTTTATAATAAATCATTTATCAGTTGCTGGTACTTAGCCTATTTACTATCTGCATATTTGCTTATGATCTGTCTCCCCATGAGCTAATTAAGTGACATGGACCTTAAATATCATCTGCTTCTGCTAGAAATTAGTTTGGAGCTTTGCTTTTTATTTGGGCAATGGCCATTCCCTGATTTACATTAAGAAATAAGAACTGTGTTTGGCTGGCGCATTAGAAAATGCTGCTTAGAGAAAGAGTGACGCAACCATCTTGGCTGATGTGACTTGTGGGGACAAAGGGATAGAGAGCGAGGAACAGCTAGAAAGATACAAAGGAAAGGTGAAGATAAACAACTAAGAATAAGAAAACTAGGGTTCCCTGGGCCTGAGCCTGAGGGATTTGCAGGCATTGGGTCTGTAGGTCTATGGAACGCTTTCTTGTTTCTATCCAAAGCCAACCTCTCAAGGTGCTGCAAATGAGAGGATTTCCACACCCAGGAATGCTTTTGTTTATAAAAAGAAGAATGCAGCAAGGGGTTCTGCAATCAGCTCACCTGGATATCCACCTGACTAAGCTCACTTGTTTGAAATGGGGTGCTGGGAAGAGCTTGAAATGCAGCCCTTTGATCTGCACGTGGGTTCGGATGGTAGTAATCTCAGTGCTTTGATTGCCATGGGCCTGCGCAAACAATTTGTTTGCCTGAGGGCCAATGAGGTCCTAGGACGGCTGTGCTGCTAAAAATACATGGGCGTATGGCAGTTTAGGGGCCTTGAGATTCAAGAATCTTGTCTATCTTGGCTGAGGGCAGAAGAAGACCAGGACATGATAGGCTCTAACTCTCTTTGCTGCTCAAGTAATTATTTTGTAGGCACATTTTACCCACGTGTGTTAAAACATGGTGTGGTATCTCAAAATATGTTTTGGTTTTTTTTTTTATCACACTATAACCCTGAACGTATCCATTTTAATGCACTGAACATTCATTAAACATTTTTAGTCACTAAAGATGAAAATTTCAGAAGAATGAAAATAAGTGTTTTGCTTATCTAAAATTAATTAATCCCAAACCCTCAAGTGCATTTTAAAAATTTAATCTCTAAACTCACAAGTCAGTTCCATACCACAATTTCCGTATCTCTGTTATAATAAATCTCCTCTTAATTGTGGAAGATGATTCCTTCTTTTTCCAACAGTTATTGGGCCTTTTTTTTTCCCACTATTTTTAGAAATATGCTCAGAACATGGTACTTTTATCATCATTGATCATCACTGTTTTAATTCTCTTTGTCTATATATTATTCCATCCATTCGAACTTGCTTATGTCTTCTGTTTGCTTTAGAGTTGACAGTTAAAATATAGGAATCCAAATTACACTTATGTTTCATGTAATCTATAAATATTTTAATACAAATACGTATCAAATATTGTATGGGGCATACTCGTATTCAATACTTGGCACATACTTACACTAAAAAATTATTCAGTTTACCTGAAATTCAAATTTACTAGGCGTTCTGCATTTTTATTTGGTCAGTCTGTCAAACATAGTTTGGTGTAACGTGTATAACCGCTTTTTTGTTGCATGTTATTCAAGTGTATTTTAACAAAGAATGGATAATGCTTTCTTTCCTGCTCTCTCTCTCCTATTTTATACTCAGGAAATTGTTCTCAATTTGCCTGCCTTTTCCTCTCCTCCTCCACCTCTTCCTTTCCCCAGAAAATCTTTTCAAGGAACCAAGTCTGGTTTTTACCAGTGTTTAATGTACTTGACGCATGGGTGGTAACATTATTCTTTCTACAAGCTCCATCATGTCTTTCTTTTGTTTTTGCTTCATAGTACAACTATGATTGTGGAGGGGACATTCCTTGCTGGCTATTCCCCACTGCACCCCAGAGCTCAGGATGAATTCCACAAGATCATGTGGTACAAGTTTAGGAGAGGGAGGGGTGCATCTTTCAAAACCAAGCGTCAATGACGAGAAAAAGAGGGGTAGAGGATTCCCACCCTTGCATCCCCTCTCAGAGATGGCCATGGGCCCACAGTATGAGTCTAATTCAGGAGGCAGAACTGAACCCCTTGCATGCAAATGTATCAATAAAAATCAATAAAAAATGCTGCTGTGCCAGGTGTGAATATGTAGAAATGGCCCTTTGTAGAAGTTGCCTGTCATTTTCTCTCTCCTGGTTGTCAAGGGAGGGCCACTCTTCCTAGGTTAACTGAGCTCACATGCATTCTCGCTTTTTGGGAGAAAAGAGAGATTTGAGGGTGAATTCAGCTGGTTCCTTTTTTAAGTAACCCAGAGCAAAATACTGATCAAATCTCTTCTTTCCACCATTTATATTCCCCCTTATTATATTTTGTCAAATATTGAGCACTACCCCATTTTAATTTGAGTTCATATTGGCCTCGTTTATATTTTCCAAGTTTTATTTTTAATATTTCTATATATTTTTGTGTTAAATATCCTTCTTTTAAAGGGCATTTGCAAAAGTAGTATTTTGTTTTAAATATAGTCCGAGACTCTGGTATTTTTTATTTATAATCATTTAAATTATTGGTGTAGGGTAGTTTTCCTGTTTTATTTGATATTTTTCCTTTTTGCTCTTTTTTTCTGTATCTTCTCCTTTCCTCCTTTCTTCCATGCAAACAAGTATTTTCCTTCACTTTTAAAAATTATGTATTATATATTTGTACTTATTTTATCTGCCTTTAATTTAGGACAAAAGCCTGTATCTATTACCCTTATGAATTTCTTAAACTCATCAAAATCTATTTCACCTCCTTTTTCGTTTATTTTTATTCTGAATTGTTCTGCCTATAAATATACCTTTTATTTTGTACTCAAGCTCTTAGTTTTTTTTTTTAAGAAAATCTAATCTTAACCAACTTGTTTGATTTTCCTCATTTCCCATATCACTTACAAAATCCTCCTTGGAATTGTTTTCTTCTATTGTGTGCACGTTTCTAGAGTATTTTCAGTGTGTGACTTTGTACAGAAAAAAACTTGTAGATTCTGTATGCCTGAGGACATATTTTACAGTATGTCCTCCCACTGAAAGAATATAGATACAGATATAGGTATGTATATACAGAGTATCTCCAAATATAGATTTACCTTCTTTAACTTTACTTCATCAACCTCTTGTGTCCACTGTTAGTTTTAAAAAGTTTAGAGGTGATTGCACTTTCTCCCTGGAAGCTTTAATTTTGCTGTCTTTTGTCCTTAAATTTCACTAAAATATTTCAACACGATGTTGTCCTTAATGTTTCCCGAGTGCCTTGTGCTTGTCTCTCCCAATTTGAGTCCTAATTTTCATTTGACATCTATTGATACATTTTTACTTCTAGAAAATTTATCTTCATTCTTTTCCCAGGTATTTCCTTTCCTCTTGCTTATTCTGTGATTTCTATCACCTGGATTTGGGTAGTTTTCTTTGTCAACATTTTCATCCACTGAATCTTCTTATATTTCCCATCTTCTCTCCAACATTTTTGTAAAAGCCCAACCATCTGATTTTCTATTCTTAATTTCTACGTGTCCCACTACTTCTCCTCACTACTGAGTTTTTTCATTCTAATTTTGTTCCTGGTTTTCCACATGGTGCTTTAACTTTAAATGATTTTTGTTCTTTCTTTATATTGTAAGCATCATCCTTTAAGTTTACTTATCATGCTATTTTAAACACTTTTTCTGTGTTCCAATTCTTTTACATTAGATGATACATGTTTATCCACTGTGACCTTTCTTTGGTAGAAGCCACCCTCCCTAAGTGTCTAGTTCTTGTCCTGTGAATTCATGTCATGGAGTACCAGTGGTTCTGTGTGGAGTCTGTAATAGGCCAGGCAAAAGGGCTTGGTGGGTAGGCTGGTATACCAAAAGGTGAACATAAGGGGGAAAGCTTCAAGAACAACACTGCCATTTATTTCCAATCTACCAGGCAACATTTATCATTATTTCACCTTGAAACACTTTGGAAGTAGGGGCACGAAGAGGAGGAAGGGCCCTGGGCCCTCATCTTTTGTCTGGGGATTGCAGGAAATGAAGATGTGAACATCTGAGTACCTCTGACCAGCCTGCAGGTCTTTGTCCAGTCAAACTGAGATGGCCTTGACACATAGCCTTGGCCTTATCCCTGCTGTTACCTGGCACTGGGAGCCTAGGGTATTATATCCAATTTCTTTTTCTTTTTTTAAAAAAGATGATGTGTATTTAGTTTTAGAGAGGGGGGAGTGAAGGAGAGAGAGAGAAAGAACATCAATGTGATATATCAAATCAGTTGCCTCTCACACACCCCCAACTGGGGACCTAGCCCACAACCCCAGCATGTGCCCTGATTAGGAACTGAACCAGCCACTTTCTGGTTCACAGGCTGGTGCTCAATCCACTATGCCATGTCCTGTGTCCTCACTGCTGCCTCTTTTTGTGCTCTGCACCTTCTTTTAGCCATCACCCACTCAAAAGTCTCCAACACCCAAGGCAGATATCAGACTCCTCAGGAGTTGGCTGGGTTTTCATTTTCATTCCTCAATTGCATGATTTCCTCCAGCTTCTATAGTTTCCTTAGGGTTGACTTCAGGGGAGGAACCAACAACCCCAGACCAGCCTGTCACCTCCACGAGAACCTGTTAATGTTCTAAGTGGTCTGCCTACACCTCCAGTCTGGACCATTAACTAACTTCGGTCTCTTCCTAGGTCAGGTTGCTTGTGGAGTAAATATTTTTCATGTCTCCTATGAAATGTTCTTCAGTCCTTTTCTTACTTGTTCTTCCAACAAGTATCATTGAGCGTTAAAATAGGCTGGCGCTCTGATATGTTCCAGGGACACAAAACAAGTTAAAACATGACACAGACCTTGGAACATTTAGCTAACCTGTGTAAAAGGACTTTTTTTCCGAAACGACAATAAAAACCCTTTGAAACGACCGCATTAGTAATTTGAGTTACAGTGGTGATTAGGCTGTATTTTCTCCCTGCCCACATAACTCACAAAAATTATTTTTAATGAGCTATTATTTCATTTTCTGGGCACTATTTCTCATTGTTTAATTCCTTTAAAATAGCATTTCACATTATTGCGGGGAGGGTTAGTTCATCTGCTGATTGCTACACCTTCTGGGATCCCTTCTGTTCCCTACGGCGGAGGCAAAGCCCAAATTTACTAATGAACTGCCAAAAATTTCATTTCCCGAATTCCTACTCATGGGCCATTGCTGTAAAGGCTTTGTAGTTATTACAGTGATGAGTTTATAGCCTGGAAACTGGGACAATACTGTTTTAACTAATTCCGTACCCACACTTGACACATTTTGAAGGGGAACAATCTATGTGCATGAGTGACTGACTGCCTATACATGTGTCTACTGTATGGATGTGAGAGAGAGAGACTGAGATGGAAACAGAGAGAGAGAGAGACAGAGATAGAAAGAGACAGAGAGACAGAGACAGAGGCAGAGAGGCAGAGAGAGACAGGGCTGTATGCATTTTTCTCACCTAGCATTGGCACCCATGCTGCAACACAATGGAGAATGCCAGACCTTTATCTTATCCTTGCTCTTCGAATTCATGGTAGCATTTGGCAAACCCTCCTCTCTCTATAGGTCATTAATTAATTAATTTAATCCAGTAAACATTCATTTAGTACCTGCTCTGTGATAGGCTCTCAAGATAAGCTATCGTGGTAGCTTTGTGATGTAGCAACTCAGGCTGGACGACATTTCCCAGAATGCCCTGCCCTGTATATTTCTGGTTAGGTTCGGCCGCAAGAAGCACTTCTTGCTGGAGCTTTGGAGGGTGAACATAAAGCAAGAGCCCTTCGTATCTCACACTCGTTGTCAATGATCTGCTGGCTCACTTTCTTGATGTGAGTTAGTGGCTGGACCTGCAACGTTCCACCCTCCTTTCCATGGATCCTCCTTCAACTACTTTGACTCCTGGGCCAGCGTATGTGTCTAACTCCATCAAACTGGGGCCTGATTTCTGCAGGACATCCACACCACCATAATCAGAGGAAATAAAGGGGACATGGTTTCAGTCCATTCTTGCGGGGCTCTAGCTTTGGCTTGTGGGTCCCAGCCTATGTGGAACCTTCCCCCTTCATGTTCATCTTCAGCTCTTATTTGCCTGCTCATGAACTTGAAGCTTCGCATGATATACGGAGATGACAGCCTGACAGACACTGCTTCCCAGCTCCCACATTCCACATGCCAAGCCCCCACAGCAAGTTCCTTCATGTCACATGGGTGTGTCTTCTAGTGATCTTGCTTTTCGGATGCAACCCTGACCCATACAGCCCTAAGTAAGGTAATTATCAGTTCTGCCTTGTGGACTTTAAATAGCGAGGACTTTAAATATCACATTGCAGTCGATGCACTACATCTCTGAAAAGGACCATGAATGAAAATTCAGTGGTAGGCAGGGGTCATCTGAAGAGATTAATCCTCAAAAGGCCCAATGGAGCCAAGAATGGGTTCTGTTCCATCCAGGGCCCTCTGGGACCTCATTTATAAAAGGACCCTAGCTTCAGTGCATTGTATTTTCAGAAACAGCGACTATTATTTAGAGGACTACTGGTGGGCTACTGAAACCTGCTTTGTCCCCAGGAGGAGAACCTGACATTTAACGCACAAGAAGTGTTAGCCTCTAACGTTACTGGCTTCCATGATCCAAAAAACGAGTCTCCTCCAACTGTCCCTTGTCTAGGGCCTTTCCTTGCTCAGTGACTCTCTGGGACGGAATTAAAGCAGATGATGAACCATTTGTGCACTTGGAATGTAACGTTTGGAAGTTACTAAGTGTGTGCTGAGTGTTGATAAAGATCTGAGCAAGTTTAGGGGCGCTTATTCTAGTCAACATTTTCAAAGGTGATCTGACTATCTTACCCTCTCCCAAAGTTATCCTGTGAATCAAAAAGGAATCGCATCTCCTCTTTATCAGAACAATTGACCCAGCTGCCAACTTAATTGGTACCTTCGCTTCTTTATTTCTCAGGCCTCACACCACATTAGTTGCCAAGACATTTAAAATATATTTACTTTTTCTCCTCTCCAATCTACTCCCTTCTCCACCCCTTTCTTCTAATCTTCCCTTCTATGACTCTAGTTGAGAAGCGTATCACCTTCTTAAGATTTTTTGTTTTTTTTTCCTCCTTTTTAAAAAAAGATTTGTAAGTTTCTTTTCTTTCCAGAGAGAAGAGATGGGCAGGAGAAAGGGAGAGGGAAACATCAATGTGACAGAGAAACATTGCCTCTCTTACGCACTGATCAGGGACCGAACTCCAACCCTGGCACATGTCCTGCCATGAATCCAACCCACAATCTGTCACTTTACGGGACAAAGCCCAACCAACCAAGCCACAGTGTTCAGGGCTTTCGGCTGTTTCTTAGCTTTTCTCTCTCTAGCCCTTCCACCTTTATCTCCTCCTCTTGTTTCAGGAGGAACTTCCTAAGCTGATAAGACTATCAACATCCAGCTCAAAACACTGTGTTTCCATGCATCGAGCATGAATACGTTGCAATTTTGGCAAAATCCACCTGGAAAGACTTGTTCATATGCAGATTGACAGTCCCCCCATCTATAAAATCTCCATTTCTCAGCACGAAGAACAGGCGTCTGCTCTTCCATCACCTTCCACCCACTCTTAGAAAACTTGCCACGTTTAGGGAACCTTCCCTTTACAGCACATCCTTGCTTTTGCAGGAACCCTCCCTACTGCTCGGAACACAAAGGCTTCCCTTATTCCGCTTCTATTGTCTTGTCAGTTCACATGTTATTCTCTGAAGCTCCCTCAGATGCCCTCCGGCACAACAAGCTATGGCTTTCTCTGGGCTTCTGCTGTACTACTCGTCTTGAAAAGAACACCCCGCCTTCCCTCCTGCGATCTGGTTTGCATATCTGTTCTCCAAACAGTGGGCCTGAAATCCTGGAGAGCACAACACCACCTCTTTCTTTTCTTTTAATTCACTGACGCCCGCCAGTCAGAACCGGTTAATGTATATTCCGGGAATGGATAACAATGAACGCATGGTTGCTCCCTAAGGAACTTGACGCATTCTGGAAATGACTTCTGCTCGGTGGGAAGGTATGGAACAAATAGAAAACTGTCTCCGTTGTCCCAAGAGTCTTGGTTCTGTCCCTCCCAACTCTCGTGAGCCTCTCAACAAAGTAAATTCCCTTCCGTTAACCAGACTTGTTCCTCGGAAGGGAATTGAAGTTACTCAAGCATTTACTATGAGAACCTCACCTACAGCCAACCTCAGCCCCACGTAGTTAACCATGCTGACCCTTTCAACCACGGCAGAGTTCTGAAGAATACAAGTTCCTCTCTCTTATTATCCTTGAAGAAATACCTCAGCACCCCTTATAGATTAGTGCTCTGGACAGGCTTCCCAGCTAGCCTGCTCTGAAGCTGACCCTGGATCTGAAAATGCCTTGAACTTTCCAAACTCACGCTCCCATTATAAATAACCTACAATGTGTTCAAGAACAGCGAGGAACTAGACGAAACCGACACCATTTCTAGCGAGGATTCTAGTACCGCAAAACCCACCGAGCAAAATTTGTCATCCCACCCGACTCAGTAGCGGTAACAAGGTGGTTAATTTTAACAGGGATGAAATGGCAGAGAACATGGATTTTCTTTGTTCTGGGGTGGGTAATTGTCAAGCAGTACACTTTAGATCACCTACATCTCTGAATCAACACAGATGCTGGTTAAAATAAATGAACACTGTTTAGCCACACCTAGTAGGTACTTGACCAGAATCCCCAGGGGCAGGACTCAGGAATACCCACTGATTTGTTGCTACTGTTCTTGTTTTTTTGCACATTTAAGAGCAATGCTAGTGCTCAAGACAAAATGCAAATTGAACCAAAGTTTTATTTGGAATCCTTTCACCTCTCTCTCCGAGCACTCCGCCATTGCTATGGTATTCTATCTAAGTCCAAGATCTCTCTCTTTTTTTTTTTTTTTTGCAGAATTTTTATATTTTAATAAATGTTACTTAAATGTCAGCATCACCTGCAAAATGATTTTGCAATAAGAATTTCAGATGTTAGCTAGGGGAAAAAAAAATCCTCTGACTTTCTTTTGAGTCTAATAAGAGACCCATTATTATTAAAAATAGTATTTAAACTTATTAGATGAATAAAAATGACACTTGAGTACCTGAAATCCTCCTGGTACAGAGGTAAAATTATTTTTTTTAAAAGATATAAAGGAGTCAAGGCATGTTGAGTGGCATAAGTTGCTTTTTATTTTAGGCCATGCCTGCAAGGGTAAATATAATGGAGCATTGCACAATTATTTAGATAATTTTGATTATAGGTTAGAAAACAAATCTAACTAATTGATACCATAGTTTCTCTTTTCCTCCCAAAACAAGTGGGTTGAATGATGCATGTACTTGTACTACATCTTCACTTTCTTTGGGTTTTTAGACAAGCGATTCCTCCAGTTATTTTGTACAATTTGCATATCCTAGTTTGGGACTTTGAATCTTTAGTTTACAAACACACCAAGTCTTAATAATATTAGGCAAAAAACTCAACAGATAATGTTCTAAAAAAAATTTTTTTTAATGTTTCAAGTAGCCACTGTTGATCTGACTGTCTCTTTTAATGCTTTCTTAGCATTTTAGGTCTCTGAATAGAAAATAGTATTCAATTTGTGAATGAGGATCTTGGTTGTAGGGCTAACATGCACAGTATTTACTTACTAGCTTAAGTGCCTGTGTTTTCATTGCAGTTGTCACTAAAGTATTGAATAAAAGTGACCCTTCTGATAAACATAAACAGCAAGCACATTAGTTGTGTGTGTGTGTGTGTGTATGTGTGTGAGAGCACATGCGCACATGCATGTGGGCATTTTCTGTCAAGAAAGAGTGCCTAAAATGAACTGAGGAGTCTTCGGAACAAAGAAGCAAATGACAACAAATGTAAAAGGGAAGGGAAGCCTGACCTCATTCTAATTAATGACCTTGACAGTTGTTCCTTGCTGTTGAGGGGTATTAGTCAAGGCTCTGTCTCCAGCCCAGGCATTTACCACTCACTGCCACACAGCCAGCGGGAAGAACTCCTCCAGGTCAATTATCTATAACAAACAAACTGCCAAGCCCCTCCGAAATAGTTCAACAAATCTACACATTGATATTCGCCGGTATCTTTTCATGCTACATTGAACCAACTTGAGGGCTATGCAGCACCAACTTCTGCGCGGATATTTCTGAGACCTTAAAATTGGGCAACTCTCAAAGGAGATGAAGATTCTGATGGGCCACAGGCACGCTAGGTATTCCTATCAAAACAGCGAAAGTCAGACAAGCAGATTTCCAGTGCCCCAAATTAAGGACGCTTTCTAAACCTCCATTTCATTAACTTGCATGGCTAGATAGGAGAATCCTGCTAAAATATTGTGATTAACACAAAGGAAGCTTAACAGACAATGCAATTATAGGTGAAAGACTGCTAATTGCCATCTTCCCAATAACTTATTGATTTTAATCAAATCTTCCCTGAGCAGCATGCCAGCAGCAAACGGATAACTAGAGAGAGGGAAAACACAACAATGAAGGCAGCAATATGGAAGAAATTATTCATGTTTGATTTGTATAAAATTGAACAAATACTCTTGATCAGCATTTATACAAATATAGATTTGTCAGGAAGGTGCTATCTAAATTGCTTCTCTCGCAGTGTATTAAAAATTACCATAACTGTTAGCATTTTTAATTATTTTGATCCGCTGGAAATAGATTAAACTGAATGGGAAATTGGCTTATTAAGGCTTATACATTTGAGTTAATATGAACTGTTCTCAGCCACTGTGCCTTGAGAATCTTTTCATCTGAAAGGCATTTCACTATCTCAGGTTGACAATGGAAGGAGGAAGGGTGGGGAATCCTCAGAAAGCCAAGTTTTGTTTGGGTGAGCGGGTGAGAGAAAACCATCGCACCCTCCTCGCTGTATTCGGGAAATGTAGCCACATCCCACAATGGGAGCATTTCCCAACTGAGCAACAGGTCCGTTTGTCAGCACCGAGTTTTCGCAGGGTGAAGAAAAAAAAAATCCTTGCTAGACGAAACTCAACACTTAAAACATGGAGAACCCTTGAAATCCATCTTGTACTGCGAGAGCAGTTTCTCAGTGTGCGGTTCAATACCGTGTGAAGCATTGAAGAACTCACACTTGGGTCATTCACTGATGATGAAAGAGACGCACAATGGTGAGTTTTAGCTGTAGGCTAGTTGACTTGACACCTCACTGCATGAGTGTCCTTGGGGGAACAGTTTATTCATCAAATTGGTGACAGAGGACCCAAAGGTAGACTGAAAATATGGACACGAATACACTTGAAAGCTTTATGCTATTACTTCGACGGTTAAGGGATACTATTTCAATACGAACAGCGTAGAAATTTCCTTGACAAAATTATCTCCTTCAACATCGTTGCTAGAGCTCAGTGTTTTTCAATAATTGAGGGCAGGATTTGTCAACTTCAACAGGGCTAATATTTGGGGTCTGAATAATTCTTTGTTGTAGAGAGGCTGTCTTGTGTCTTGCAGAATATTTATCAGGACCCCTGGGCTCTATCTAAGGGTGCAAGTAGCACTCCTGTCCCGCACTTGGGACAACCAGATGTGTCTGCTCACATTGCCAAATGTCCCTCGATAGGTAAAATTGCTCCTGCCTGAGAACCACTGGATTGGAAGGAAATGCTGTCGTGCTTTCGATAATGGCGCATCTCAAATCATCCTCTAGAAAATTTCTATTTCACTGTAATAAGGCAGAAACAGAACAATGAAATTTGCATTATAGCTCTGAAGTCTTCGAAGCTGCTCTTTAAATATCTTCTACCCGCACACAATACACCGGCATCTCAGTCAGCATTTTACTTTTATGAGATTACTTGACTACAGGAAGTAAGTGGTGGAAAATAATCGCAGTGGTAGGCTGAACGGCAAGGCGGTCTCATGATTATACAATGCTACCTTCTGTTTAAGGTTTTAGGGAAACGCCGTCCAGTCCAACAAGGGCAAATAGTTTGGAAATAGCTGCCAACTCCAGCTGACTGGTAGTGGCGGACGGGAGCCTGGGACTGAGGAGGAACCCGATGCGGGGTCCAGGCTCGGCAGGAAACGGGGCTGGGATACACGAGTGACATCCGCCTTGAACAAGGCCAGGCCAGCACTTGGGCCCATTTCACACACCGTCCCACTCCCTTCTAGTCGTTAACGGACCTGCTCCCCGGATTATTTGAAGCACATGATGAGACGGTGGAATGCTGTTTTTGTGTTGCATGAACAGTAATAGACAAAAGGAGAAAAGTGAATAAAGCTCACTTGTAGTGTCTTTTGTTTTTTCAAGATTTTATGTATTATTTTTTCAGAGAGAAGGGAAAGGAGAAAGGCAGAGAGGGAGAGAAACATCCATGTATGGTGGCTTTTCACTTGCCTCCTGCTACAGACCTGGCTGGAGACCTGGCTGGAGACCTGGCTTGCAACCTGGTTATGTGCCCTGGCTGGGAATCGAACCAGCGACCTTTGGGTTTACAGGCCGGTGCCTTATCCACTGTGCCACCAGCCAGGGGTAGTGTTTCTTTTTTTTAAAAAAAAAAAAAAAAAATGTCACACCGGCCTGCGAACCCAAAGGTCGCAGGTTCAATTCCCCAGCCAGGGCACATAACCAGGTTGCAAACCAGGTCTCCAGTCAGGTCTGTGGCTAGAGGCAGGTGAAACGCAACCATACATTGATCCTCTCCCTCTCTGTCTCTCTCCCTTCCCCTCTTTCTAAAAATAATGAAATAAAACTTAAAAAAAAAAAAAATTTAAAAAATAGTCACAAAATATTTTTTTGATATTTTACTGTATTTATTACATTGCCTTTGGTCCCCTTTATAACCTCTTTTATCTCCACCCAGCCTCCTGCAGTCACCACACTGTTGTGCAGTTTGAGTCTTCTTCCCTTTTCGCTTGATCCGGATCACTCTACCCCTGACCCTCCACACCCCACCCTCAGAGTTGTCACCTGCTCTCTATGAGTCCGTCTCTATTTTGCTAGTTCAGCTTGTTCATCAGATGACACACCTGAGTGAAATCATATGGCATCTGTCTTTCTCTGACTGGCTTATTTCACTTAGCATAATGTTCTCTAGGTACACCATGCTGTCACATAGGGTAAACTTTTCTTCTTTTATAATGGCTGAGTAGAATTCTAGTGTGTAAATATACTACAGTTGTTTTATCCACTCATCTATTGACGGGCACTTGGGCTGCTTCCATAGATTGGCTATTGTAAATCATGCTGCAATGAACATAGAGGTGCATATATTTCTTTGAATTAGACTTTCAGGTTGCTTTGCATGAATTACAGAAGTGGAATCGCTGGGTCATAAGGCAGATCTATTTTCAGTTTTTTGATGTATCTCCATACTGCTTTCCATAGTTGTTACATCAGTATGTATTCCCACCAACAGTGCAGAAGGGTTCTCCTTTTTATACATCCTCGCTGTCACTTTTTTTTTATTGATTTATTGATGATAGCCATTCTGTTTGATGTGAGGTGGTAACTCATTGTAGTTTCAATGCGCAAAATTTATAAAGGACTTATAAAACTAAACACACACAAAAAAACCCCAAAATCCAATTTTAAATGGGACAAAGGACCCGAATAGATACTTCTCCAAAGAACATACAAGACACTTCTCCAAAGATGACCCATATGCATATGAAAAGATGTTCTACATCACTAATCATGAGACTAAATATTGACTTCCTTGGAACACAGTTTCTTCTAAAATCTGCTTAATTCTTTCCTAGTGATTTTCTGTACCTCTCTTTCTTCCAGAGTTGTGAAGATGAAATATTAGGCTAATTTCCCTAGAAAGTGGTATGGTTCAGTCTTTAGGACTGCTTTGTATGAAGACTGAAGACATGGCAACTTCTGTTTCTTTTGGGCTAAAACTGCCTAATAAATGGTGAATCCATACGGCATCAATAATTTACAAAATGATTTTCTACTTACAAACCATCCCTTTTCTAAAACCTCCCCATTTTAATGGCCAGAGCAAGCAGTGGTTACACATACACCAAGAATCAATCAGTAAGCGCTTCCGAGATGGGTGGTCTAAGTCTCACTGTTCAATGAGATGACTGGTAGGTCACCCAGCTTTCAAGAGCTCAATCAAATTTGTCTCTTGGCACAAAAATTGCAACTATCACCTAACTAATGGAAACCACACACATTAAATTATTAAATCTTCAACCGCTAAGAGTCGCTATAGATGAAGGTTGACCTCAAACCTGGTTGACTTGATGTCTTCCTACAGGGTCGATTTAGTTTCTCTGGTCCAGGAAAATAAAGACTGAGATGAAGGGAGAATGAATGAACCTGAGTTTACTGCCCACAAGGCTAGGAAAGCTGGTTCCAATGCAAAGGTTAGACCTACCGGGGTATTAACTTGCAGAGATTAGGTTTAATGGGTTGGGCTCTTCAAAGGGGTATCAACTAGTGATTGAAGCTCTGGGAACTGATTTACAGATAAAATAAAAGGGTCAGAATAAGCCCTTGGGAAGGTCATCTCCCAAATCAGAGGCAGGGCTGCAAAAGACAATGGCCACAAAAGTTCACTGTAAATATGAGTGACCAATTAAAGTACCTCATTGTTGTTTTTTGTTTTGTTTTTTATCCATTGCAGTTTGATTGGTTCTAAGAGGAGTCTGGCACAAAGCCATTATTGAGCCTCAAGTGTACTGACTGAGTAACCACAACTCTATCAGGCAATTTTCCCGAGAAGAGGGTGCTTTTGCTTCTGACCACAGGGTCAGCACTTGGGATCATGTAAAAATCAAGGTTACCTGCACAAGTTAAGGATGCTTTGGAGAGATCCTTTACCATCCTCGTATTAAGCTGACATCTATGGCAACTTCAAAGAAAAGAATGAACTTTAGCAGTCCTGGCTGGTGGCACAGTGGATAGGGCACAGGAGTGGATAAGGCACTGGCCTGTGAACCCAAAGGTCACTGG
The DNA here is from genome assembly GCA_004026585.1 of Noctilio leporinus. Taxonomy (NCBI): domain Eukaryota; kingdom Metazoa; phylum Chordata; class Mammalia; order Chiroptera; family Noctilionidae; genus Noctilio; species Noctilio leporinus. Next base: position 504,033 of record PVIW01000002.1, on the reverse strand, counting down.
TTCAATTCCCCAGCCAGGGCACATAACCAGGTTGCAAGCCAGGTCTCCAGCCAGGTCCTTAGCTGGAGGCAGGTGAAAGGCAACCATACATTGATGTTTCTCTCCCTCTCTACCTCCCTCCCTTCCCCTCTCTCTGAAGAAAATAAATAAAATCTTTAAAAAAGAAAAGTGTTCTTTACACGTAGGGAGAAAGAAATATTAGAAATAGTAAGTGGTTTCCTTCAATTGAAGCATATTGGCAAGTTGTTTGGGTACCCACAAAACAAATCCCAGAGAAAAGGCAGCTCCTACTAAAGACAACCACAGGGGTTCCCAGCCAAACAAACATCTTGCGATGCAGAATGGGCTCCTCCACCACTCAGGGCTGAACGCTGATCCGAAGTCAAGGGCAGAGTCACCAAGGGAATCTGCAGTCTATTTAGGTGCCCACTGCAACCGAACTACTAATCTTAGGCAAATGAAGGAGTAAGACAAATTACACCATTTTTATCAGCTGGAAGGACCTGGGAGAGAAAAATTCCTATTTAAAAGAACACTCTGGGGCCTCTCCTTCCCCAAGAAACATGCTTCATGTCATCCAGACACTAAGTAGATTTCTTTCACAGAAGCTGCTACATTATCTGGGTAAACATGCCAATCAAAGACTACAACTAGCAATTTACAGCAATGATGCTAGATTTAACGTCTAGAGAGCAAGATTCCAGTGGGAAACGGTGTTTTTATTTACCTCTGTTACCAAAACGTTGTTTAAAAGGACAACACGTTTTTATAGAAGGAGCTTTGAAAAGGGAGTTTATGTTACATCTAAAACAAATCTTGAAAACTTTGAGGTCTTTTTATTCGATTTCTTTTTCTTTGAATGTAAAGGATAATTTCTCCAAAACACTATTTACCAAATTTTTGAGGGTATCCCCTCAAAACACTTCTTATCATAAAGCTATAGGAGGAAGGAACAGGGATTCTTACTCTGCTCAACTGTTACAGGTTCAATCATTACTTATTAACTTTCCTATTTTTATAAGATTTTCCTCAAACTTAATATTCTATTAAGGTAGCATCTGTTAGAGGAATTATCTTGGTTTTTTAAAGCAAATTTTAGCTGATTACCATGAATCTACATAATTAGGATTAGGTCTAATTATGTAGTGTAAATACATGTAATATATTTATAACATATAATGACATAATTATGATTCACAATAATGTTGAAAAACTCCTCCTTAAAACGAGTAAGAGAAAACACGAGGTACAACCCCTCTACAATTTAGTAGTAATTTCACAATGCATGTTTTTTTTGTTGGTTCTAAAATAGAGCTTGGTAAGAAAACATAATTATATATATATATATATGTATTTGAAGTTATTATCCCAAAATACCACCAAAACTTCCTTAGATTTCAAAACTATAAACATTTTGCAATCTGCTTAAGAAGAGTACATTATAAAATGTTAATCCAAATAAGCATCCTTTTCCCATGTACCCTGAACCAAATTCTGAATGTGTAGCATGTTTATCAGGAGCTAATGCAAGATGGCTTGAACTTTGTCTTGTAAGTCACTCATCAGCATAATAGAAACTATAACAAACGATGATGAATATTGGCCTATATACTAATTACAAATATGAGGACAATTGGCGGGGGGGAGGGAGTATTCATGTTTATATACTGTATTAGGTGTAACATTTATATCCAGTTCAGGACAACAATTCACTTAATTCACCAAGTTGAATAGGATGCATCTGATACACAGTGGGCGCGGGGACAACTTTTCTCTGTAGAGAATCGGATAGTAAATATTTTAAATGAAGAGGGGCACCGAGGCTCCTATGGCAACTATCTAGCCCTGCCGTGAGCTCCCAAGTCGCCAGAGACAGCACTTACAGAGGTGGATGTGGCTCTGTCCCATTAGAACCTTAGTGACAACACAGGCAGCTGCTGAGTTTGGCCTAGGGGAGGGGCTCAGTTTGCTGACCCCAGGACTACACCTCCGAGTCAAAGAACAGTGTCTGGGAACGTGTTCTCTAGGTTTACATCTTGCTTTCACCATCGCGTACCTTTGTGACCTCCGCTAACTTCCTTCAGCCTTCTCATTTATAAAATGGAGGTGATAACCATTTCCTGTATCATAAGATGTGAGGATAAAAACTAAGTAATTTATGTCAAGCACTTACTACAATAGGGTATGCCTTCTTTGTAAGAGGAATAAATTGGTGTTTAAAGATAGAAAGAGCCCTGGCTGGTGGCACAGTGGATAAGGCGCTGGCCTGTGAACCCAAAGGTTGCTGGTTTGATCCCCAGCCAGGGCACATAACCAGGTTGCCAGCCAGGTCTCCAGCCAGATCTGTAGCTGGAGGCAGGTGAAAAGCAACCAGACGTTGATGTTTCTCTCCCTCTCTCTCTCTCTCCCTTCCCCCCTTTCGGGAACTAATAAATAAAATATTTTAAAAAATAAAATAAAGATATAAAGAGAATGGAATGCAAAATGTTGGGTATTCAATATTAGTTTTCAAATTTTGAGATCATCATTGTACACACTGGAGGCTGAGAAGCACTGGTTTAGTTATGGAAGCAAAAATGTCCACACCAATCAATTATCTCCCCAAAATGGAAAGGAATACAATATCCTAATGAGTCTGATCTTATACATAAGGCATAAACTACATAAATGAATTATGTATACTTAGATAATATACTTTATAAATATAGCAAACACATCATATACCATAGATAGAAAGCATATGATTATGTATTCATGCATATTCAATCAACAAATAAGTATTCAATGATTAATATGCACAGTCATCATGCTAGGCGACGGTTAACCTCTGCTTTCTTGATTTTCTGTTTTTTTGTAATTTGGTGACAGAGGCAAACAAACAGCAGACAATTAAAATTCAGTGTGATAAACTATTTTATTAGGGTGCATATGTTATATTTTTAACAAGAAATCCTATAAAATTCTTCTTGGCAAGTCATTAAACATTTTCCAAAAGATCTTCATGAATATATGTCTCACCACTAAAATTACCAGCCTCTCAAGTACAGGGTTTATGTTTACATATATAGTGTTTCCTAGGATGTTTCTTGCGTTATTATGCACACCCTCTTTGTTAAATAAACATGTTTGAATAAATTATTCTTGTTACTAAGTTGATAACATAATTAGCAACTCATCAAGCTTTTCTTGAGGTCATATAATCAATACTTTAGATATCCTCATACCTTATGAGGGTAACTGCATTCCTTATAATTAAAATATATGAATCCTATCTGCTACCTATCTTTCCAAAAAGTTGTGATGGATAACTATATGGTATTTAAAAAGTGAACATATAAATAATAAAAAAAAAAAAAATTAGTCCACACAAGGCCAGTGAGCTCCTAACAAAATACTCCATCAGAAGGAATTGCAGTGAAACTCGCTTGAGTGTCAACGAGTTCTGAGCTGGGAGACCAACTATCAAAAAATAATTTAGCTAAGCTCTGGCAAGTCAATTGTCCACCTTGGCTTTCTCTTAGATGAAATGAGTAAGCTTTCTGGTTTCTCAAAAATAGTGGGTCTGTCCGACACCAGAATCCCCAGCTTCCTCCGAGATTCTGATATGCATGCGTGGTGGCTGGGGATGGCGAGGAGGTAGAAGGCACGGTGTGATGTCCATAGGTTTAGGGTGACCTGTTGGTGGCCCTCTGTTTCTGATGGGAAGTAATGGCTTAGGAGCATGGGACCAGAAAGGTGAGGGGCAGAGGACAAGATCTTCCTCCAGCTTCCCTTCACTGTGAAGAGGGTACCATTCCAGTCGTTTCCTGCCTCTGTTTCCTCTGGACCTTTTCTCTCCATCTCAGTGTCTCAGTCCTGGGTCTGGGGTCCCTTTATGTGCCCATCCCAGCAGTTCCAATGTAGCCCTTAGCTACTTTAAGTAGCTTCTATGAAGCTAAATATTCCTGATCCTTTATCTCCCCACCCAATTTCCTCTTCCCTTTATCTCACTCACACTCTCAAGTTTTGACTTGAAGGCCCACACTTACAGAGAAGCTATTGCCACTTAAAGTGTAACATTAAAGTTTAGCACAGAACGTTAACCAACTCAGACAATCTCCTTGTTTTTTCACAGCAGACTTCACATTCTACAAATGAGTAAAAAATAAATGGAGAATTTATATACTTACTACTGGGGAAGGAAACTGAGAAGATATTTTAAAGGAAGTGGAATCATTTAGCTGTTCAACATTGAGTCTTTGAAATTCCTCTAGCAGAAAAATACGTATTTTAGGACAGTATGTGGGGCTTCTCATGTAATGTGGGTGCCATTTGTAGACTTGACCATGTAACCTTAGACTGTGACATCCAGAGTAAGTCCTGATGACCAAGCAGCAGGGACATTCTTTGGAATGGAGAATCCTGTGTCCTACCCCAGTCCCACTAAGCCAGAAACTTTGCATTTTGGCAAGAGAGATTCTGGTGATGAGTCTTAGTGACGTTAAAATCTGAGAAGTGATGTATCAGTCAGGCAGAGACGCCTTTTGACTTACTGCCTTTCCAAAGAAGACGATGAGGTGGACAATGCCTACTCACAATGAGTTGAATTTTATAAATGGATACATAATCATTTTAGTCAATGGTGGGCTTTGGGAGAATTCTTTACCATCCATATGCCCCTGGGGGACTTGGCTGATGCTACACTAGATCTACTTCCACCCCTTGAGTTGTCCTATGTTCCATGTCAACATTTAAACTACTTTGAAGGGGCATGAAACTTGATGAAATCCATTTTCCTTTCTTCCCATCACAAACAGCTCCTTGATTCCTTAGTAACTAGTACTAAGGTAAGTGTAGTCCACATAGTTGGCGCTAAAAAGTATTGGTGAAAATTTTATAAAAAATCACTAAGAATGAGTCTTCTATGAAAGATGCCCCCCTCCACACACACACACAGGACATTAAACAAGACAAAGGTTTATTTACATTCTCCTGGTATGACTGGGGGGTGGAGGAGGGGACTTCCAACCCTCCACCTGCTTTCATGAACAAAGAGGTCTTGCCTGACTCACGGTGACACTCCCGTGTATCTTCATGCTCGTTCCTACCTACTTTTTGGTACCATGGTATACTCGGGTATTGTGACACCAATCAGATAGCCCACAGTGACTCAAATGCATACTGTCTGGCCATTTACAGAAAGTCTGCCAATCCTTGAAGCCGTTCTATGCTCCTTTGTATATGGCACCATGACTGCCCTCCCTGGGCTGCCTAGCCCAGCCAGCTGGCCTGAATTGCACACCCAGCATCTACTAGAGGAATGAAAAGGCCTTTCAGCAGTTGCAAAAGTAACCAGCAGTCAGTCTCCTTCTGGTCTTTCAAGCCCAGGCACTTTTCCACGGAACTTTTGAAACAACTTTGAGTAGGACCAAAGTTTAGCTTGCACTTTGATGATCAAAACACGTTATCCTCCCCCTTCTCGTTTTAAACTATGTCTAATTGAGTCAATTTTGGGAGCGCGTTCATACAACTTGTTCTGTGAACCTTAAAACCATCGCCTCACTGTTCTGCGCACAAATCTGAATCCCCAGGGAAAAGGGAAAACTCTAGGGGAACGTCTTTTTCTCTCAAGCTAAGCTGAAATCACACCTCTGTCTTCTCAACAGTTACTAAAAACCTCCTGCACCATCTTCCAAGGCAAAACTTCCTAATATTTTAGTGAATGTGATCTTTGTCCCTTAAAACATAATTGAAATTTACTCCCCACGTTGTTACTTTTATATATAGTGTCCTGTCCAGAATACCACTGAATTTACTGCTCATGGTTCCATCCCCAAAGTGACATCTAACATCCAATAAACTGTGTTAGTAACACTTTTAAGTGACCACCGGCATCATTGTTCTTGTTACCACTGTTCTTTCGTTTTACCTACATTGCTATTGCAGCTCGAGAGTTCCCAGCATGCACTTTCCCGGATGCCAAGTGTTCATTTAACAGGCCATTTGTTATTTGTCGATTGGATGGAGATGGCAGGACTAGGTAGAACCAAGCTCACTTGGCAACACGGGCTCACTACTCTTACTGCTGCCTCTCCTCCCTGCGAGTGAGGATGAGGGTCAGAGATGCTGTTCCCGCAGGGCAGCTCCAGCCCTGGGGAGACACATGGCTTGAGCCTGCTTGTGGTCCTTTAGAGGCATTCTCAATGTAAACCTTTGGTCTGTGGCAAATCCTCGGCTTTCCTGCGTCAAGGATTTGCTGAAGAGAAAGATGCAGATTTCGACGGACCCTGCCAATGTTTGTTACGTGACTCTGTGTGTGTGGACTGATCAGGTATAAAGATAACAGTGGACCTGAACCCAGCTGCTTCCTGGTGCCTGCCAACCTGGGCCACTGTGCTCATTCACCACGGGTCGGAGCGAGATGGGAGCTACAGGCCTCTTTCTTACATGCTCAGTAACAGGTCGCATTTCAAGTTTCAGTTCTTAGAGAAGAATTCTTTAGGAACCGGGCAGAAAGAATTGTTCTACAAGTTAGGGTGGCTCAAGTTTGGTAATTCTGTACTATCACGCTCAGCAACAGGAAAGCAGTTGCCACAGGAAGGCATTTACTAGCACGCAGACACAAAACAATCACACAGAATGCCAGGCCTCACCCATTTAGAGGCTGCAAGGGTGCCTTGTGTCAACTGTGTCCTCAAGGCAGGTGCTTTCAGCAGGGTTTGGCTAAGGGCAGAGATAGGACACCTCGTTAGCTGGGAAACAGAGTTGACTGTTTTCTCTCAATTTTTAATTTCTTGCAAGATGACGGAAGACCTCTATATTATTTTATCAACAAAAGTACCTTGAACATCACAGATTTCCCGGTGACATCTTTTTTTACTTCACTTTTTTCCTTGGTATTTAACAAAACCTGAGTGTTGTTCACAGATAAAGACAGCTGCTTCTGGGGTATGGCATTTTATGTGGAACGTTTCTACCTGATTGGGGTGACTAATCATGCCGAGGTGGTAGATTAAAAGGAGTATAAAAGAAAAAATATATATATGTGTGTGTGTGGGTGTGTAGGTATGTGTAGATATATGTGTGATATATATATATATATCATACTGCTGAAATTCTCTCAGTATTAGTTACAAACTAGATGACAGATCAGGACCTCTCTCCCTTGCTGATGTGGCTTTCATTCACTTGTTCAGTCAAAGAAGCATGCACTAGACTCAAACCCTACACTCCCTGCTGGGATTAGAAAGATGAATGACAGAGCCTGCCCTGCAAGTGCCCCACCGTAGGGCCTGTCTACTCAAAGGTGCTCTGCGGACCAGCATCATCTGAGATCCTGTCAGAAAGGCTGACTCCCAGGCCCAGGCTCAGATCTTCTGCATCTGAACTGGATGTCAGGGGCCCCTCCACAGGTGGCAGTTTTAAAGGCCTGGTCTGTCACAGCAGAGGCCCTCACCTATTAGAGTGAATCAAAGTTCCCTGGGGGACAAGCCTTGAAAATGTGCCTGTGCCCAAGCATCCTGGTTTGGGGCAGGAGAAGGCCCAGGGGTCTGCAATTTGACAAGCAGACGACGATACGACCATTCTGCAGCGGGTCCTGAGAAGCCTCCAATAAATACTAGATGGCTGGAAGGTACTAAGAGCAACTTGGGGTAAAATGTTGGGGGGTATATATGTGTCAATGTTGAAATGAGAGTATCTTGAGTTTGAAACTACTGGGCTTTGTGTTGCTGGAATGGAATACTTTCTTTTTGGGGGTCTGAAAAGAACAGACAGCATGCCTAATTGCAGCTACAGGCCAGAAGGGTCACAGACATGAACACCCAGTACTTCAAGAGGTCCTTTTCATAGGTAATGCAGGCCATTTCCACGTCTGATCAAATGGGTTTCTGACAGGAGCAAGGAGGTCTAAACGTTAGCCATTACAAGGTGCTAATCACAGAGTATTAAGATACTTGTTTACCATTATTAAGCATCTCCCTCTTCATTTTTCTAAAGTAAACTTCACACTGATGTAAGGGGAGGGTGGTGGAGTGTGTCTGCTGAATCAAGGTCTGGGAGTCCATGCACTAAACACGAACACGTAAATTGCATCCCTGCTTTTGGACAGATAACCAAAGAAGAAAAGTTAACGATATGCCCAAGAGGAGCTTTATTTAGCCAGGGCTGAGCTCCTGCCTTCCAATTCTATCTCTAGTCTTAGCTTTTTTTTTTTTTGAGCCAAGTTAACAAGGAAAAGGTTTTCAGGTAACCTAGATTGCTGCTTTTGTAAGTGCTCGTTATAGCTGTAGTGAAATAAAAGGAAGTGCCTGGTGGTAGAAACACATTATCACCCATAAAAAAAAAAAAATGAGGCAGAGAAAGGAACCATTTTAGGCCTGAATGTTGGTTAAAAAGTGAAAAGCCCCAGCACAATGGCAGATCCAGAAATTTGCTTATTTTGGGGCCATCGCATTAAAGAGGGAGTTCTCAAAGACAAGTAAGTGCTGGCTTGGGGAGGTCGCCCAGGGGACCCTGCATCTTAAATGGTTTTAAGAAGGATCTTAGCCTTGGCTCAGAAAGTCCTATTCAGAGAATTAGTCTGCAGAAATACACAGGTAAGGCTTCAAAGATGTGTGTAGAGAGGCATTTACTTGGTTGTATTTGCATGGATGAATTAACTGAAAACCACACAAATAGAGGCTGATAAAAGTCTGGCTGAGTCAATTGTGAAATAACATCCACTGGAGTACTACACAGCCATTAAAAAAGAAAGTCTAGCTTATTGACAGGAAAGTGTGCCCATTCCTAAGCAAAAAGAGGAGGTTGTGAATCAGTATGTATGAACCACAATGGATAAAAAATAAGTTACATCAACAGGAAATAACATCTCAAGGAATATACAATAAAGTATTCACAGTTATCTTTGAGTAAGGTAGGCATATGAATAGTTTTCATGTTGGAATGCATTCTGTATATATATTTATTTAAGAATCACATATTATTCTAACATCAGGAAATAGATGGTTATGTCAAGAATCCTGAGAGGTGATCTCTCTTTCCCTGTTTATTCCAATCTTTCATTTCCCTTAAGGATGAGGAATCTGGAATGGAGGCATTGACTGATCTGAATTCTACCGGTGAGTTAACTGTTCAGAAAGCCACATCCACAGTCAAGGCCCCCTGGAAACTTCAAAAGAGCAAGTGCCTGCCTACAAAAGAGCAAGTGCCTGCCTAGCTGTCTCTTCTTTCTGAATCTTTCCTGGCAAGGACGTTCACAGTCTCGAGTGCTGTGACAAGGGGCAAGAGGAAGCCAGGAGATCAGATCAACAGATGAGAAAGCCCAGCCAGGGTTCTAGAAGGAGGAACTGATGCTGTGCACACTTCCTTCAAATTAATAATCTGGCAGCTAATGTTTGAACTAACCATAACCTGCATGCAGCACCTTCTGCTAAAACTGCCAACATAGCGTTGCTTTCACTTCACACTGGCTTGGAGCTGGAAGGGTTGGCCTTGCTCCTGGAGTTCATTCAGGCTGCCATCAGCTTCTGCTCTTAGGCGGAAACCACTGGGTGGTTTCACATGCAAATGGAGGGGACTGCCTGTCACTGTCATGTCTATTTCAAGGGACAAGGCTCCCTCCCTCCACCACCACCCGTACGCCTCACCTAGTATCCCAAAGATCTAACTCAAGTTTCAATTCTCAGAGAAGAGTTCCTTAGGAACATGGCAGAAGGGATTGTTCTAGAAGTGAGGGTCGCTCGAGTTCAGTAATTCTGCACTATCGGCTGGTCATGGGATTTTAAGTAAAGGATTGGAGGTGCTGCCTCAGCTTCCTTACCTGTCAAATTTCAATAAAAATATTAACTTGACCTGCCTTGTAAACATGAAATGAAATATTGGGTTGTATGGTAGGGGTTCCATGTTTAGAAATGAGACCTTGTGAGAATTAAATGGAAAGTCCTAACACTCCAGTGCCCACTACCTTTCAGAGGACATGACGTGGAGAAGCTTTCCCAGTAGCTCACCCCAAAAAGAAAGTCTCTGTCCAGCTTCATCCCCACTAGTAGAACGTGTTATTTTGCCTTATCTGTAGGGAGAATATCTTCCAGTGTGGCAGCCCAGACACAGGGGATAACGTGACTGGCCTTATTCAATCATGTGCCCTCCCTTCCCTGATAACCATTTCTTTTTATTTATTTATTTATTACTTCCAGCGAGAGGGGCAGGGAGAGAGGCAGAGAGGGAGGGAGACATCAACATACGGTTGTCTTTCACCTGCCTCCAGCTGCAGACCTGGCTGGAGACTTGGCTTACAACCTGGTTATGTGCCCTGGCTCGGAATCCAACCAGTGGCCTTTGGGTTTGCAGGCCGGGGCCTATCCACTAAGCCACAAGCCAGGGTGTGAGGCTTTTTCTTTTTACTTTTTTTTAAGATGAGGAAAACCCTGCCCTGGCTCTGGCTGGTAGCACAGTGGATAGGGCACGGGCCTGTGAACTGAAAGGTTGCTGCTTCGATTCCCATTCAGGGCACATAACCAGGTTGCAAGCCAGGTCTCCAGCCAGGTCCCCTGCTGGAGGCAGGTGAAAGGCAACCCTATGTCGATGTCTCTCTCCCTCTCTGCCTCTCTCCCTTCCTCTCTCTCTGAAAATAATAAATAAAATCTTTAAAAAAAAAAAAAAATGAGGAAAACCCCATTGTAGATGCCTTGAGTAGACATCCCATAGGTCTGTCAGCCAGAGAGATAGTGGCCATGTTTAAAGAAAGTGTTATCAAGCCCTGGCTGGTGGCTCAGTGGATAGGCACCAGCCTGCAAACCCAAAGGTCGCTGGTTCAATTCCCAGCCAGGCCTCCAGCCTGCTCCATAGCTGGAGGCAGGTGAAAGGCAACCATACATTGATGTCTCTCTCCCTCTCTGCCTTTCTCCCTGCCCCTCTCTCTAAAACCAGTAGATAGAAATCTTGAAAAAAAAAGAAAAAGAAAAAACTTCACTCTTTCTGCAGCCATCCATGGTCAAGTGCAAATGCTATCTAATGGCACAGAAACCCAACAAGCATGAGCAGAGAACCGGAAGCAGGTGATAAGGAATTGGGACAATGACACCCATGTCCCTGGAATGTGGACGCCTACGGTTATGACAGAGTTCTATAGTTTTCTTCCAAGGCCATATCCCTGGCTGGGTCATCAGCAGTGATTTTCACTGGAAGCCAGTGTTACCCTCTTTTTGAGTTATTACTCACAGTAAAGCCCAGGAGTATAGTGAGAATATTCGCTGGCTTGAGAGCTCCTGGGAAGTCAAGTTTCTAGAACTGAGATTTACAGGTGACACTAGCAATGTAATCTGTGAAATGTGCGCCGGTATCAGGGGACCTAAAGGGTAGCTGTAGTTCTCAAAATACATTCTGTTGCACAGGTACTCTATGAATTGTAGACAAATTAAATGAGGTGTAACTGAAAAAAGGCAGCTGAAAAAGGCGAAACAGTTCACTTGTTTACTTTTTCATTTTTTTCTTGTTAATTTGATTATTTTATAGAGAGTCTCAGAATTCCGAAGATGTCAACATACATTACACATCTACAATGAGGGATATAATATTTAATGTTTTCTAATGATCCTAATTATATTGCTGTATTTAACTTGAGTATTTTATAGGTGTATGTTCACACTCCCCGCCAAAATAAAAGAAAACAAAACTAAAACCACACACACACACAGGAAAACCCCACACGTTTAGGAATCACTGTCCCATTGATGTGCATATAACAATTTATTCTGCTCACATTTTTGAGCAAATGTGGCCAGTAGGTGTTTGCTTCAGTATGTCTATGGTTTCTCTAGAGTTCTTGCCTTAAGTCCCCCAAAAGACTAATTTCTTTCTGAAAACTGAGAAAGAGTAAAAACAGTACCACCTCCATCATTTTCAAAACACATCCACTGAACAGATATTTACTGGGTGCTTCACATGCCCAACACTGCTGGAGGCAGTTGGAATGGAACGGCACCCTGTTCTCATGGGCTTACCACCTAACTGGAATATTACATTGTTGGGAGATATTTCTCCATGAATCTGTGACATTCTCACATGCTCAGTAATGGACATCTCATATACTGTGGGCCTAGTGTTTCAGAAATGCTTGTACAAGCAGATGGCCCTGGAAAGGAAGAGAAAAAGATCCCTGAAGGATATACATTCCTGGATAAGTAAAGTCAAAAGTGTAAACTTTTAGGCCCTGGCTGGTGGCTCAATGGACAGGTTCCCAGCCAGGGCACATAGCCAGGTTGTAAGGTAGGTCTCCAACCAGGTCCATAGCTGGAGGCAGGTGAAAGGCAACCATACGTTGAAGTTTCTCTCCCTTTCTTCCTCCCTCCCTGCCTTTCTCTCTAAAAAATAATGAATACAAAAAAAAAAAAAAAAATCTTTAAAAAAATAAAAGTAAATTTTTTCCTGAAAAAGCTAGAGACATGACACTGCTCTTCTTGAAGATGTTATGCTTGCCTTCCACCGTTAATAAAATGCTCTCTCTCTTTGCAGGGAGAATGGGCATTTTTACAAGCAACCTTTACACTAGATTAGACTATCCCATATGAGCTCAGATTCTCCTCTCTTGTAATATGTCTACTGCATGTATAGGAACCATCTGGCTCTCACCACATCACCTGAGGGACTGGGTCTAAGAGGACAGGGTCAGGGTCTCAGGGGACAACGTGACTCTGGTTGTTGTTAGTACAAATCATAAACTCTTTGTCTCTGATCCACAAGGTCTCCTAGTGTGTTGAACCTTGCATTCTCCCTGATTAAATATGCTTAGCACCTAAGAACCAAGTTAGCCCATTTTGGACTGATTGACAAGAACACACGTGGCCAAGCTGTAACACGTAGCAAGTTCGTTTTTGTTTTGTTTTTTTTTTATGTGTAGTTACGAGAAATCCCATGAGCTTCTTTAGCAATCATGTGGGAGTAATGCAGTAAGTCATATCACTAGAATAAAAGTGCCATGAGGGTGGGGACTTCTGTCTCTTTTATATTTACTTCTGCACCCCCAGTGCCCAGGGCAAGGCCGTGAACACAAGAGCTACTCAGGATAGCTTCACAGAGTGAATGAGTGGTGAGTTCAGAGAGCCTTCTTCTGCCCTGCCTCAATCCACAGAAAACCGCCCCAGAAAACAAATAATAATAAATATTTCTGTTGTATGGTGGTGACAGATTGGAAGAGAAAAGCTACCTTATTGCCTTTGGGTAAGGAGAAAAATCTTCTTAATACCTGGGTTATGAGTCTGTATTAAAAATCATTTCCTCTGGAGGCTTGATTTCATTGGGACCCATCATACCAAATACACTGACTAAATTATGCTAAAAAATAAGTTCCAAACCAAATAAATGTACATATACCTGTAGGCATTCCAATTGGATTTTTTTTTTTTAACTCGAAAAGTAATTACGTGATTATCTATTACCGGACCTAGTGAGCTGTGAAGAGATAATGGAATTCATGTCTACTATTACTGAGTCCATTTTGTCTTGCTAAAAACTAATATGTCAGAAAAGTAGCCAAGAATAAAAGAAAAACCATTAGAAATATTGAGATTAATAACTACTGTGGTCATATAGTAGAAACAGGGAAACAGATACATTGATAGTAAGTAAAAATCTGCATCAGCTGCTGTTTTGTGCTCAGGTGCTAAAAATTACCCCAATATATATTAATACACTTATGGATTATATTTTGTTTTAACATGTGAAGTATGGGTTGGCCACTAGCAGAATTGACGCAATTGGAAGCTTAGAGGAAATGATCATTCTTTACTGTATCGGTACTGATACTGATTTCTTTTTTTTTTTAAGGTTTCTGGCCATGGCGAGATATGTAAAAAAACATTATACTAATTTCCCTGGGATAAAACAATCCCATTCATTTCCTTTTCCATATTTGTGCAAGATTCTCTGGTGTGGGATTTTAAGAGAAAGGAGAAGAGCCGTGATGTGTGCCTTGGACAGTCAGAGTAAGGTCACACACAAAATGACAGCTAACACATACCGAGCGCTGGCCCCAGGCCAGGACCTGCGCTAAGACATCTCGTAACCCTCAGCACCCAATGGGGAAGAACTTCAATGTGCCCATTTTCCAGATGAAAGCTCTGAAGTTTCCAGAGTTGCCCAAGATGAAGGAACTGAACGGCCATATCAGGAGTTCCAATCACTGCACATGAGTTCTTCTCTCTGCAGTCTAACCGTGTCTTATTTGCTGTGCTTTTTCCACTTTGCCCAATATCTGGGGGGTCTTTTGATTCCCAAAGACTCACACCTCAAGGTCAAGGCAAGCAAAACATTAACTTTCTTTCCCATCACATTCTGCTGGCCTGCACTGATACTTCCTTTGAAGAACAGCCATAGAAACAAGGAATGAGTTTTGCCCTGACATTAACTTGGTGACTTACCGGTATAGTTCCCACCTACCCCTACCTTTCCTAACTGACACGGTCTTTGAGTCCCAGATACACATTTTAGTCAGATGAGAGCAGGGTTTTCTCTTTACCTCCACATTTCCAGTGCCTGATGCAGTCTCCACTCCAGCCACGGCCCTCCAGGAGGTTCTCCTCCGCCTCCACGGGACGGACCTCAGACGACACTACTTTCACCCCAGCCCACATCCTAACTCTGCTCAGATGAATTCCCCTGACAATCCATAGACTGCGAACATTTCCCCAACCACAGAGTTATGGTCGTGAACGGGCATCTCATTGAGTTTAACTGTGAACCACATGGTAAGCAATTCAAAACATTCTTACATGATACATCAGCAGGTGCAATGGAGGTCCTGAGAATACGCAGAAGTACTGTTAACTGATAGATTTAATTCCGTGATTCCTATACTCTCCTAGTGAACACGAGTCAAACGGAAATAAAAAAATGACACAGTCGGATTAGTTTCCCCACTGGAAAGTCACAATGCTTAGGACCTGAAAATTCTGAGAAGCGATTCAGTAAAAAAAAGAAACCTGCTTACCTGCTTCAGTTTTAAAATTCTGTCCCACTCCTGCCGCCACTTCTAAATTGGATTTGACCAGAGTCCCTCCTGTACAGATAACGGAGTCGCAGCGTGTGGAATCAAGTTTTAGTGTGATACACGCAACCACGATGCAGCCCGTGGAAACAGGTTATGGGAGAAACCAAAGCGAAATAGAATTCCTGTCCTGCTTAGGAGCCTCCTTTATACATTCGGAAGTTAAGGCCATTGCTTTGAACAACCTGGGAGTGGGTGAGGATTCTAGGGTCTACAACAACAGCTGTGCTTCCCTAGTTAGAATTTATTTATACTTTTCATCTGGCTTTGAAGTGAAAACTCCTGGAGAAGATTCTATTGTCAATGAATAGGTGGCACCAAGAAGAAAGACTAAGGATCCTCTTTCCTGGCACACCCAAGCTCTCCTCTTAAAGCGTGTCTTCGGTTGACGGCATGACCCACATTCACATAACCAAGCCATGGTTTGAATCCATGTCGGTGAAGTAGTCAAGTTTAGAGCTCAAAATTCATGTTTAAAATGATGCGCATAGAAGGAATCGCCCCTAGCCTTTGCCTAGGGTAGTGTAAAGTTGAGGACCACAGGTTTTGAATCAAATAAACCTAGGATGAAATCCCAGCCCTGTTTTTAACTACTTTGTGACCTTGGGCCAATGGTTTGACCTCTAAGTAACATCCGCTTTTTAAAGGATGGTGGTTATACGTTTTAACCGAGACAGTCTGTGTGACACGAAATACCAGTATGATTTCTATTGCTAGGTCTACCAATTCTAGTTACTCTTTCTTTAGATGGTCACAGTAAAGGGAATACTTTCTTAAATGCAATGATTATCAATCTGTTAGGTGCTAGGGCTGTGCAGCTTGAATGGCAGATCAATGAGTAAAGTAGGGTCATCACATGTAACAGTTCAGGGTTTTAGGAGGGAGTAAATAAACCCCAGGTTGAAATACACTCTGGTGAGAACTAGGTGAGGTATACCCCGAATGTCACGGAAACTCAGAGCAACTGAACCCAGCAGCCGTGGGGATGAGGACAGTGCTTCCAAGAGGCAGAAGCAGGTAAGGTGAATATAAAAGTAGGGAGGAATGAGTTGGGCAAAGCTCAGGTTTGGTGGGGAAGAAAGCATTTCAGCCGGCAGAAGGAGCTGAAAGCCTTTGAACATTTTGCAAATCATATTTTTAAACACAGTTGCCCTGTAGGAGTCCTCTGAAAAGCAAATCAGTAGAAATACCCACGTTCACAATAGTTGGGCTCTTTTATCCTAGTCAGGGGTTTACGCTTCATCGTGTGGGCAGAGGAGAAGGCGAGACTGAGTGCTTCTCACCCACAGAAGAACAATTTGATTGAGACAGATGAAAGGGACAGGAATGGAGGAGGGCACCTGGTGGCCCCTCCGGAAATTGGCAAGGTTGGTAATATCTGCATTCCGTCTTCCGCGGGTGAAGCGATAAAAAGCTTCCGTCTAAGACTGGGGCCAGCACCAGCGCTGCAGGAAATCCTGACGGAGAAATTAATTGTGTCCATGTTTTCCTTTGTTACAGGGTCACCGCTACTGCAGAAACTCCTCGCCACTCTCAGTTCACCTGGGCCGGCCGGCCTCCCGCTGAGGTCCTGGTGGTCTAGGCTGCCCTAGTCCTGAATGAAAAAAAATCAGAGCTTTCTGCTTCTTTCTCTTTCCTTTTGTGTTTTAAGCCTAGGCTCTAGAATGGAAAGAAAATAGTCAGTTGCTTGAGAGAAAGAGAGAGAGCGAGCTCCTGGTTTACGGTGAAGGGCCAGGCTCCAGGCCACTTCTGAGTAATTTCTAGAGTGTTCAGGAGAGGCAAATGCCTGGAGACTGAGGATAATCCCTGTGACCTCGAGTCTTTAGCATGAGACCCGAGGCCAGATTTGGCTCTTCGTTCCATTTCCTAAGTGACCCAATAGAACCGAGGACTAGGCACCTCAGAGAGAAACTTTAATTTGAGTAATACATGAAGTGACCGAAATGTGGTGTTTCCTAGTTAAAATTAGCAGGCTAATCATCTCTATCGAGAGAAGCATCTAGCATGAGCTGGTGACAAGGGACAGACACACGGCCCACGTCAACGTGCTTATCTGTTGCTGGAATTTTCAGGCATAGCATCTGGTTTGCAATCTACTATCAGGGTGGACTCGATTCAGTTGTGGTGTTCACGTGCTGCTCTTTTCTGAAAACTGCCGATTCCTCTTGGTTTAATTGTTATTGATGGAGTGTGCCGTGGGTTGACTGGTTAACCCTACAGTCTACAGGTTATACTACTAGTGCTTTTCACCGACACTTCTTCAGTAACCTGGCTTAAAGCATGCATATGTTCAAAGCTGAGGCACTCATGTGCCTATTGCTGAAGCAGCTGTGTTATAGTGGCACGGGGCTGCCTATGCATGCGTGACCCGTGAGTACACAGCTGTGAAGTATGTAAGACTGAGTGATAATTTAATTATATCAGACACCGCTGTATACGACTGTACTCCTAGGACACTGCATGTGTAAATGAGCTTGCACTTTTTAAAACCAAGTAAGTGATACCCAACTCACCCGTATCCCTGGCAAAACTTCTGTGGTTCTTCTGAACTAAGGGTTCATCAAGAAGCTTATTTTTCCACTGAAAAGTACCCTGGGGTTGGGGTGGGAGGAGCTGACTCCTGATGTGCTTACCCCTGCCTGAAAATGGATGGTGGTGGAAGAAGCGTGAGAACGTCTAGTGTGAATAGGAAGTAAGGGGAGCTGAAAGACAGGCAGGGACTCCTCTGGGCAAGAGGTGGTAACTTTCATCGTCATCCAGAACCCGCAGGCTGTCGGCAATGATGTTAACCTCTCAGGCTAACCTGCAGTTTAGGCAGAAATAAAGAACGTCAGGAAGAACTGCCTAAGCTCCTCTCCATCACTCATTTGGCTTCCCAATCTTTTCCGCGTCTGGATTTAATGGATACCATTCTTCCCAATTCGCACCTACTTGGAGAGCAACCAGTATTATAAGTAAGACCCTTTTCTTTTTCCTTAAACATCTAATGACTCAAGGGTTAATGACAGTAGTTTATAAATCAGAAATATGAACCATCTACATTGATCTTTCTCTCCCCTTCTTCCTTGTTCCCTGCCCTTCTCTCTG
This sequence comes from Noctilio leporinus, assembly GCA_004026585.1. Taxonomy (NCBI): domain Eukaryota; kingdom Metazoa; phylum Chordata; class Mammalia; order Chiroptera; family Noctilionidae; genus Noctilio; species Noctilio leporinus. The sequence goes on along the minus strand of PVIW01000002.1, from coordinate 485,924 downwards.
AAAATAATGAACAGAATATTAAAAAGAAGAAGAAGAAATATGAGAGAGCAACAGTTGTGCTCTGGATGAAATGGATAGTAAGTACATTATTATGCGCCCATACAATTTAATCTGGGGAGGTATGAAAGCCAAGTGATTGACAGTGGTTAATTCTGGCAAGGATTATTGGGAACTTCCATTTCATACACTATATATTTTTTTAACAGTATTTGTACTTTAAAATAGACAGGAGGTATGGCTTTATCACCAAGGTATACGGAAGCGTGTTTCTTTTGGTTCTGCTTTAAGATGTTGATGTAATGGTAACCCACCCCTCACTAGTGCAAACCGAGAGAGATTGAACTCTTACAGGCGATGCCTATTATAGGCAATGCTCATCCATAAACCTCCCTAATGCTCCCTAACACATCCCTAACCATTTGCACAGTCGTTTACTTACGACTTTAACATCATCCCACGCGATAAAATCCGGGGAATCACGTGTTTGACATGCTAGTCATGTCAAAGTAAAACCCTGTCCTTCCAAAGACAGCAGCGGTTATTTTGCACAACCTCATACGGGGACCGCGTTTTAGAAAACTTTGCTTCAGGACCCCCAAGATCTGTTTCAATCCCGAGGGTCTACAAGTTCGGGAAAGAAAACCCTGGCCACTCTGAGGCTTTGTGTTGCTTTGGAGAGGAATGGGCATCCACACGTCCAGTTTCTTCTCCTTGTCGATGGAGTGACCGGGACTTTAGCTAGTGGGGAATGGCTAACATGAAATGGCTCTGTTCCTCATGGATTTTCATTATTTCGGTCACTTCTGTGTCTCCCAAAGAATGTCAGGGTGGCAGGTTCCTCAAACTCTGCGGTTCATTCCTTCCTTCCACTGGCACTCAGATATTCAGAGCCAACTTCCTGGGGTCCAGCACGCAGTTGGAGGAGGCTCGCCTCTGCCCAGGCTGCGGTTGGCTTTTAGCATGCATTTGGGTTTGAACAATCTCGCGTTCGTTTCTGCTAATGATGGGGGAGGTGAAGCTTGCCTTGGAGTCTCCGTTCCTGCTTCAGAAAAGAGCGTCTGTCTTTCCCCTTTATGGGAAGCCCTGAGTTGAGCGCTTCATCCCACATCAAAACTCACCCCTGGGATTTCCGCCTTCCAACAAATGAAACAAACTCGGGCCCTCTGAGGGGGTGGGCTGCGAGCTAAAAGGAGCGAAGGTATCCAGGTATCTAAGCTATTCAGATAGGATTGCCTCCTTCAAGGAAAACAGAACACTTCCAGTGGGGGACCACCTAGCACCCCACCCCCACATGCTTCCAACCAATTTAGAGCCAGCCAGACAAAAAAAAAAAAAGCCCCTTTAGCCCTGGCTGGTGGTTCAGTGAATTGGCACCAGCCGGTGAACCCAAAGGTCGCTGCTTCGATCCCCAGCCAGGGCACATCACCAGGGGTTACAAGCCAGGTCTCCAGCCAGGTCCCAGCTGGAGGCAGGTGAAAGGCAACCATACATGGATGTCTGTCTCCCTCTCTGTCTCTCTCCCTTCCCCTCTCTCTGAAAACAATAAGTAAGATCTTTAAAACAAAATAGCCACTCCACATTAACAAGGAAAGTGCACTACAGATGCTACCACACGGCAGGGACTAACTGATACATATTGATCACCTGTATCTTCATGGTCCCAAATTGATGGACTCTCCCTCATAAGTAAGCCCCCATTTCTTAGAGAAATTCCCTGGAACAAAGCCTTCCTTCTGTCTGTATCTTTCCCAGTTTATCATTTACCTAAAATAAAAGGATAGATGCTTCACATTAAAAAAAAATAATAATAAAATAGAAAAGGAAAAAAGGAAAAAGTAGTTCCATTAGCAACTTTGCTAAGAAATGGCTCCACATTGTTCCTCTGACAAGTAATTTTTCCCAGCATGTGTGCATCTTTAAAGGATTGCAAAACAATATCTTAAAATGAACTGATTAGTATGCATGCTCTGTGGTCACATTTAAGTTCTATTTATAAAATCTATTCTGTTCCAGGCTCAGACAAACAAAACTGAAATGCAGCTGTGTAACACATTGATAATTTTCATTAGTTCTAAAAGCCTCAATAGAATTTGCAATTTTATTCATTACATCCCAATAATCCTGGAAAACCTGCGGTGAAGGTGACCTTTTGCTCCCCCCTCCCCCAATGCCTGGTGTTTTTGTGACTTGTCTGCATGTGTGTATTTGTGCGTGTGTCCACGTGTAGCAGGTGTGTTCAGAAGGGCTGGGCAAGGAGGAGGAGGACTTTGCAAGAGTGAAGCCCTGAGCAGAACAAGAAATCAAGTCAGGCAGGTGAAAAATGAGGTACTGGGAGTCGGACTCCCTCACGTGGGTTCTGAAAGTGCCCCTAACGAGGGGCATCCAGCCGTCATTCCCCAGGTGCGCACCAGCCCAGGCTGTTGAAATGGCGGTGTGATCTTGGGGGCACATGCAGTTTGCATGCCAATTCATTGGGCGGCAGTTCAATGTTGTGACATGAAGGGATGAGGATTTTCCCACAGTGAGCCAAAGGACAGGCCCAGGAAAAAGAAACAGTGCTCTCCCTGTGACCTCCAACTTGTCCTTTCAAGGTCAACACTGGACATAGCCTTTCTTACTTACTGAGAACACGTGTGGCCGTGCATGTGTGTGTGTATCTATGAAAAATAATTTTAAATCACACACTTCCCAGAATGCTGGCAGCCAGCCACGAAACCACAAAAAAAGTCTTGAGGAAATTAAGATAACAAAAAACGAAACAGCGGTACATGAAAGGTGAAAAATAAAGACAAACACTTGAAATTTAGCAGCTACTAAGATGCTTCAACACTGACCAGGCAATTAAAACAGTAAAACTGCATGTGTGGAGGATAGGAAGCACCTGTCTTAGATAAACATATATGTGTGGCTACCAACGACCTCACTCAAGGGTTTACCTGATAATTGCTCATTTGGGACTAAAGATAATGACAGTTATGAATTACCCATTATAGGTAAGTGTCACCTTGCACATTCCATGTTCCTTCGTGCAGCCAGACAGGGCCTCGGCAAGGGTTATTTTATCTCAGTTGTCTGTGAGGGTATCATTTAAAATAAAAAGAATGGTGGGGAGGGTTAGCGGCAAGGTGAAATTCTTGGAAATACCAGATTCAGTAAAACGTAAGATAACAACTTTCCAGTAGGTTTCTATAGTCATGGTAATATCTGAACTTGGTGGAGCTACTAAAGTTTGGTCACTTTTTATAAATATTTGAATATATATATATATATATATATATATATATATATATATATAATTATACGATGTACATACATTTTGAAATAAATTAATATTCTACCAAAATTTTTAAATGCCAATTATTACATCACTTAAACATTTTAGGTACAGTGGGTTATCAATTTTGTTACTGTCCTTGACTGTGTGTAGTTGGTGTCACTTTGGCTGATCAGAGGAACTACCTGCTATCCTTTCTCAACATCATGTGAACCAAGCTGTTATTTACAAGTAACAGAACTTCCGAATGATTTGACTTATTCGTATTATTGTGTCATTATTGCAGGCTTCACTTTTAGGATCACTTTAAAGCTGCTTCAACAATGTCCAGGCAATGTTCATATTCTGCCAATAAGAGTGTGCCAGCTGAAAGTACAAACTTGGGGGAGAATTGAGGTATGACAAGAGCTATGGAAATCCAACAACCACCGTTATATGCCAATGCTATGGATTTAGAGCAGGCTACTTGACGAATTATTCGAGCAGATGCTGGCAAAATAAAAAGCGACTTTAACAGAGCCACACTTTGAGTGTGCAAACAGGGTGTTGTGCACCAGGGTAAATAAGATGGAAGCCACGTGGCCAACACAGACACAGAGGAAGTTCTGGAGCTACAGGGATTACAGACTGAAGCATGTTGTGAATTCGCTCCAATGACTCTCTGGTTGTTACTACGGCAAAATTAACGTTGAAGCATGTCGGTTTTGCATGATGAGACCTTTTCAGGAATACACCTTTGGCATCAAATGGAGAGTGCCCTGCACCACCATTTCATTTCTTTTCAAAGTCATTAACTATCAAGCCAGCTCAACAAAGATGTACTTGAGTGCTACTCTGCACAATGAGGAAACTGTAAGAATAGCTGACATTTATTGCTTATCATGTACTCAGCATATGCGAAGATTATACTCACGCTTTCATAGGATTCCTAATAACTATCCATTGATGTGTCTGCTGGTATTATGCGTATTTATTTCAGAGTAAGTTTCCTGGAGTTTGGCAGGCTGATGTGCGTTGCCCAAGATCAGAGCTCCAAACGTAGGGTCTGTTAAGTCCTGCACCTCCACTCTTAACACATTGTTGACTGGTCATGAGTTAACTGGTAACTCATTACCCGCTGTCGACTGATAACAAATTAACTCGAGCATGCACTTGCACTGGCTTTTGCTATAAAATCGCCAGTCACAAATGTGTTAACCACACTCTCAATTAAGCCTCGTTAAAATGTAAATACCTGAGAGTTTTGTCTATACCACTTTTGTTTCTTGAACGCCCCTTGATTCAACGAAACTGGCGTTTGATGTGGGTGTAATGCTAAGAAAAATTGCAAATTACTGTACACACTGCTATTTCTTTAATTCCGTAAGAGGAAGATAATGATAATGAGGACTTTTCCTTTGGAATGCCGGTGTGATACTTCTGTGGGTGGTTTTCAAAGATCACGGTATGCAAGTACAGATAACGTGGGCTCCTTCTTGTGTGGGCATGCCTGCCGTCCACTGGGCATTTGTGGGTGCCACAGAATTGGTCCTATGTTCTGTTGGTCTCTCAAGTTTGAGGGCCCTCAGTGGGCAGCAGTTCACCCCTTGAATAACTGGTAAGGACGATCTACAATGCGAAGTCTCTATTACGTTGGAAATGTGGATTTTGATCCTAACATTATGTCTTCCTTTTCTTGGACTTCTTCCCTGCCCTCAGAATTGCCACAGTCATCAGGAAAGTGACTCTTCAAATCGTGGTCTCCTGGCTCACTTTATTTATTCTCCTGCCATGACTTTCATTGGAACTTCTCCGAAGGCTCAGACCAGAAGAGAACTGTTCTCCCTGCCAAGGCATGTAAGCTCAGCAGCAGGTGCCCAGCCATGTAATTTCTGCCCAAGTGTCACTGATAATATTGTTGAGGAGACATCAAAGCAGATGAGCACTGGAAAAAGAACTAAAACCTATTCTCCCAGTCTCTCTCTTTGACCTATACTCCTGAAATTAGATTCATAGTAACCCATGACCCACATGTTGTGGGGAAATGCTACTTTCTCCATGTGTCTGTTCAACAGTGCTTCTGCTTTCATGGGTTTTGTAACTTTTTGTTGGGGTGGTTGTTGTTCTCCTGTTTTTCTCATCCCATGTCCTAGCCAAAGTAATCTAAATGTATCCTTCCATAAAAATTTTTTTGTCTGCTGAAGTTTTAGTCAATGTTTACTTTTCCAAATTAAAAAAAAAAAAAAAAATGACATCTTTTTTTACACACTGCTCTGGACAGACAAGCTTTTATTAATTACTTACTATTAAGGGTCCCTCCCCTTAAAGAAGTTGTTCTTTGGTTCCTCATCTTGGATGTGCATTTGCTGAGCTGGGTAATGAACTTGGGCGGCAATACTCCACCAAGCTGAGTTTATTCCTGGCATTCCACTTGCTCTCTTGGCCCACTCTCAGCTAATACTGGCTGAGTGGAAAAGGAAAAGTTCCACAGGTAATAAATCTGCTCTTAAAGTACATTATAACCTAATAGTTAATTTACTTAACCATCCACTCGTTCAGGGTCTGCCATGTTCCTACTACTTTTCTGCAGCTACACACTAGGGAAAACCAACTGCTTTTATTAGAGGCCTGCCTTTCTATGAACGTTGTAGGAAAACTGATGGTAAAATAATAAACAAAAAGACAGTGTCAGAGATGAATACATGGCCTTAATAAAAACAGAATAACGGTATAGAGAGAAAACGGTATAGTTGAAGGAGATACCAATTCCAACTAAGAGGTGATTGGTAAAAAGAATCAGCCGTGCAGTTGGCCGGGGCACCATCCAGTTCACACACCCAACGGCCGTGGGTCAGGCCACTTATCTAGGTTGCGGGTTTTACCTCATCAGGGAGAACACAGGGGCAAACAATCAATGTTTCTCTCCTTCTTGCTCTCTCTCTTCCTCGCCCTCTAAAATCAGGATTCATATTTTTTTTCATTAAAAAAAAAGGCATCAGCTATGTTGAGATCTAGACTTGAGGAAGAATCTTCAAGGCAGAGAGAGAGGCCCTGAGGTAGAAATCAGTTGAGAACATTGGAGGAACCAGGAGAGGTGGGAAAAGAAAGAGTATGACAAGAAAAACGGGGAAGAGTTTTAAGAAGTGGACTTGTTGAGGTGAGAAGCCGGATTGTGACAAGTTAGTAAAGAAATGGCTCAGAAAAAATAATGGTTGTTACTTGCTAGGAGGATAGTTCAAAAGGCTACGGGGGAATAAGGCAGCTAGTGTGTGCTTGTGTACACATGCATGTTTGTGGTGCTTTGAAAAGTGGCACCATATGACGCCTGTGGAATTCCTAGCCAAAAGCAGAACCATGAGAAAACATTGGGTTCCAAACAAAGGGCCAGTATACGGAGTAACCGACCTGTACTCTTCAGAAATGTCAAGGTAGGAAGAAAAACAAAGGAACTGTTCTAGACTGAAGAAGACTAAAGAGACAGTAAGAACTAAAGATTTCCCTGAACTGGATCTTGGGTCTATGAAGTACATTATTAGAACAAATCGCGTAACTTGAATAGGATATTGGAATTAATGGTAACATTACATCAATGTGAACTTTTTGATCTTGAGATATGGCCTGTGATTATTCTTTTACATAAGAAATACGCACTGAAGTATTAAGAGGTAATGGAGCGTCATGTCCCAATTTACTCCCAAATGGTTGAGAAAAATGAATTCTGAGTAAAAGAGTATATTGGATCTCTGTCTATACTTTCCGTAACTTTCACAGAAATAAATGTAAAGTTAAACTCGTTTCAGAATAATTGAACGACTAAATTATTCTCTTAACATAAGATACAACTGCAAGCTACAATTTGGGAGAAGAAATTTGTGACACAAAATGGAAAGGATTAGCCCTGGCTGGTGGCACAGTTGTTAAGGCACCGGCCTGCGAACACAAAGGTTGCTGGTTCGATTCCCAGTCAGAGCACATAACCAGGTTGTAAGCCGGGTCTCCAGCCAGGTCCGTAGCTGGAAGCAGGTGAAAGGAAACCATACGTTGATGTCTCTCTCCCTCTCTGTCTTTCTGCCTCTCTCCCCTCCCCTCTCTCTGAAGAATAATAAATAAAATTGTAAAACACACACACACACACAAAAAAAAAAAAAAAAAAAAAGGAAAGAATTAACAACCAGAGAAGCAATTCCTAAGAGTCAGTAAAAGAAAAAAAAAGAAAAAAAATTGATGGAGATAGTCATCCAATCCAATAGAAAACTAAGCAAAATGATTGATCAGAAACACCACAAAAAATTTTAAATGGCCCATAACATATGAACTGATGTTTAACTTCATTAATATGCAGAGAATGCCAAATAAAACAACGAGAGTCTGCTCACTCCTGTGAGACCAATGGAAACCGAAGTCAGATAACAGGAGCATCGGTGAAGATGTGAACATCAGAATTTCAGCCCTGTTGGTGGAGTGTCGTTGGATGCAACCACCTTGAAAATGGTTTGACATCACCAGCCAAATTTAACACACACTGTGGCACATGGCATTACTGTCACCAAACATACCCGCTCAAGTCTCTGAAGTCCCCTCCTAGCCTTTACCCCACCCCGCTGAATTCCGACACGGCTGCGTGACTTCCTTCAGCATATAAAATATGAATGCAGAGTATGTGTACCACTTTCGAGAAGGTTATAGGTGGCAGGGGTTTGTCTTTCCCGCCAGGACAACCCTAGCAAAGTTGCCTCTTGGGGCTCTCTTTCAGACTGGTACCAGGCGAAAGAAAGCATGGAGTAGACCCCCAGCTCGCAAATGAAGCACGGGTCGCAGGAGCGAACAATGAATGTGGGCTGGTGTAGGCTGCTGAAACACCTGACTTAATGACATGTGCAGCGTATTCTGACCCTCACGCACAGCAGCCTGGGAACACTACAATCCTACTACCAAATATGTATCCTAGACAAACTGTCGCAAATGTATACCAGGATACTTTTTTCCCCCCAAAATATTTATAGCCGCACTGTTGGTAAAAGGGAAAAATAGAAACAATTAAAGTCTTCATCGAGAGTGAGATGAATAAATAAGTTGTAGCACATTCACACAATGGAATCACAGACGACGAAGCTACAGGGCGCAACACTAACAAGTCTCAACGATTTAATAGAGACAGAATAAAATATACTGTTCGGTCCCGTATGTTTTTTAAAAGCAGGTAAAGCTAAACAATACACTGTTGATTGATGCGTAGAGGGAGTAAATCTTACAGGTAAAAGAAGTAACACAAAACTCAGGATTGCAGTTCCTGTGGGAGTGGAATAGAAATAGGTGAATACAAGATGGAACATATAATAACCTCAGGTATGATAATGTCCTATTTCTTAGCCTTGTAGTGGGTATAGAGTGATCGTTTAATTTTGTCCTTCAAATAACACACATACATTTTTGTGCCACAGTTCATGTAAGAGAGTATAAAACATCTCACAACAAAAGGGGGTGGTCATGCTGGATAAAGGGAATATGAATTTGTCAAGATATCAACACTCCAACCTTTTCTTTCATTTAAAAATACATCTTCATCCTGGCTTGTGTGACTCAGTGGACTGGCACCAGCCTGAAAGGTCGCTGGTTCAATTCCCGGCCAGGGCACATACCCAGGTTGCAAGCCAGGTCTCCGGCCAGGTCCATAGCTGGAGGCAGGTGAAAGGCAACCATACATGGATGTCTCTTTCCCTCTGTGCCTCTCTCCCTGCCCTTCTGTTTGAAAATAATAATAACTTTTTTTAAAAGTTTATAAAAAATAATAAATAAAAAAAGTTGTATCTTCAATGAAATTAATTTATGCTTTATCAAACTAGACATAGGGTTCTTTAGAGGACAATTTGCCTTGCATTTTTATATCTATTCCTTTTTTCTTTAAAGATTTTATTTATTTTTAGAAACAGGGGAAGGGAGGGAGAAAGAAAAGGAGAGAAACACCAGTGTGTGTGGTTGCCTCCCATGCACTCCCAACTGGGGACCTGGCCTGCAACCCAAGCATGTGCCTTGACTTAGAAATCGAACTGGTGACTTTTGGTTCAAAGACCAACACTCAATCCACTGAGCCACCCCAGCCAGGGATCCTTGCATTTTCACTTGGCAGTAAAAGTTTTAAGCCATCCAAATTATTCCTGGTCATTTCTTTATTTCCAGGGAAGAGGCATGTGTGTGTGTGTGTGTGTGTGTGTGTGTGTGTTTAATCCCCAAAAGAATAAAGATCTTTTCTGTTGCTTTAAATAGTAGAGCCAACCTGTCGGAAAAGGTAGCAACTCAAGTACTGATAACGCTGCCTTCACTGACCAGAGCCAGCTCCGAAGCGAGACTGCGCATACACGTGGAATCCACTTCAGAAGCTTGACGAAAGGTCACATGGGCTCACATGTTCTACTTAAAATCCTTGGGGTATGTACTGCAGCCAGCCAACATGGAAATAACACAAGTGGGGAAAACCAGCAGGTGTGAAGACTTCATAATATGTACCTAGCTTTTGTTTGAGGTGCCTTCTCAGACTAAGTAATGTTTTCTCATCCCTAGATAGGTTCAATTAATTTTTTTAAATATCAACAAAAACACAAGGTGGTTGACGGAAAGGTAAGTTGGTAAGACCAACCAAAAGAAAATGCATTTTCTCCCTACCTTGTAGACTATAACCAAGGCTGACTGCCTGAAGGGAATCCAGAGAACAGACCCTTCAGAGGGTGTTTTTAAAGTGAGATCACATCGGATTCCTCCCGTCTCACGAGAAGAACTTATTACAACAGTAACCTTGATGGTAAAATAGGGGAAACGGGACCAGCACAAGGGCAGAGCACACAAATGACCAGACGGCCAGAAAAGGGTTGCTGATATTTGCAGAGCATAAATGTCTCAAGATCTACGGTCAAGTACATGTTGAACATAAGAGTGGGTCAGGTCAACATCTTGTTGGTGGCTTGATTACTCTGTAAATCGGATAATAAACAGCAATTCTGACTTGAAAAAGAAATGCCGCCAAGAATTGAAAGGGCTGGAAAAAATGGTCCTAGATGGATCAATCGATTCATCCATCTGCTTGTCCATCCATCCACCAACAAATCAGTCACTCATACATTTATTCAATTACGTGTTCATCATACATAATCTGAACATAGATAAGCCTCGTGTTAAATTCTGGAAATTCAAAAAATTTAGCAGTGAATGGTGACACATTCCCCATTTCCAAAGAGTGCTTAGCCTACTGCAGAATTTTTCAACCTCACCACTACTGATACTGGAAGGTGGAAAATCCTTACTTGCAGGAGGCCTCCCTGTGCATAGTAGGATGGTTACCAGCATCCCTGGCCTCGACTCACGAGATTACAAAAGAACTTCCTCCTCCTCCCTGGTTGTAAAACTAAAAATGTCTCCAGCTGCTGTTAAGTGTCCCTGGAGGAACAATTAATCCTGGCTGAGAATCACTGGTTTAGCGGAGGAGGCAAGTGTGTTTGTAAATGCATATGCAATGCAGTCCACAAATTTTAAGAGTTGGAAAACATTACATGAACGGTGGTAACCCAACAGGGAGAGAGAGACAGGAGACAGCTCTCTTGAGCACTGCTGACCCCACAAATTTAGGAAGGGTACACTCAGGGCACCCTTGAAGATGGAGCTTACAGAAAAGCAGACTTGATCATTTTTAGAAGACACAGTTCTGCATGTATGTGAAGGTGCCAAGAATGCGTTCTCTATTCCAGGTTCACCCATTTCTAGTTTCTTTACCCTCTGGTTATCAGGAACGTAATGCACTTGAACACTTCCCAGCAGGTAGGGTAGTGTGCCTGCGATATTTTCAGCTAGAAAATGAGAACCATTCTTTCACTTGTTCATTGAACAGACAGTCACCAAACACCATTCCAGACACGGTGCTAGGTTTCTAGAATTAAAGATGAAAAAAGGACACAATACCCACATTGGAGGATGTGGACATCTAATACAGAACCAATAAGCCAAAAAAGACTTTCCAATTCTTGACAAACTAGCTTTCTCGGCTAAGTGGCACAAAATCTTAGAAAGCAACTGCCTAATCCTGTCACTCACTTGCCTCCTGGCTGAGCTTGGAGCTTGAAGTCTGTAAGAGAGGCGGATGTGTAAATAAACAGTTATGAAAGTCAGTGTACAGCCCCTTGGTAGCAGGTATTTAAAATGGCCTCAGGGGTTCTGAGGGGAAGGCCATCATCTGTGTCGGGGGATCTGGAAGGCTTTTCTGAAGTCACGGCACTTACACTGGCCTTAAAAGATAAGAAGACGTTCCATTATTAGCAAAAGGGGTAATCAGTGGATGGAACAGCAACCAAAAACATACAAAAGAAGTTAGAATGCCCCGGGAATATAATGGGAATATTCTATTGACCTATGACCCAAGTGACAGGATGATTATTCTAATGACCTGTATTCTACCACGCTCTCTTAGTAGGTGGGAGCAGGCAGCTCAGTGAAATAAGACATTAATAGGTAAGTAGCAACATTGGCACATTGGTGGAGTGTGCCATGTGTGCGCGCAGACACACACACACACACACACACACACACACACACAGGAGCGTGGATGAGGAAATGACATCCAAAGGTGATAACAATGTCAGGTCTTCCTACATAAACTGAAGTTCTCAATGTTTAGGCCGGGTCCCCAGGACCCCTACAAGCACCAACTTTGACACTTATTTTGCAAGTCCCTTTGCCTACTCAAGGCTGGAAAAAACGCATCAGGCTGATAGATGAGAAATTTTGGATTCAATTCTCCCCTCCTACATGTTCACCTAGACTACAGAATGTATTCTCGAAAAAAAAAAAAAAAAAAAGTATTGAGGTCAAAGAGGGTGCATGGCTCACCTCAGCACAGCACCTGGCATGGGCTTGCTGACACTCCCATACCAAGGGCTTCAAGGAAATGAATGGCATTGGTATGTCCCACCACAGTATGCGACTGGCTTAGATGCCTGTCCTTAGTGCACTGTCACCAAACAACAGGGCCCCACTAGTTATGTTCATTAGGGACTAATGACACAGGCATGTGGCATGCTCCACTGTATGCCGCATAAGCAAACAAAGACCCCCAGAGCTGTTGACCATGTTCACAATGAATAAAAGCCCAGGTGGCGAGATATTGCTCCTGACCTCGTTTTTCACCTGCACACTGGTCCCTGGTCCAAACACTGCTGGATGCGCTTGGGTTTTCCCACCCAGTTATCTTTAGGTTCCCACAAGTATCTGCCTGTGACGAAAACTGAAGGAGAAGAAAGTAACCAGAGCTGGTCTTTTCAAATGTGCGCGTAGACTAAGCAAGACAAGGCCAAGGAGTCAAGGTTAGAGTCATCCTTGACCATGCTGATCCTATTACAGGAAAGCACACATTCTTTTGACGTGAAGAAACCTCCATGAGGCTTGGATTGGACTCACCTTTGTTCCCCAGCCCATAAGACCTGCAGGAGGGCCACAATCTTATGGTTATTCATCACCGTCAGATGCCAATACATTTGTGGATCGACGTCTGGCTGAAGTATGAATAAACACAGAGCGTTCACAAGCGGACATCAGAGCGACCACGCTGAATACTACTGATGGATGGATGATGTTTTTGAGCTATTTAGATAATTGGACATACTAAGTACAGAGCTTTCTGCCATGATAATGGACCTTTCCTGTTGTGGTCTATTTAACAAACACTTGGGCTATTTTTTAAAGCTTGTTTACTTCGCTGTACATCCTGGCTTTATTGATATTCTGTCCTTTGAATTACAGTGTCACCCTAGCAACGCTCCAGGGAAAGGTGAGGAGGACATTATCGTTGTTAACCCACACTTTCGAAGAGAAAGCGAGCAAAACTCTTCCAGGCTGAATCCAGGGCTGGTCTTTCTTGCATTCCCCCCAAAATGCACACACCTATTCGGTTGTGGGTCAAAGGCAGGGCTGGCCAGGGGAAAGTCATCTACAGCTTCTGATTTTCAACGGAAGTATCTTTCCGTGTCAATGTTTCACTGCAGATCACTCTGCCTGACAGGCCCTTCCCCACACCTTTCCACAACCCGCTTCCTATCGTTCAAGTTCCAGTTTCAGTACCCCTCCATTTCAAGCAGTTCCCTAGTGATACGGCATATTTCATTCCCTTTACGGCACTGACTATCTGAACTACTCTTTCTTTGTTGTCCATTTTCCCCATTATTAAGTAAACTTCTTCAGAGCAGGGACCATGGCTATCTTCCAGAACATTCTGACCCCACAGTCTGTGCCTGGTTGGTGTACAATGATGATCTGCACATTCTAGGCACTTTTAGGACTGTAGACTCTTAAACAGAACTGATCCTTTGCTATGGAACATGCACGTCCAAGTTAGGTCAACCCAACTCAGCAGGTGATTGTCGTTTTCTTTGTTACCTGGCATCTGGTCCCATTAGCAGTGGGCATGTTGGGCCCCATCTGGACAGCCCATTTCCTTATAGAAAGGTATACCCAGTTCTGAGTAGATTTTTATGGTTCCCATTAAAAAACTGTAGAGCTCTTCTAACTTTCTAAGCTCTCTCCGCTGACCACTTGAGTACATCTTACCTGAGGAACAAGTGTTAGTATTAATGACTCAAGTTCTTTTGTCAAGTGCATTGTAACCCATGGATGATAGTGTTTACTCTCAGTTCTTCCATTCCCATAGGTTCCTGGGTGTCAGTTCTTAGTTAAGGAAAGTGGTGTCCTCGAACTATAATGCAGGTAAACCATTTTCCCCTAAACTGTCATCTAGGAATCCTGTGAATTGCTGACATACTTTCTGTGGGTTTTGTGTAAAGAGCAGATGAAATAATGGATTGCAGATATATAAACAGCATTATTTTCTTCAAAATTATAGAGCTTGCTATTTCCGACTTTTAGAGAAGTGAAGGATCTCCTTTCATTATCAGCTAGTCCTGGGCAACTTTGTCTCCTAGGGTATTAGCATAACAGTTTAATACAAATTCAGGATGACTTCCCTGTAATTCATAAGCTGCTCTATGAACTTGGTAATGACTTACAGTTTACGTTTTTGAGATGGTAAATAATGAAGGTTGGTGACATTATTCAATCTGGATTTCTTGATGAATTTTTAACATTCCTTTGGTCTTAGCTCATGAAACTTTCAGGTAGCCACCCAAAGACAGCACCATTACTATGTTTTATTGAGTTTACTAGGGTGACATTCCATTACAAATCTCAAACAGCAGGGCTGGGGGGGAGGCTCTTTTGCAGCTGCACTTTGAATCTCTGACCCTCGGGCATTTTCAGAATTCAGTTTATTTTTCAATTTCATAGACACAAATAAAGTAGTGGGAGAAGGCAGGAACCATACACATGGTTTGAAGTCATGTGACAGATTCCCTAAGCATCTACTTGTTTTGTTTTTACATCATCCATTTACGACACGCTGCGGGAGCTGTGGGGTGGCCTCTCCTAATCCCAATGTCCCTTCCAGCTCGGACCTGTGTCACAGATCGGGGCAACCTTTGCTATAGGATTAAGAGGTGAGTTTCAGAATATTGTTTTGTTTTTTTTTTCTTGGAAGGGAGAAACAACCCCTAAAATCCTCATCGGTTAAAAAGAAAAATGGAAGTTGACCCTGTGGAAGACATGGAGCTGTGGTTGCCTTAATAATGAGAAATATTAGACCAATTCCTAGCTGATAGTAGCTCCAGAATTTGAATCTGGCAGAGAGGCAACCAGTGTTCACTGGAAGGGTTGGTGGGAGCCACATGGAGTGCAGAAGCTTGAAACAAGAAGAGAGCAGGCTGCTCTTACTTACATTTTCTGTTTATTCAAAGTGATTTGCTAGAAGCTTATTTGGGGTCTGAAGTGAGGCACCCTGAGAGGAAGTCTGTGATAAAACTCAGAGCACCGTCAGGTGGCAAACCTCTAAGAACTCACTGTTACCTACCATAATCACCATATCATGGAAGGCTGACCTGCAACTCACAGGCTTACACTTAGGATCAAAACTGCTCATGTTTAATTAGGTGAACGCTCCTTTATGACAAATTCATTTGATTATTTTCTGTGTTGTGTTTGGCCACATTGTCCCATATTAAAACAGAATCCTCCAAAGAAATTACAGATTTAGTTCTTGTGTTATTTTCCTTGAAAAGATGTTTTACCTTGAGGGGGAAAAAATAATTGAAAAAAAAAAAGGAAGAGAGAAAAATAAGCCACACCCCAAAGATGCTCAAATGAGAATATCTGAGTTAAACGTGGAGTCATGCTGACTTATTTCATTCAATCAGCCTGTTTTTCTTTCTCTTCCCCCTAAACATTTGACCTTTTCACTGGGTTTAAATATGAATCAATAAAAGATGAATGAAATATTAGTTTCATATTTTCGCCAAACTTTCTCACTTAATAGTATTTTCAAATCACCATTTCTAAAATTATATTTTAAGGCAATTTTCCTACGTGTGTTATGTTTTTGAAGTTCATTGTTCTTGGGAGGTGAAAGATTCCAAATGCTATAAAGCAAAATGTCACCCTGCACGTTGTAGGCAAAGGTAATAAACTTGACTCTTCCTTGCAGTGCATTTCAATTAGGCACTTTGGTACCTGCAGCATTAGGAATTCCTACACTTCCTTTGGCCGGGGAATCAGACCAACACTGAACCTTGTGGCTGTGAGTATCAACTAATGATACAAACAAAAAAATACAAAAATGTGCTCTGCAAAAGAGCAAATTATAGGGGTGAATTATTTTTTTTAAAGGTTTTATTATTTTCAGAGAGAGGGGAGGGGAGAGAGGCAGAGAGGGAGAGAGACATCTATGTATGGTTGGTTGCCTTTCACCTGCCTCCAGCCACGAACCTGGCTGGAGACCTGGCTTGTTATGTGCCCTGGCTGGGGAATTGAACTAGCAACCTTTGGTTTCCCAGGCTGGCACCTTATCCACTGTGCCACCAGCCAGGGGGATGAATGACTTTTTAACTTAGATTCTGCCAGCCTTCTGAAAAATCCAAAATTGTGAATTTTCTCCACCTACTTTTCCTGCATCCCTATTGTGTGAATTAAATCTGCTTTATTCTGCTGTTCATACAAGTGAGAAATAAAAAGCCTATTGTGAAGGACTGGTATTAGCAAAGTCACCAGCTAACACACACATATACAAATGCTGGTGCAAATAAAAGACGGCTTATTAGTGATGTTAATTAGTTAGGGATAATTTTGCTTTCAGACCAAAACACATTTCATTGCTAAAGAGAAGAATAATCCAATAGAGTGGAATGAGGCCACAGGAAAGATTGACAGACAGGCCCTGCAAGAGTTCCCTTGTGGAAGAGCATGCCATGGGATTCTGGTCAAAGAACATGAATTCCCAGACAATAAAGACGAATTGTGTATAAACTAACTTGTAAAGCACAAAAGTCAATGAGCAAAGCAGCTTAAGTTGAAAATGAAAAAGAAAAAAAGAAAACTTCATTTCATGATTTGCACAAGGGATTAATACTAAAAAACATCTCTTTCCAAAAGATGGGGCATCTGATGTAATTTTGTACCTCAGGATTACAAGCTAAAATACACAATGAAAATTCATCTAAAAAGTCACTTATATAAGGTGATATATAATCATGTAATCCTTTTCAACCCATATAATTGCAACACTGAAAATATTAAGCTGGTAAGTCTCAAATATTAATCCTATAGAAGGTTCAGGGGCCTTTTATATAACTGTCTAATAAGTTATAGGAGGAAAACTCCTAAAGTTGCAGAAACTTTTGGAAATATATATTAACATATGCAAATGAAAATATTAAGTCATTTCTCCAGCCTTGCCAAGTGACAGAAATCATACACTCTACATATACAGAGAGAGAAAAAATTTCCATGATTTGCTTTTGCCTTCAGATGTAATAACATAAGCATGTTTATCAGATTCTCCAAATATCTACTGACAGGGCAAAGAAGTTTACTCATGATAACTTAGGGGAGGGAGACTTACACAGCATTTTCTCCAGTTTCCAACAAATTTGATTTCATAGTGAAAACTCCCTTATAAATCAGTTGGCATCAGTATTAATAGCACCAGTTAAATGACAGAGGGAAAGGAAAGTCGTTGACAAGACAGTGACCTGTCCAAGGCAACAAGACCAGCAAGAGTTAGTTTCCCATGCCCTGGTTTCCATGCAGTATCACCACGCCAAAAAACATAAATATAGACATATATACACACACAGAATTGCATAAGATGTATAAAAGGCTGATTTGAGCCGTTTCGTCCTTTTTCTCTGAGCTTCCATGTGGAATGTTGCAGCATTGATATACACAGGCACTTTGAAAAGCTTGATTTTTTTTTAACACTAAATTAATTTCTTTTTGGTAACACTGTCAATGAATATTGTATGAACCCGGGGCAAAGATGCAGGATCAGTTTCAAGAATATTTTGCATAACCCATTTTGCGCAGTGTAAGCAATACCACCCAGAAGGGAAAAGAACATTTGATAGCATGGTATGCTACCTTTCAGGACTCAGCTGCCTCTTGTTCCCAGTGTCATGTACAACAAGCAAGGCCATCTTTGAAAACTTCAATGTCTCACACACATGAATGGGGAGAAGGACAAACTCTGTTTTGTAAAACACTGTAGTGGGTTTCTAATGCCACTTCCCAACCACCCATTAATTGCCTAAGAAAAGATTCTACTGGAAAAAAAGAGAGAGGATAACTTTCAAAATGAATCGCTAGAGAATACCTAAGTAGGTTAGGTGATACTGAATAACTCTTTAAAATCTTTGTATAAATATAAATGTGCTTAATTGTATTAACAATGAATTTTTATTCAAGAGGGAGAGTGTGAGAGAGAGACTGAAACTTACCCACTTTTGGCATTAAGAGAAAATAACATGCCTTGTGGCAGATTCTTCCTTCCTCAGGAAAAATAGGAGGGCTGAAGGGAATATTAGGGTGAAGGCTCCCTTGCCTGTGCTAGTCCATCACTCATTATTTTTAATGCTCTTTATGTGGCTATCTCTGTTGTCACTACTAACAGAGTGACAGAAATTTACTCTGCAGCTGAAGGCTGGGTGGTTAACCCAGTTTCTCCCAGCACCCTCACTTTTTCATGACATAATTCACTGCTAATCCATCTGCTTCCAGTTGGGGTGTATGTCCTGCCAGGGTGGCCCAAGAAGAGGGGAACTCAACATTTGGTCAATGACTATTGTGAATCATCACAATGGATGCTTACACACATCCGCTTTCTACTATTCTACTTTTAATTGCAATTTCCGTGTCATTTTTAACCTCTTGTTCCAATCCGCTGACTGATTCCCTGTATCTTATCATATCTTATTGAATCTTCTGCCCTGACCCATGGTAAATACTTGCACATAGGGGATGAACAGCTATTTTTTGCATAGACTTTAAATGTTTCTTATCAGTCCATAAACATAGTGATTGAAGCCTCAAATTATCCTCTCCAAGAGTAGGGTTGATTTTTCAAAATCCTGGATGGTCAAGATATGTCTGACCTCAGCCTTTGCTCCCAAACAGAGCTGGTTTTAAAACACCCCCGGGATTATCAACACAGCCAAGAATACTGTTTAAAAGCACCCGTTCCCCTTAAAACGTGGCCTAGGAGTGTTGGCTTCTAATTCCCATTCAGCACATTCTCTGTCATTAAGTCAAAACTGGGTCTGGAGGAAAGTGTACACAAAGGAGACCTAAAGAGGTGATTATTTCATTTTATGGACTTTCCCAATTACTATCTTCCCCACCCTCTCAGGGGTATAGTCCTCTGCAGCGAAAATGGCAATTCCTTAATTTTCCACAATTTAGAAACCTGTAGGACCAGGACGTAGATTTGCATCAACTTTCTGACCAGGAAGAAATTCTCTTTCTCTCCCAGCTCGGTGGTTCAGTCCACAGTCAGTGAGGTGGAAGAAGGTGAGCCCTGTCCTTTCGGGAAGGGGAAGGGAAGGAGGGAGGGGAAAGCTGGTCACCTTCATTTCACTCCACGCAGCAGTTGGAATTTGGAGGCAGGGCCTGGAAGGCGCTTTAAGTTGGACAGGTACTTGGACCAATACCCACACGTGGAAGTTCAGGAGTCTGGTTAAACCCGTAAACATCATCATTTGGCCTTATTAACAGCCCTAGGTGTTGTTCTTGCTGTGAGCCACTGACTCCTTGCATGTAATACCTCTTTTCATGTAATCCTTCCAAAGAAGCCTACAAAGGAATGTGGTAAAGAGTGGAGAAGTTAGGTAAATTTCTGGAGTTCACGTTGATAGAAAATGCCAGCATCCAGAGAGCTGGGAATGAAACCTATGTCTGAATTATGCCGAAGCGTTTATTTCTTCCTATTTCACACCAATGCTTCAACCCCGGTAACAGTTATTTTCATAGATACCACGCTCCCCCCACTATCCCTGGGAGTGGCTAATAAGCACGAATGCATATCACTGCTGTTTGGGAGTCTAACCCAGGAGTCTTGAAACTACGTTTTACTTTGTGATCCTCAGACCCCGGGAAAGAATGCTGTCAGAGATGGGAGGTGAGTGGGCGGCAGTTCATACAACAGTCCCCAGCATTTCTTGAGCACTTACTATGTGTCTAAGAAGATAAACGCCTCTTTGCACGTTTTTAACAAGTTTGCAATACACACCTATGAGACAGGAATTCATCCATTCATTCGCTCTTTAACTGGTATTTATGGAGTTCCTAGTATGTTCCAGGGGCTCCCCTAAGGGTTGGGAAACAGGAAACAAGTCAGAGATGGGCCCTGCATATCCCCCACATGGGAGATACAGACAATTAACACACACACAGACAAACACAGGGACGACGCCATTTCAGGTAGTCATATATGCTCCATATATGCAGAGAGAAGATGGTTTCAGGCACAAAGCCACATGGGAAGAGAAGGTTAGTGTGTTGGAAAACATCAGAAAACCCAGCACAGTTGGAGGCGGGTCGGGGCGGGACCATGATGGAATCATTCTGTAGCCTTACAGGCCTGGATGAGGATTTCATTTATTCTGAGTAAATGGGAAAGCACCACAGTCCTGGGCATAGGAGTGACTTTGCTGGATTTTACTGTTTCAAACCATCACTTTGGCTTCAGTGGTGTCCCTTGCTGGAGGTGGCCAGGGGGGTCGCAGGGAGGAAAGCTGGGTAAGAGGAGGGGCACAGAGGCACGATTTCCGTGAGATGATGACCAGTTTTTCAGGGCAGTAGATACAAATTGTTCTTCCCTCTTGGTAAGAGAGGGAACTGACTCGGGGAGATTGGGAAACCTGCCCGAAATCTCGTAGCTGGGGGGGGTGGGGGGGGTGGAAGGCTGGAAGGCTGAGATTGGAATCTCATCAGTCCCACTGCGGAATCCCAGCTCCTACGGGCTGCCCAAGGTCTGTCCCAAAAGTATTGAGCGTAAACTGTTTGAATTATAGGGACGCATTGGGAAAGTATCAATGCTTTCGGGACAGGCCTAGGACCGTCTCCTCCAGCGGTGCAAAGGGAGCGCTATTTTGTGTTTCTTGGATTACCTGTTTACTGAGACCCACAGCAAACCCCGGGAGGGAGGGTGTGTCCACAGCCATCACTTTAGCCTCTACTGTATGTGACGTCAACAGAACTGCCAAAACATGGTCCCCACTTCTTGGTTAAATCCACCTACAACAGCTGTGACTGTACAGAACCTGCTTTTCTGGATTTTGTCCCCTGTTCACAGAACATGACCCTTGTCAG
Organism: Noctilio leporinus; assembly: GCA_004026585.1. NCBI lineage: Eukaryota > Metazoa > Chordata > Mammalia > Chiroptera > Noctilionidae > Noctilio > Noctilio leporinus. The sequence goes on along the minus strand of PVIW01000002.1, from coordinate 464,950 downwards.
AGACAGGGGCACCTGCTCTTTTAGGCCAGGCCACGTGTTTGTTTTCTGGGTGCATGGTCCATTACGATGACTATAAAGTGGGGGGACCGCACATGTGTCACCAGCACAGCTGTTGGCCAAGTTGCAAGAAGCTGACTCTGAGGAGTCTTACGTGTCTAGAGAAAAATGAATTGAGCATGAGAAAAGGCTGACTGCTGACCACATGACCCAAACTCCCATCATTCACACTGATGATGGCTTATGGCCTCGAGATTCATCTTCTTCATTTCCTGCGAAGCAGTCTGTCAATTTCCTGGCTTCTCGGTTTTTCGGGTCACACCCTCCTAACCCTTGGTATCCGGAGCTGGTTGCGTGGGCCACTGACCTGAATGGTTGGTTTCCTTACCCAATCTTCCTGCCGCTCTCCTCTTGAACGATTCTTTCCTGCAAATGCAGTGCTTCCTCCCAGCCTCCAAGAAACAGTTAATACTGGTGATTAATTCCCCTTTCCTATGAACTCACTTCAAAGACACTCACCCTTAGTGGGTTCCATAGTTTATTATCTCTCCTTTTGAAGCTAGCAAACTTTAGTTTGCTTTAAGATAACAGTTCTCTCTCTTGAATATTAATGAAGCAGCTCACGTTTAGAAACACATCAGGGTTAAGTACCATAAAAAGTGATCCAAGGAGGCATAATATCCCCAACTCTACATGACTACATTGTTTGAACCAGGAACCATTTACTGAGGGCCTACTATGCGCTAATTGATTTGAAGTATATGAAAAGAAAAATTCCTAATTAAAAAAAAAATAATTTACTTAGTGTTAAAATGTACGTATAGGATAGGACATGTATTTATGGTAATGAAACACATTGTACAGTAAAGAATGTAGATTATTGCTGAAATCACCAGGGAGAACACTTGGAGTTGAGACCAGAGTGGGACTGTCCAAGGGCCCAGGGAATAGGCAGGTGCTACCAACTGTTCCCTGGAGCCAGTATATCCTTTTTCCATTTAGAAATAAAATTCCCAATTCAAAATGTATTTCCCTTAAAAGCTACGTCATATGGCTATATTTTGGTCACCCAAGAGGCCATGAATGCAACTTCTGGATCAAACTCTAAAAGAAAGTTGTTTCCCTGCCATGCACCCTCTTTCTTAACCCAAACTTCCAGACTGTAGACATGGTGTTGAGAAGCTGGCTTGCCAGTGCAGAAAAAGTGGCAGCTCTAGGAGGTGGCGGAACAGACAGATAGCAGGAACCCATGTCCCTGAAAGACCTCCGGAACCACGACTTCCTGACCCCCCATCCCCTGCCCATCTCCGGATGGCCACGGGACAGATCAAACGCCTATGTCATTAGAACCATGACATTCGTGCATCTCTAGTTTATAGTGACCAAAGCTGTACCATAACTAATAAAGGAAGGGGGGGACTTAAAAGAGAGGGGATGAGCTAGTGCACACTGCCTTTTGTTTAGATTAGAAAAGAGGAACGAGTCAGAGGGAATTAACGCCAGGAGTTAGGAGTACTCAAGCTGAGATACAAACGCAACAGCCTAAGAAGCTATTAAACAGGACGGATGAGTTGGCTGTAGGAGCTAACAGACTTCTATCTTAGATGAAGAAAAACCAGAAGGGAGAAGAGAGAGAGGAGTCATTGGAGAGAATAAGAGAGTAGGAAGAAGAGGAGGAACAGGTAGCAGCAGAGACCCATGCACAACTAATTCTGCTTCAGTCTGAGTCTTCAGAGCAGGGATTACTGGATTATGGAACAAACAGTAAACGGTGAAATCACTCTGGCCTGGTAGCTCTCTAAGATACTGCGGCCATCGGACTCTATGGCACAGTGTGTCCAAGTTCCTTGCCGAAAGGAATTCTGCAGCAGATGCCCCTCGTCCCTGCTTGGTCTGAGCTGTGGGGTTCAGGGAAGGAGGTGGAAGATACGCCTGCAAAGACACTCAAAATGGTCGAAAAATGTCCTGGGCCGCTATTAAAAAATGAAGAATCTGGAACAATTTCTTGGTTTGGGACTGGAAGCATCAAAGCAATTTCTTAGAGTGGTTTATTCATCCAAAAAAAAAAAAAAAAATCTTTACTGAAGTTTTACGACACGGCAGGCATGCGGAGCCTAAATCTGATTGTGGTCGCATAGAATAGAGACTTTTCCAATAAAATCATCCTCATGTCAGGAGACAGTGAATGAGCATCCTGAGTAATGAGAAATACTGAAGCTCTAGTAATTAAACACTAAAAATTGTAAATGCTCAGAATGTATTTGTATTTATCTTAGCCTATTGTTTTCAAACTTAAAATTGAACATACCCGATGCGCCAAGATATGTCATGTTTTTGCAGTGGTTTCCAGTCCCTGTTTGGCACACTTTCCTGGGCCCTGGGTCACGGTGAGGCCAGGCTGGCGCAAGTGTGACATGCAGCCTTTAACTGGGGAAATGTGGGGCTCCGGAGAAGGTATGCAGGCTGCTCCGTCTCTGTGCCTCTGTCTTATTTTCACGTTATCTCTTTTCCATGCCTTTGTTGGAGTCTCCCCATTTGTCCAGTTGTAAGATACCTTCTTTTTTTAATATACTTAATTTCTTTTAACTTTCATATTTTTTAAAGATTTTATTCATTTCCAGAAAGAAGGGCAAAGAAGGAGGATGAAAGGGAGAGAAGCATCGACGTATGGTTGCCTTTCACCTGCCTCCAGCTATGGACCTAGCTGGAGACCTGGCTTGCAACCTGGTTATGTGCCCTGGCTGGGAATCGAACCAGCAACCTTTGGGTTTGCAGGCTGGTGTCTATCCACTGAGCCACCAGCCAGAGCTTGTCCAGTCATGAGATACCTTTACTAGAAAAAGGTAGGCCACTGCACCTGCTGTCTCCCTAGGTATGATGGTCATCCCAGGAGGTACCCTGGAGAGTCATGTGGATGGTGTAGTGGGTAGAAGTATTCTCCCCAAATTCAAGTCTACTCAGAACCTCAGAATGTAACCTTATTTGAAAACAGGATCTTTGTAGATGTTACTGGTAAAGATGAGGTCATACCGGATTCGGGGAGACCCTACATTCAATGACTGACTCATGCGAAGGCAGAAGACCTGCAGAGCGACCGCAGACAAGGAGGACCCAGAGGCACAGGGAAGGAGGCCATGGGAAGACAATGGCATTGACTGAAGTGTCGTGCCTGCAGGCCAAGCCATACCAAGGATGGCTCGAGGCCCCAGAAGAAAGCAAAATGCAAGAAAGAACTCCTCCCTAGATTCTTCAGAGGGAGCAGGGCCCTGTCGACACTCTGATTTTGGATCGGTAGCATGCAGGACGGCGAGTGCATTTCTGTTGTTCTAAGTGACCCCATTTGCGGCAGTTGGCGATGATGGGCCTAGGAAAGGACAACAGTTGGATAAAACGAGGAACTGGCCTGTTACTCTGAAGGAAAACCGGTGGTGAGCTAAAAATGCTTCAGATGTGAAGCTACGAGGGCTTGGATATTGTAGCAGAAATAGAAATCAAGGGGTTAAATCAATGTATTTTGAATTAATAAATAAAAAGTTGGTGACTTCTTAGATCTTGGGAGAAGACAAAAACAGAAACCTAACGGGGGGTAGGGTTTGGGATGGAAAACTCTAAGCTGATTGGAAAGTGACTAGAGACCTGTACATGGAATAACAGGGAGACAGGTTCGTTCTCAGCTTTGAGGTTCAGGCCGGACTCTGAGAGCTACATTCTTGGCGAGCGCTTTAGCTTCGTTTTAATCTCATCTTAAAGACTGAAGCCTTTCAGGGGGCTAACATAAGCCACTTAAGAAAATTCAAGGCACCTGAGTATATTACAAATTTTAAAAAACAAAGTACTATTTTAAAAAGTAATAGTTGCTTTTTAATGTTTTATGACAGGTTAGGTGTATCTCTAACTAATAGTGGATCTGTGCAAATGCATTTGAAAATGACATCGTACTTCTAATTATGAAGTTTTAAAGAATGTTACGTTCAGTCTTGGCCAGGGTGGCTCAGCTGGCTGGAGCATCACCCTGTAAACAGAATGGCTGTGGGTTCGATTCCCGGTCAGGGCACACGCCTGGGTTGCAGAGCTGGTCCCAAGTTGGGGTGCACAGAGGCAAATGATCAATGTCTCTCACATCTATGTTTCTCTCCCTGTCTCTCTCCCTCCCTTCTCCTCGCTCTAAAATCAATAAGCCTGTCCTAGGGTGAGGATAAAAAATAAATATATAAACAAACAAATAAAAATACTTCGTTTAGAGGAAGAAATCTCCTGGATATGGGACTCTCACTCTTTCTACCTTCGCCCACCATGGACCTGCTAAAGATCTTTCTCCCTAAGTCAAGGTGGGTGTTGTCTGTCTTTGGTGCACACTTCTGTCCATGTTTTAACCGTGGTCCCAATTACAATGGGATTAAAGATGGAAACTTGGCTATTTACTATTTTTCTATGTAAAGAACTGGCTCTCTATTCTGGGTCACCTAACAGAGCTGGGCCTTAGCTGGCAGTTGGAGGTCAAGCCACGATGACCTTAAATAAGGGTTTTTGTCATTGTTTGTTTGTTTGCTTGTTTAATGGCTTCAGCTTGAGCAAACACCCAAAACCTATTTTGGTGCCAACAGGGACAGCGATGTTGTCTCAGGAGGGATATGTGTTTTCACCCAACGGTCAATTGGGAACCTGCATTAGCTGATAAAGTGCTGACCTTCTCAACTCTAGGACCGCAGCTCCTGGCGGAGGCATTCCTAAATAAACAGAGTTCTGCGGTGTGCTCGCAAACAGCCTATTCATATGAGAAATCCAATCGCGGGAGATCATTCAGGGAAATTGGCAGTGTACTGGCTAAGCGAGTCCCAGGCCCCTGCCTACCTGCAAAGTGAATCATCCATTATCCCCTGAAAAGGTACAGCCTCCAGCGCAGGCCAAGGGTCAATAGTGGTGCCGTGTGATAGAGGCACATGTTGATGGATAAATGTGCTTCCTACCTGCTCCAGGAACAAAAAGGCAGACCTACCTCAGCATTCTCATTCCCCTGACCTTCATGACTGGAGCCATCCCGGCAGGGGAAAGAAAACAGCGGGGAAAGGAAAAACGGGAAATTAAAATGTTAAAATCTGTATTAGAGCTCGTTTATGACCTTTACAAAAATTAGACTTGAGGCCCTGGCTGGTGGCTCAGTGGACTGGCGCCGGCCTGTGAACCCAAAGGTCACCGGTTCGATTCCCAGCCAGGGCACATAACCAGGTTGCAAGCCAGGTCTCCAGCCAGGTCCCTAGCTGGAGGCAGGTGAAGGGCAACCATACATGGATGTTTCTCTCCCTTTCCTCCTCCCTCCCTATCTAAAAATAATGAATAAAATCTAAAAAAAAAAAAAAAGACAAACAAAATTAGACTTGAGAATATTAGGCTGGAGTGGATACACCAAGTCTGACAGCTGTAAAGTTATAGATTTCTTTTTTTATGAGTGGCTTTCTCCCAAAAATCTTTGTGCAATAAGCAGGTCTTGTGTGTTTCTCGCTGGCTGACAGCCAGAGGAAACTCAAGAATTTTGATCAGTGCTTAACTATTGAAAGAAATTTGCCTTGAATTTCAGAGCAGTCCTCTCTTCTATAAGCTATTTGCAGGGTTTGCCAAAGAGTCAGTTCCTATTAATAAGGCAATGCAAAATGCTGCAAATCGAAAGGTAGGCAACAACCCTCTTTTCCCTTGCATTTGGCGTTTTTTGCTGGTCTGCTAAGTGAATTCAGCAGGACTAGCAAACATGCGAAGCCACCAGTGTTAGCATAAGAATGTTTCAAGAGAATCTGTGTTAGAAGCAATTGCAAGTGTCAATATATTCCAACTACCTAGATCATTCACAGTGAAAAAGCAAAATGCTATTGTTGTTCAAGTCCTGCCCAGCGGAAGCGTGGAGACAGGGCCACTGTGTGCAGGATGAAAGGGTCCCTGAGAAAACGGTCCCTTAGATTTGGCAGATGTCTTCATCGCTGACAATAAACAAACAAAGAAACAAATGCACCAGGGTTTTACAGCAATTAAGTATGTCTTCTCTGGTACGAACACCAATTTTCTCCTTGGTAGATGGAGGGAGGGAGACAATACCATTTTGTTTTTCTTTTTTTCTTTTCACTTCTTTAAGTAATTAACATCTGGCTCATGCTGTTCACTTTAATTCACAAACATTTTATTATCTATCTTTACTTTCTAAAGGGTGGGTATTTTATTAGGTTACTGGTTTTTTTCCAATGGACATTTCTTTTCTTTCTTTTCTTTTTTTATAGTCGGGATAATCATAAGCAAGTCTATTTAAACTCGAGGTAAAGATAATTTTAACATAACGTTCTTCAATAATGTGCTGACCACACAGAAGCAACACCATTAAGGGTCAGTACAAATTACTAGGAAGATTACCAAGGGTCAGAAGTTATTTTGAAGCCACAGCGGGATGTATTTGTAATCTGATTTTGGGGACTATCTCTTACGAATGAAAAGAAACCTCGGTTGTTTTTACAGAATCCCATTTTCTTAATAGGAAATTGATGAATGACAGCATCTGGCAGGAAGGAAAAAGCATATGGTCTAACTAACTGTTTCTATAGAGGTTAAAAACAGCTTTGGAATTTCTCCGGTTGCCATTATGATTGACAGACCATCAAATAAAGCATTCCCTTCGCTTCCCCTCTCCTTTGGTCCCCAGTACGGACGAAGACACAAGGGGGAAGTCGGCAGCGTGGTGCATGAGAAATTAGACATGCGATACCCATTAACATAAATGGATTTCTTCGGCACCTAATTCCCTCCACACCGGGCAAAAAAGTACCGCAGGACATGGAGTACGCATGTTTTCTCGTTCTTCCTGTTTATAATTTTTAATTATTAATTTCATATATAATTGGTTTCTTGGAAGGATGAAATGCCTGGTAGGCTCCCTAAACCACCGGAGCCTGAGGAGTCCTGAGGCTTTGATGCTGCAGAAAGACGGGCTGACATGGGAGATGTTATGGCGTGTGGTGCAAACAAGGGAAAGGAGGCTGAGGGGTCTCGAGTGGAGTTCGGCTAATTAAACAATTCTCCGTGTTTAAATCCTCGCTCTCCTCTCCAGGGCAGGCTGCCAATCATCTCACCTCGGGGGGCTGCTCTGGTCCACCCTCGCCACGGGGCTCACTTTATAAACAGAACCCTCTAACAACCCATCACAGATACTTAGAAAAAAACATGAACATGGTCGCGGTGTTGTCAACTCGATTGCTCTGTCATGCTATCCTTCTTTCCCAGGCCATTTCCATGATCATCAGAGGGCAGTGCTACCGCCCAGTCTACACGTCACCTGTTCTCGAAGCCCCTGGCCCAGGCTTCTCCACGTCCCTGCAGTGGCTGGAGATTTACCACCCACAAAGCCGCGTATCCTGACACCGGGCAGTTCTGTTACCGGGGCTGACCCTCAGGATGCCCACAACCATCCTTGCCTCCTGGTATTTGTTTTCCTGCCTTACAGCCCCTATTTTCTCACCCTGAATTCACCCCTGTAACCAGCCGGATCTTGTGGACCTGCTGGCGTGTGACTTCCCAGCCGGACTCGTAAAAGACAGTGCAGCTTCCCACTTGCTATCTCCCGGGTCCCAACTTCTTGGGGAGGCCACTTCCACAGGGTGAAGATGCTCAGCCCTGAGGATTGACCCCCCAGTGGGGAGGCCACAATGCAGTTGCCTTCCAATGACCAGCAGTCACTTGCCGGCCACATGAATGGGTCCCCTGAAGGTTGGCCATTCACCTAAGACCCCGGATAATGCCCACCTTTGTCAACAGCCTGACTGCAACTATGTGAGGGACTTCAAACTGGTACCAACCTTCTACACCACTGACTCCCCAACCCATGGCAACCGGAAGATAAATATCTGTTGTTTTAAAAACATTAAGTTTGGGATACATTTTTCACATAGAATATGTAGATAACTACCACAGATTACATTCAAGTCTTGTTTTGTTATGCCTAGCTTACCCATTGAAGACTTGGGGCATCAATGAATTCACTTTCCACTTTTCATGGGACAGTCAATTCCAGCTGCTACTAAGTGTGGCTAGTTCTTGCCTTCTGCAGGAAAAACATTTTCCGTCCCGCAGCACATGGGGCTTCTGCTCTGCTTCCTCTCTCTAGTTTTTTCAGGGTCAACTCCCTCACAAACTTCCAACCTTTATTTTGCTGGGGTTCCTCACTTGACACCCAGGTATTTCTGATTACCTCTTGTTCAGATCTCCTGAGTGGCCCCAAAGTACCTCAAACCCACAGCATCAGAACAAACACCACATTTACCATTTTCATCCAGATTTGTTTTCGAAAGTGCTTAAATTTCTCAGCCATAAACCCTACCTATCTCACACCCCTCCCTCTTTGTAACAGAATCCTGAACACATCACTCTCTTGCTTAAGGTTCCTTTGGAACTTTCTACCATCTTCAGGACACAGTGAATCCAAACATCTAAGTGCAGTAATCAAAGACTTTATAACTGGCCAGTGCCTACTTTTCTAGCCTTTTCTATCACTTTCTGTAACTCATTCCTATCCTGCTGAATTGTCTGCTGCACTGCAGCAGGGCCTTTGCACATGCTGTTTTCTCTGCTTTGAGTGGCTTTTCTCACACTGGCTCCCTACCTGCCTTTGGGCTCTTCTACCACCTCACAGAGAAGAAAGGCATAATGATTCTTTAAAACTTCCTACAAAGTAAAGCCTTCCATGCTTCCCACCTCCTATAACTCTGAAGATATTCTCATGTTTTATATTGTGTTTATTCATGCAGAGGTACTCTACTCATCTGGTTTTCTGGGAAGTGCATGACATTCATATCTAGATTTATCCAGTCATACGACTATTCAGAATTCTTTATTGAGTAATTTTTCTACTGTATGCCAGTGACTACTGTAGATGGTAGAGATACAGCACTGACCAGGCCAGACTAAATCCCTACCCTGAGAAAGCGTCTATCTTACTGAAAGACACAGACACACAGGTATGCTTGTAATTCTCCAGTAGGTCAGGTGGTAATAAGAATACGAAAGCAGGATAATGAAGGTAGGGAGTATGCATGTCAGCGTAAACAAAAGGATGGAATTTTATAGATAGAGATCGGGGAAGGCTTCATTGACCAGGAGCCTTAGAGTGGACCCATGAGGGCACGGAGAGGAGGACACTCTCTGATACCTGGGCCAAGGGCATCCCAAAGGGAGAGAAGCCTTCCTGGGCTGAAGGCTCCCCAAGGCGCTCAAGGAACTGCCAGGAGCCTGAGCATATGCAGCAGGGAGGCGATGAGAAGGGAAGCCGTGGATTCAGAGCAACATCACAGAAGGAAATCTTGAAGGGTTTTGCAGCCATAATATGGGATTTGGGTTTGAGCTGTGTAAGGTAGAAGTCAAAGGATGGTTTTGCATAAATGTGTGTTAAGAACAGACTGTAGGGAGGAGTTTTACTATCTTCAATATCTCCCCTGAGGAGCTGACCCATCAAGGTGCTTTTAAGTGTCAGTTAAATAATTTCTCACTATCAAAACCATTGGGCCCATCTAAATACCATTCTCAGAACATATTTTAGTCAGTCTATGGCCCTTTTTGATTTGCCATGTTTAGCATGCAAAGTTAATTTGACAAGCAAAGTGAAAAGAGAAGCATGTTCTATATTTCATTTCAAAACATTTTTAAAATTTATTATTTTCAGAGAGAGAGAAGGGAGAGAGGCAGAGAGGGAAAGAAACATCAATGCATGGTTGCCTTTCACCTCCCTCCAGGTACAGACCTGGCTGGAGACCTAGCTTGCAACCTGGTTCTGTGCCCTGGCTGGGAATTAAACCAGTGACCTTTGGGTTCCCAGGCTGGTGCCTTATCCACTGTGCCATCAGCCAGGGCCATAAATCCATATTTCAATCAGTGACTTTCATATTTTTTACTTCCTGGCAGACACAAGAAACTTCTGACTTATTTATATTACAGTTAATGAATGTTGTTTGTGGTTCTATTCTTGGGCACATTGGTAAAGGAAGAATCCAAGCAGAGGAACTTACGTACATCTACCTTTATAAAGTTAGTCGTATTTCATAATATTATCAGAAATTAAGGATATACAGTGTTAACAGCTCAGTTCAACACATACTCAGTGAGCATCTTGTACAAACCAGTTCTTTCCTAAAGGACCCAGGTGAGTTTAGGATAGTATACCAATTCCTCACTGAGATGACTTTCTTGAATTTTGTTTCTTGTATTGGTTTTTAAACATCTTTTAAGTTGCTGTGAGAACATTGTTGACTGACTTAACATTTGTAATTTACATGGAAACCCTTCCTATTTAGAAATTTTGGAGCTGTTTCTTCCTATGTATGCTAATTTATTGAGTTAAATAAACAGTAATCTGTGGTTATTTTTCATTTTAATGATTTCTATCAGACTGAGGATAGACCATCAGCAAGCAGAAATAGAACAATAAACATCATAAGGTCTGGAGCTGGTGGGGACAAAGCCTCCCTATCCCCCCCCCCACACACACACAAAAAGGATCTAAGGAGATGCAAAAAAATCAATATAAATGTACCATTTTATTAAAAATATTAAGTCCCACCACGGAAATATTTACATAACCAAATTTATTAGTTTTTCCTTAATAGCCTATATATTTCATGTAAGGTGGTCTTTCTTATTCCAAAATTATAAAAATATTATCCCCAACTTTTTCTAACATGTTCATGGTTTTCTATTTTTATGTTTAGTTTTCTTAACATATAACAAGTTTTGTTTTGGACCTTGTGAATGAGCAGTTGAGCCTTTTCCCCAATAGCTATTACACCAATGCTATTTATTATTGAATTCACCATTCACTTTTCTCACAAGTTGAAGTGATTTTAAATACTACATTGATCATGTTAGATTTTCAAAATTATCCAAGTCTATTTTTGAAATCTATTCTGCACTGTTATCTATTTGTCTATTATTATGCCAAGTCAGCAATGTTTTAATCATTTTAGATTTTATAGTATCTTTTAAAATTTGGCATATCAAGTTTCACTATTGTATTGTTTTCTCCTCTTGAACATTTCTTTCTTGAATAAATTCTAAAATCATCTTGTCAAGTTCTATTGACATATTTATGTTGTTGGGAATTAGAATTGCCTTGAATTTATAGATTTCTATTAATAGTGAGTCTTCATATCCAGGAATATAATGCCTCTTCATTTATTTACAGTGTAACGGTGAAGAATTGAAACTCGGTCTCTGTCTTCCTGTATACTTTTGGGAAATTACACATTCCTGTGGGGTGATAATTCAATAATTTAATCCATGCACAGCTTTTAGAATAATGCCTAGCACATTGTAAACACCTTGTTAAAGTCCTTTTAAAATTTCCAATAGCATAAATTTATGCAACATGTATTCACAGAAAATAAAATGGAGAAAAATCAAGCTGGTGACCAATTATTTCCTCTAGTAAGCACCTAAATGTCCATTTGTGGAATGGTGCTGGCAGGTCTCCTATTTTCTAGGCTTTGGCCGTGTGTTATGCAGGCAAATCAGGGAAATCTGGATTAGAGACCCTGCTATGGGTCTTAATTATGTCACCTAATCCCCTAACAGTAACAATCTTCAATGTTTCTGTAAGAATTAAAATATTCATAGCACAATAATGATACTTATAAAAGAACTCAGAACATGGCAGACAGTGTAGGCATTATTATTTATTGTCCCAATCATCTAAACTGTTAAAATCCCCATTTTTCAGTAGAGGAAACTGAGGGCCGAGGGGTTATAAGACCACCTTTAGATCATCAAACTACCCAATATGTCATTGGGTTTTTCATCTTTCCACAGAAAACAAATAACGCCTAGTAGGTGCTTTAAAAGTTACAGATCTTTGCTTTATTTGGTTTGTTGCTATTGTTCTTTTTCTTATTATTAGGGTATGACCTCAAGCCTGAGAGAAATTAAGAGTCAGGAAGAGACCTGGCTTTGGCCCTGATCATGCATCTGCCCACTGGATTGCTATGTCCTTTTTGACTGATTTCATGGCAAATAAGCCAGTTAAGTAGGTAGATGTCCAAGGCAGGTAGGTTCTAACTCAGCTGGTTTCTGAACCCTGGGGCTACTGTCTTTGTCCTCAAAACACATCAGTGGCTACTTCCTGTAGACACCAGCATTTTTAGTCTATGACATTATTCATTAATGAATTTGAAACACTCAATTGAAAACATCTAACTATAATATAGGTCTATTACATATTGGGTATTTTTAGTTTCTTGTTGCCATAGTAGCAATACATGGGAGCAAGGACATAAACTGAAACATTAATGCTATGATCTACCATAAATGTGAGATCTGATTGCACTTTGCCTTAAATTCACTGGCATGGTTACTAGTCTTGTTAGTGGGTTGAGAGTGACCCTCATTAGAAATAAAGCAACATAATTTATCATGTTGACCTTTAACAGTACATAATTTATTACTCATGGAAAAGCTCCCGAATGATACCTGGTGATGGTAAAGTCCATATATATGGACTGTGGGTGCCCACTGCCAAGTATGCAGATTAAGTCAGTGAAATCCATTCAATTATCTAAATGTCAAGTCAACAAAATCTTCAAGTAGTCAACAAATTTTTACTATTTCATCTAGATGCTTACATGTCATTTAGACACGCATCTGAGACTAGGAATTATTCAAAAATGACATCCAAAGCCTTTTAAATGACTACATGTAAGTGACTAAAAACACCGCTCAATTCTAGTTGAACAGGGGGTGGGATCGGCAGAGGAGGGCAAAGGGGGGAAAACTGGGACAACTGTAGTAGAATAACAAAAAAATGACTTAATATAAAGTATTTTAAACCTTAAAAGCAAATAAAAGGATACCCATAAAAAATTTCATGAAGGTATACATGATACAAAATAAGGGTAATCATTCCAATAGTATTTTAACGTGAATGGACTCATTTTGCACGTAAACTTGGAATTTCTGGCCAAAAAAAAATCGAAGGTTCAGAAACTGTAAATCTGTTTTGTTTGTTTGTTTGTTTGTTTAATAAAAGCATATGGGTCTTTTGTTTGAAATAGCACTCTCTTTCTAAAAGCTAAGAAAATTTGACTAATATCTTATGCTCTAAGTTTAAATGCCAAAGGCCACTTCTGAAGTTCTGCCTTTGTTTCAAAGATTATATACTTATAAAAACTAAATATACACCTTAGGCAGCTATAAACCAAAGCAACGGGAATAGGAGACCAGATAGTGCAACTTGCTATGGCTCTATCATGTCATTAATTTATAATATTTGAAGTATTTCCTATCCCTTTCTTAATGCACCTGGCTTCTTATTTCTGGCTTTAACGGCTGACATGTGCGGGGCAGAGAGTCCAAAGAGCCCACGATAGACAGGATGACTCCTAAATATTTTTCCTCAAAAGGAGCTTTCAGAATCAGTGCCCGTCAGGGTACAGAATGGTTTCAAAGCTATTTCTGCCAATATCCATGATTTTGCACATTATTCAAGGTTGTATTTCATGCACTATCCAATTCCCTAAAGTGCTTACACCCACTTGGCGTGTTTGCAGAATTCCAAGCTTCCATAACCACCCTAATTCCGCAGCGTGGGACAAGATAAGATCACTTGCTAGCCCTCCTTGCCCTCTTTCAAGGAAGCAATGAAATAAGCCAGTCGGAGAAAGACAAAGACCATGTGAACTTCATTCAGACATGGAACTTAATGAACAAACTGAACTTACAAGCAAAACAGAGACTGACTCATAGAGGGAGAGCAGATGCCAATGAGGGGGAGAAGGAGGGTTAGGAGGTGGAAGGCCTGAGCAAAAAGGACAAAGGACTCATGGACATGGACAGCAATGTGGGGACTGCTGTGGGGAAGAAGGAAGGGCACAGGGGGCTGAGTGGTAATCGAAAGGAATACAATCAAGATTTTAAAATAAGAAAAGAGCAATGACTAATGGAGGGAAAACTTCTATCCTCACTCCATTCCACTGTTTCCTCCTCCCTCACTTCCCCAGGACTTCCTCAATCCCGATAATCTTATCGGCAAATATTTGGAGAAAATATTAGAAATTTCTCTATGCTTGAGAACGCACCTAACCAGCCACCGCTCATACTTCTGCAAATTTCATGCAGATTAAACACATTCTATTAAGTCCTTCGCATGAGACTTCAAAAGTACATTGAGCCAGGTTTCGGTTTATTTTACCTTTCTCTTCCCTCCTAGATGCAGGACTGATGATCATTCACAATGCCTTGTGTACATTCTTTCTTATTGAATGTCATCATTTTCTACTTCAGTTAATCAGAAAGCTTCTCCTTGAATCCTGGATCTAACACCTGTTTGGGCAAATTATTTAACTTCCTTAAAGCTTTGTATGCAAAATGGAGAAAAGTACCCACCATATAAGGTTGTTAAAAAAAAAATTAAACCTGTGTACGGAACTTCGCTTCTGGAACAGATCTCTAAATGTTAACTACCATTCCTGTTTCTAAAAATATCAGGAAAAAAAATCTCATTAATGCCAAAATAATACAAACCGGATGAATACCTACAGCTGATGTGGGGTGTGGAATTGGCATCAGAAAAAGTTGTCTGGATCATGTAATTCACATGAGAGTGCGGTTTCCTTGAAAACAGGGACAATAGTTGACAGGAGCCTGGTTCTGTCCTTAGAGCCGTTGCATGTGTAATTGTCTCTTGATGTATGGAATAAAGTCTACACTCTTCAACACAGTCTTCGAGGCTCTCTTCCCTACAACTCTAGGGTGCATGTGAACCTTGCTTTCGCAGTTTCTCGGTTCTTCCCAACTGCACAGCAGCCTGGCCTGTCACTTCCAAATCCCAGCCCTGATTCATCTCCAATGATGACCTTCTTGAGGACATCTGCTTCATTGGTAGCAGTGTGAACTAAGTCATTAGCGACTGTAGCACCACGGCCCTTCTGCTCTGGTGGCAGACGCTGCAGAACGAATTTTGCCACGATGTGTTTCATGACAAGATCCTGCGTCAGTCTCTCAGACACAGTAGGTTTTGGTGTCCTCAGATCAGCCTCTAGCTCCTGCTCTGTCAGTCGCTGACCTTTGCTGACTGCGGCAGGAACATATTCACCGTTCTCAGGGGTTGTGCTTGCCACAGGCCTTCCAGAACGTGGATCACTTTCAACACATGATCAACCACCTTTGAGGTGTCCGTGCTGCATTTTTATTTGTACTGTACCCATCGCGTCCTCCCCAAAGCCTTCTGAGCCATCCACATAGTTTCCACAGAGGAATGTTCGAGTGTAACGCAACATCTGATAACAGATTGTTGCTCTACTGGCTCATTTTGAATACAGCGACCACACAGTACACATGCTCACTCAATGGCGCCGACCACCTCCACTGACCAGTACAATGAAGTCGTCTTTGTTCACACATGCACATTCCAGTCCACTCTCTTTGGCTGCCAGGTTACACTGATGCTGCACAAACCATTCTCATTATATTAACAATGGCTCTATTTTTTCTGGACAGACCTCATATATTTTAAACTTCTACCATGATTCACTTAGTAAACAAATATTTATTGTGTGGCTTTTATGTATTATGCTGTATTCTGGATGCTTGGCTACAACCCTTCCCCCCCCTCAAAATTATTATCCTCACACATAAATTTGATCAACGCGGGGTTGTGGGAGATCTGTCCACTCATGAAATGCTAGTACACTGAAAGTTCAATAATAATGAAACATTTTAAAGGTAAATATAATTCTCTGATTTTTGAGACATCTTAATATTTTTCTAACATGGAAATATCAAAGTGGCAAGTGACAGTTTTACGTAAATATTCTTTACATTAATTTGGGAGAAGTGATTCATAGAGGTTAGAGTTAGAATCACTTGCCACTTGCTTTTCCTACATGCCAGGTCAACAGATCCAGTTATCCATGGAGGGTATTTCCAGTCAGGTCAGGGGCAGATTAAGGGAAATTTTCAATGTAATAGGTAAAGCAGGAGATCAATACCTATAGTCTCATTTTGATTCTTTCCTGGGTAAAGGTCTAATCTGATTGCTTCTGCCATATTCCCTTTCTTGACCACCCCCCAACTAAGATTTCTCAGAGAAAAAAAGTCAACAGTTTTCTCAAATTCTCTTTTGTTAGAGAATTGGTTATTTCAACCCTCTTGAAAATCGGGCTCAAAGGTACAAGAAAAAAAAAAATTAATGAACACAAATGTTAAGATACAATTCAGTCTTACATGGAAGAAGGAGAATTACAGGGAAAATATTCAAAACGTAAAATATAAGGTTAGGTGGTATGTTTAAAAATACAGCAACAAAATTACTGAGAAAAAATTCTATTACACCCAGAACGTGAATTCATCAACAGATTTTTTTCCCCTTCTCCTAAGTCTAACAGGAAATGCTAAGCTGTTATTTTGAATGCTACTCATTGCAAAGCAGGCTTTTGATTTAATAATTTCCTCTGGAAAGATGCCACTTACTTACCAAGGGTCAAAGTATGGTGGGGGAACAGAAGGCAGATCTAGCCAGAAAGGAGGTGCCAGTCACTCACTGAAACTTAATTTTATGTGCACAGATTTAACATTGAAAAAAAAATCTGATGTCTCTCAAATCCAGATTTGCAGAAACAATGTCCTTCCAGTAAAAGCCCAAGGTCCAGTCTTTTCCTTCTGATGATGCTATCCAAGACATTGCCAATTCATTGGTCATTGCTCAATAGTATCTCTCAGAGGCAGAAATGATCGCAAAACATTAACATCGTGTTTTAATGCCTAAGTGCAACATTTTTTTTTTTTTTTTGGTGGAAAATTTCATCCACATTGTCATAAACTAATTCTGAATAAAATGGTTTGGAATGTAACCTGAGACATTTAAAAGAATGCAAATTCACATTGTGGACCAGATGAAAGGGAAATGGGGATTTTCAGGCACGGTTGGAAATTATTTTAACTAGAGTGTAGTATTTGGAGAACAAATTTTTCATAAATATAAACAAATCATTTAAAAAGCCTATCCTTAACCTAACAATCTCATTTCAAGAAATTTCCCCTAAAGAAAAAAATCAGCAAAGTGCTCAGACATGTACATATTCCCATCCAGTGAAATACTATACAGCAGTAAAGACAAGTCAACTATTCTTGCATACCGCAAAATGAATCAGTCTTGGACATACTACTCTGAGAAAAAAAGGAGTCATAGAAAAATACAAGCAATTTAAAAAAAAAAATCAAAACCAGGCAAAGCCAAATAATGCATTATTTTGGAATGCCTAGGTAGTATGCATGAGAGCAAAGGGAACGCTAAATCAACACTGGAAGTAGTAATTAAATCGTAGGAGAAAAACGTACTCAAGGAGGAAATATGCACATAGCTAAGGCTTAGAGAACTGAGGTGCAAAACCCGTAATTTTATGAAATTCTGATTCCTCTTCTATAAATAACATCACAGCACTGACATGAAATAACACACTCAATAAAATGGTTTTGAAAGCAAAATTTGTCATTTCAAGATTTTAGGACAAGGAGACCCTCCCTATCAAACAGGGGGAATAGCTAATTTTTTAAAAATTCTCATGGGAATGTTATCGATCGATGCTACAAATGTTATTTCTTGCTCAAAATATTTGTTCTGTGAGCTTGTTACAGGAATGCAAAGTCACTTATAAGATTACTCTTGCTATGGGTAAAGGGATCAGAAGATACATATAAAATATAATGTAAGGTAAAGGGCTATCTTATGAAGAAGGCATTTTTAACGACACTTGTGGTGTAAATAGTTCATTTGTCTTTATTGTAACATATTGTAGATGAAAGTAGATGAAAAAGGTCTAGACAGTTTCAAGCCTAAAATGCGTCTGCTCTTGTTAGTATCACATGTCATTTGAAAGACAGCAGTAGGTGGAATAAAAGCGGAAAGATGTGAAAAAACATTAAGATCATGGGTTAAGTGCTCCATGTTAAACAAAAGAAGATATATAAATGAAACGGGGACTTTCAGGACAGTAAAATTGGTTTAAAATAGTCTTAGAAAACATATAAGAGAAACATGAAATGGTAAATTACAGTAGAAAAAAATGTAGGGAGATAAAATTTGACTTTAAGGTACACATGGGAAATTAAAGTGCAAGTAAGTCAAGTTATAACTAGTAAGTACGAAGTATAATTTCATAAAAATTGTAAATTATAATAATACTAAGTGGCGAAACTCAAATCAAGAAGAAAGAAGAAGGTAACAAAGGTAACAAAAACTTACAAAATGGTGAAAATGTCCATACAATTTTGAAGTGGTGTCAGATGAAAAGCTGAAAATAGAATAGGAATAGATAAAGGAAAGGAAATAATGAGAAAAGAATAGGGACTTCAGAAGAAGTCACAACTTCAGTGTAGCATGAAATTGAAACATGGCAAAAGGATAATATGAAATTCTGAAAAGGCAAATGACAAAAGTACAACCCCCACCACCCCCAAAATGGTTAAAAAACAAGACAGAGATGAAAAGATTTTGGGTGACTCCGAAGAATTAACAACGCATCATTATAAGTTGAAACATACAAGTAAGAACAAATGACTGAATTCTACAAAGAAAATGAATAATGAAAAGCTTCAGGAAGATTTTTTTAAAGCTGAATCAAATAAACATCTCACTCAAAAACCGAAAAAGAAACATATGGGAAAAAAAATGTGTTTGCTTTAATGGTAGGTCAAATCGCAATAGGGAAATTGCAGAAATGCTTTTGAAAAGATAAAAGTCCAACAGGAGGCTGAAATGAACTCAGGAGGAAAAAAAAAAAAGAAAAGAAAACACTTACTGAGAGAAGGAAACTGCTTGGAGAAGGGCACCTTTCTCCATTATTTATCTCCTTTCTACAGTGAGGTTTCTATCAGATGTTGATACAAAGAATGCTGCTAAATTGAAAATATCAAACATGATTAAATCGTTTAGGTTATTTTTAACTATGATCAGTAAGCACATTCAAAAAGAATCAGATGCTAAAGACAATAAAATTCTACAAATATGGATGACTGAAATATTATTGAGCATCGCAAATTAAGACAAGTAGAAATTTGGACCAACCACTCAATAATGGTACCTGATGCTTCCAGATAGGAGTACCCTGGACACTTTAAACATAAAATACAATGAACTGTTGCTACCCCTGGTCATGAAGTACTCTCAGCTAATTCACAGACCATATCCCACCCTTGAATACATGACTGGATTTTAAATTCCCATATTTTTATCACTGTAATACGAAGTGATCTAAATACGGTAAATTATAGGAAATTTATGTAAACTGAAATGGACAACATGAAAAGGTCCACTGGGACTCTAAAGAACACAGACATGTCAATAATTTATTTTTATTTGATAAAATATTCACCAAAAATATATATTAGTAAATAAGAGAAGAAAAATGCAGCTGAGCTGTAACTACTGTGTCAAAAATCAGAAGACCGGAATAGGAACGCATCCTTTCAAACTAAATTCTGCCAAATTCGAAAGTTGTTAACAACCTTATTGAATTCAAAACATTTCTTTTCGCAATAGCTTGGAAAAGACTGAAGTCAGTTTGGAAAGTTCACAGTTTGAGATTCTGAAATTCAATCACTGGCAAACAGCCTCAGGACAGCCTACAACATCCGAAGGCAAAGCAGAGCGAAAGATCAAAAGCGGTATCATATTTCGATTTGATAATAAGAAGCTTGCTCATGGGAAAGGAAAGGATGGTGTGAAGCCATGGCCGAGATGACGGGCTGTCTCTCTGGTTAGATGAACATCATGTCGGATCATCTTTCACAAGCGTGCGTGAGCTGCCTCGAGTTCCTCAGCAGGACAAGGTCGCTGCTTTTCCCCGCTGGGTGGCAGAAACTGCAAAAACGTCACCTTCAAATTGTATTAAGTCTTGAAGGAAGCTTTATGGAGTCAACACAGGAGCTGCCATTGAAAATTTGCCTGAGTTGAGGCCAGCCACATACTCATGACTGTTTAATCAAGAGCTACTTTTTATTCCGACACTCTGGACAGAGGACAGCCCTTCTGGGACCAGCGTCCTAGTGGTTTGACCCCCATTCCGTGACTCCTTCTCCTTTAACACAGGGAAGTCATGCACCAAGCGTGTGGGTCGTCATGGAGCCTTACGTCTGTCCAGACAACTGTGTGTTTGAGCAAACAGGTTTCAGAGATTCATGACTCTAGTAACTTCATTTTAAAAGCATTCTCACTTTAATTTGTTAAAATGATCCTTATAACGACCTTATGAAATATAAGAAAGGAACGGTATTATTCCAATAGGTTCGGAAAGGTAAGAAAGCTATTCAAGTTTATGATGTGCCTGACAATGAATTAGGACCTCTATTTTCTCTAGGACTTCAATCTACTCCAAAATAACGGACTCCCCCTATCTACCCAGTCCTAGGTCTCGACGCAGCATATTAGGTTCTTAGACACGAAACTGAACATCTTCATCAGAAGAATTTGCAATTGCAGTATTTTAACAGGATACAGAATCGCTCTGAGTGGGAACGTGATTTAATTTGGCCTTACTGAGAATTTTACTTAGGTATCTGGCATTTAACCATTTTTCTTTTTTTCTGGCCAAGAAATGAAAATCCCTGGTTGACCTACGAGGTCTGATCCCGAAAGTATCAGCCACGCACGCTGTTTTGATTATATGGAAATAATCAAGTATATGTTTGATTTATCTGGCTTGATACTTTCGGGACAGGCCTCATATTTATTGAAGGCTGGGTGGCCCTGCTCTCTGAACTTGTCCTCAGGTCTTTCCTCCTTGATGGCTACTTGGGTTCTATCTCACACGCTTCACAATTTGTATACATCGCCATACCCTTGGAAGCAATTTTCTTAGAGCACAAAGAATTTCTTAAAATGTCGCCATATAATCTAACAACTTTACACACTGTTTAAGAAATACGGAAAAGGGCAACTTGCTCTCATCGCTCTCATTTGCTTCTTAAATGCCAAACCCATATACAGTAATACAGTTTTATAGAGTGTATTTTTTTTTTTTTCCCTTGGCATTAGACATAACATTACTTTTTGGTGGCATAAATTGAAAACAAAATCACATTACCTGACAAATTTTCAGCAATTTGCCAATACTAAATGTTACTAAGCCCATTAGTACTTGTATATTAAATTTGCTTTATATGATTTTTTTCTTCTCCCCTATAGCCACTGGTGGAAGAAAAATGCAAAGTGAAGGGAAACTAGTTTAATCAGTTAACACAGAATGTAGCTTTCGGTGTAACAACCACCACCAAAAAAAAAAGCAGCCTTGTTGTTCTACGTTAGTAATTTTGTAAAATCCTCACAGAACATGTTTAGCAACAAGTTCCCAAATTACCTCTCCGGACATTTGGAAGATTTCTAGAAAACTGAATATATATATATATATATAGACAGGGTTTTTGGAGGCTTTTTTAAATGACAGAAAACCTGTAGTCTCCCTCTTTCGTTTCAATCATTTGAACACAGGCTTTCTCTTCACTTGTCAGACTGTACTCAGGAAGTATCAAGGACAGGCGCTCCAGTACAATGGTGGCATCATGAATGGAAACAGTTCCAAGTTTGGAACTGTTTGGATGCATTTGGATGAGGATAGGGTAGGGAAGGTGATATTCCAAGTTTTGGATAAAGCTTGCCCTCAGAATACAAAGAAAATGGCTGGAAAAGGAGGTGACAAATACCATTGGAAGTTTTTTGCGTGTCACCGATTATTGATTAGGTAAGACAACAGATACCCAACTTTGGTCGTAAGAGTGGAGAGAGAAATAGGTGGCTATGTCTCAGCATTCCAAACAGTTCATTCCAATGGGCAGGTGGACAAAGATATAAATTGTTATTCTTTAGAGATGAGCTAGAGAGAATCATACTTAGTGAAATTAGCCAGGCAGCAAAAGACAAATACCATAGATCTCACTTAATATAGGAAGCTAATGAACAAAACAAACAGATAAGCAGAAGAGAACCAGAGACATGAAACAAGGAGCAGCATGATGGGGACCAAAGGGGAAGGGGGAGAGGGACAGGGAGAATGGGGGGAATTAGGGGAAGGGTTTAGTTGAGGAGCTAATGTGAAAGACCCATGATCATGGACAAGGTGGGGACTGACATGGGAGGGGAGGCAGCGGGGTAGGGGGGAGAAATAACTGTAATGCAACAGCAATCATTAATTTAAAAAAAGAGTTTAGTCAAACCTAGGAATGGTCCAGGGCCAGCCTTACTGTAACTCTGACACCATCCTGGGAAGTAGGCAAACAGGGTATTTCTATAGTGATGCTCCGGCGACCACGGTCACTACACAGGAACCAAACTGTTTAACCCGTAATATCTCCCAAGGTCAAGAGGTAGCCCTGGAGAAGGGGAACTAGGTTATTTTATTAGAGAAATTATGCACATCGTCCTCCAAATACAGAACAAATCCATTGCATATTCTCCTTGGTCCCATCAAAAAATGTCAAATAACCTTAGGAGAAAACAATTCAGGTAGGGCCTATGTGTTCAGAGGACTCGTGGGTTTCTTCCAAGACCTTATGTTCTTCGTATTGGTTGGAGGCTTAGTCTGTTGTCTGTGTTTGCATTTTTCTAATACTATGACAAGTCCAAAATCATCATCTTTAAATGCTGTTGATTATATAAATCCAGTATACAAAGGCATGAGATACGCATAAAATATTTTTAATTTTTCAGGAGAAAATTCTATCTTTATGTGATTAATTAGTAAGTGGACAAACTAGATAGCAACATGAGTTTATCTAATGCTTCAGGATCAGATACTAAGAAACAGGTATTTTAATAATCTACTACAATACATAGCTTATATTCCAGTTGTTATCAGAAATAAGTTTAAAAACAATAAATAAAAACTCTCCCAGGAATAGAATCTGTAAATTCATCTGTTCAGTAAGCCTGTTGCTACTAAGATGTAAAGTGCAATTTAAAATTGTTGTAAACAATGGCATCTGTATATTTTCTTTTCAAAAATGTCAGATGAAATAACCAATTATAGGCTTTTGGGGGACTTTTTTTTCTCTTTGTGCTCAAGAGGTTAGTTTTTTCGTTTGAGAGAAATCTGATATTTCCTTTTAATTTCCACTTCCCAAAGTGGGTGATGAATCTTGAAGGTGAGAGATTGAAACCAAAACAAATCTTCAGAAAGTTCTGCCAGATTGTGGAGGTGGAAAAGAAACCGGCATGTATTTCAGGAGGTGGTTTTCTTTATAACAAGGTTATCATGGGCCTGGCTAAGTAAATGAAGTTAGGGGAGATGTGTGCATTTTAGAGCATTTTTAAAAATATTTTATTTATTTATTTTTAGAGAGAGGAGAAGGGAGGGAGAAGGAGAGGGTAAGAAACATCAATGTGTAACCATCCCCAACTGGGGACCTGGCCCAAAACCCAGGCAGGTGCCCTGACTGGGAATTCAATTGGTGACCCTTTGGTTCACAGGCTGGCGCTCAATCCACTGAACCACACCAGCCAGGGATCTGAATGCTAGAGCATTTTAAGATCATCTTGTTAATGCCATAGAGTCACACAATTCCCATGTGGGTAAGACAATTAAAAAAAAGAAAAGAAACAAGAATAGAGTCCTGGCTGGTGGCACAGTGGATAAGGCCACTGTGAACCTAAGTTACTGGTTCCATTCCCAGCCAGGGCACATAACCAGGTAGCAAGCCAGGTCTCCAGCCAGGTCTGTGGCTGGAGGCAGGTGAAAGGCAACCACACATTGATGTCTCTCTCCCTCTCTGCCTCTCTCCCTTCCCTTCTCTCTGAAGGGTAATAAATAAAGTCTTTTAAGAAATTAAAAAAAAAAAAAAAAAAACCTCTTTAACCTCCCTTCCTTACCTGCCTAAAGAATTAGCTGGAAAACCTGCTAAAGGAGGGAACATCCCCTTAGCATCACAGGGTGGACAACTAGAAACCTAGAAAAGCCTGGCCCTTCCGTGTGTCCCATTGTTTCTGGGTGACCTAGACAGAATTTGTTTGCCACGTGTTTGTTCTTTCTCATCCACCTGTCAATTCCTTGCTTTCCCTTTGAAATTCCAGACCCCTGTTCGCATTACTTAACCTCTCTGTGCCTCAATTTGCTTTTTTTTTTTTTTAAGAACAATAATTGTCCTTGTCAATGTTTACATGAGATTTGCTCTGAAGATTATTTGGGGGAAGTAAATACGGTGACATTTGTGACATGCTCAAAACAGAACCTGGCACCCAGTACGCACATATAACAGTAGCTACTCAAAGAAAAATAACTCCAATTTCCAAAGCACCTAGTCTCATTACCTAACCAACTGGTAGAACTCCTTTAACGTAAATAGTCATGATCGTTTCTGCCTATTCTTTGTTATGATTGAGAAGGACTTGGGCACCTTTACGAAAATACTTCCTTGCATTCCTTCTCTAAATATTCTTCGTTGTGTTTTGGTTGTGGTTTTTGAGCGCTGATGTTGAAAAGGCAGGATATCAATACAGGTTGTATAGGTATTTTATTTAGAAGGTAAAATTCTATTCTGGAAAATCGTGTGTATCTAATTTCAACAGAATTTTTGAATTTTGAAAGTCATTTTCAATGCATATATAAATAAAGGGGAAAAGTTAAAAAGGCACCTTTTGTTTAAAAGTCTACTCTTCATGTCTTTGTTGACCTTTTGTCTCCAGGGCAACCTGTTCGTGGCCGGGGAACAGCGCCACCTGAGGTGCGGCCGAGTATTAACAAATGTCCCCACCGGTGCAGGAATCTGTACTCAAAAAGTGGCAGTTGAGGTCTTTATCCCCGGGAGACACTCCTTTAGGCAAGTCACTGCTCCCACAAAGTTCTTATAAAAATGTTAAGATGTCACCCAATCATTTTTCTTTAAATAACACTGTCATTAAGGCTTAGTGGATCAAAGAAAAATACTGTCTGGCGCAGACTGCAGCGGTTCCAGGAATAGGACAGACCAGGGCAATTGCATTTATGACGTGGCCCGGGCCTTGTATTTGCCCGCAGCAGTTAGGAAAGCAAGGACACTTCCCAGGGATAGTGACATGGGACGCTTAAGTGTGTGTCTGTGACTAGACACCACATTCACTACTGACAATTCTTCTCTGAGCTGGACCCAGCCTTTCCAGCAATCTCTTTTCCCACATCCTTCACTTCCTTTTCTGAATTGGTACCTACTTCAAAGTAAGCAGAGGCAAAAAAAAAAAAAAAAAAAAATGTCAGTCTCTCTCTGCTTTTTATATTCTTATGACAAGGCTTTTGCTGGCACCTGCAGAACAGCTTCTGTGATGGCGGCCCAGGGCTTTAATACAATTACGGATTTCAAGTCACACTTCACAGTTTGCTAAGGAAGTTAAATATGGCTCAAGAATATTAAGTGGCTCTAAAAAAAAAAAATAAGATACAATGTGGAAAAAAGAGTCGTAGTTTCAAAAAATGCACTTCCAAAAGTATTTCTGAAAGTGCAACCTTCATTGATTTTTAAGCAGCTTTATTTCTTCTTCAAAATGCTAGGGGAAAAGTTTATCGGGTTTCTTCTGTTTTATTTTACTTCGCAAAATAATGCTGATTTGGAAAAAAAAAAAAAAAAGTCATCACAATTGCCTAAAGTTCTGTGAAATAATGATGTGCTGTGGCTTCTAGCTAATGGTCCCGGTATATTTGTAAATCAGGAGATTTATTCTAGAGGTTGTTACATAAATATCAGCAGGGTAGATTTCTTTCATTTATTTTGCATAATTACATTGAAAATAAATAGTTCTAGCACTTTAACACCAATGCAACCGCCTGCAGGAGGATGTCTTTTTATATTCATGGGAAGATCAGTATACTGCAAAGACATGTCTTGGTCGGTCAAAATTATTTTGGATATTCGCTTACCATCACAAATGAGAATTAGGGGATATAAAACCCAATATGGATAGAAAATCAAAATGGCACTTGAGTAATGGACAGTGTCCTCTAAATGTCTGAAGTTCATATTTGTACATGCTTTCATTACCCATTCTCACAAGAAATAGAAACATGTTTACAGGTGAAAGAGCATAGGCAACTTACAAGAAAAAATGTCTTTAAAAACTGCTTTCTTTGTTTAACTTTACCTCATTAACTCTCACTTACATAGACATACAAACCCCTTATAGTCTAATCCGAGTAATATGTCTTATAATTAATTTATAGAAACCTAAGTACCATCAGCCCATATGGGCAACGATCAATTTAAAGCGAGTCAAAGTCTTTCCTTATTCTAAGCGAAGTTTTCCTTGAAAGGTGAAACCAAGCATCTAGTCCTTTTCTTCAGATTTATAAATATGATTCTATTTCTAAAGACACCTTCATATGATCCAACACTTCACTTAGTTACTGTCGATTTTTCTCTCAATATTTAAGAGGACCACAGACCAAATCTAAATCAAGGTCATTTATGAAAAGGAAGTGTAAAATGTCTCTAAAAGTCTGCAATAGTTGGGACAAGTAATCTTAGCCTTCTTCATGCCAATATTTGTTCACTGATTTGCAATTGACGGAGATTATCATATATTTCTAAAGTTGTTTATAAGCTTTCCTAGTTTAAAATAATTCTTAGAACTTTTCTTCTTCAACTTGTCTATTACATTGTCAACTTTTGGTGGGTTTATTTTTGATTTGTAGGCTGAAACACATTTATCTACTAAGTACACAATACCTGGAGTAACTTCAGGTAAAAACTCCATGCTTGCCTCTTCCCATGCTCACATGAAAACTGTCACTAAATTATAGAACACTCATCACTGAAAACCATGTAGAGACTGTTGAACAGAAGTCCTATAAGGATTTAAAGAAGGTGCACTGAAACTGGTACAAATGGTGGAATAAGGAATGGGCAGGTCCTGCACCCATGGTATGGTGATCAGGAGTTGGGAGAACTGTCCTAGCTAGGGAGTCCCCCCGAGGAGACTGCACTGCCCAGCCTTGGGCACCAGTGTTGAGGAGTACTTCTAACATCTGGCTGTAAAAACAGCAGAGGTTTGCCCAAGAAAGGCAGAGGACTGTAGGAAACTAAGACACAATGCTCAAATAATCCTAAAATTTGTACAGGACCTCAAAAGCCTCCAAATAACCAAAGCAATATTGAGAGAGAAGAACAAAGTTGGAGGTATCACACTGCCTGATAGCAAACTATACTACAAGGCTGTGGTAATCAAAACTGCATGGTACCGGCATAAAGCAGACACATATCAATGGAGTGGAATAGAAAGACCAGAAATAAACCCAGGCCTTTATGGCCAATTAATCTATGAAAAGGCGGCAAGAAAATACAATGGGATAAAGGCAGCCTCTTCAATCAATGGTGCTGGGAAACAAAGAAATAAAATTACAACATTTTCTTACACCACATATAAATGTTAAAAAAAAGAAAAGAAAGAAAGAAAGACTGAAACATAAAACTCCTAAAAGAAAACATAGGCTGTAAACTTTCTGACATTCCTCTTATCAATATTTTTTGGCTGTCTCCTTGGGAAAGGGAAATAAAACTTCAAAATATCCAAATGGGATGACTTCAGAGTAAAAAGTTCTTGCACAATAAAGGAAACCATCAACAGAAGAAAAAGACAACCTACTGAATGAGAAAAGATATTTGCTAAGGATGCATCTAATAAGAAGTTAATATCCATAATAAATAAGAAATAAATAGAACTGAGTATCAATCCCCACCCTTAGACAATCTGATTAATGCATGGGCAGGGGATCTGAACAGACATATCTCCAAAGAGGACATACAGATGGCCAACAGACATGTGTAAAGACACTCAACATCCCTAATCATCAGGGAAATGCAAATTAAAACCACAATGAAATATTACCCTGTACCTGCCCAAACAGCTATTATCAGTAAACCACCAAACAAGTATTGGCAAGGACATGGAGAAAAGGGAATCTATTGCACTACTGGTGGGAATGCAGATTTGTACAGCCACTATGGCAAACAGTATGAAGGGTCCTCAATTTTTTTAAAAAATAGAACTACTATATGACCAAGCAATTCCACTTCTGAATATTTGTCTGGAGAAATCTGAAATGCTAACTCTGAATGATACATTTGCACCTCTATGTTCACTGCAGTGTTATTTACAATAGCCAGATATGGAAGCCACCTAAGCGCACCCATCCATAGATTAATAAATAAAGAAAATGTGATACATATATACAATGGAATATTACTCAGCCATAAAAAATAATAAACTCTTACCTTTTACAACAACATTGATGAACCTAAAGGGTGAAATAAATCAGAAAGAGAAAGAAAAATACCATATTGTTTCACCTATGCGTGGAATCTCAAATAAAAAATACATGGGCAAAGGAAACAAATAAAATCACAGGTGCAGAAAGCACAGTGATGGTTGCCAGATAAGGAGGTGGTTGGGGAAATGGGTGAAAAAAGTGAAAGGGATTAATAAATTCAACTTGCCAGTTATAAAAGCAGCCATGGTGAGTGAGGTTAAGTACTGCATAGGGAATAAAATCAATAATAGGGTTACTAGGCTACTAGGGTGATCCCTTTGTAAATTATATAAATGTATAATCACTCTCTTGTACCCCTGAAACTAAGAGTATGTCAACTGTAATTGAAAAATAAATTTAAAACAAAAAAGGATACCACACCTGGTATACCTGGTATACATGGCTTCATCAGGCTTCACGAGAGAGTAGATGGTACCAAACGTTTGGGAAACAGCTGAATGTTTCCCTAATGTTTACTTCCTAAAATACATCTCAGAAAGTGGGAAGTCGGGCGTTTAATACAAAGTCTCCATTCAGTGGAGAAAATAAATGGGGTTTTCAATTACCCCAAAGAAAATACTTATAACACAGCCCTGATAGTTCGATGGAAATTCTCTGCAGATTTCTTCCGATTCTAATGTACTGCTGTCTGAAATATTCCTATGGATATACACAGGCAATAGCTTACCATCATAAAACACTAAGATGCAGCCATCAAAACAGAGACTTGGAAAAAAGATTCAGTGGAGGGTTCCTTAATTATTACTGACTACAAATGGTTGGTTTCATGTTGCACCCTGGAAAAAGCTCACCTAAGCCTGATTCTAAAACTTTCCATTTAATAAAATTTACCAGTGCTTGTAACTTCCTAGCATTTCACAATGGTTATGTGCATACTACTTGGTATAAAGTACGTTACCATTTTTTACGAAGTTTATTCCAACAGAAAGCAGAAACTATTTTATTTCACAAACTGGTACAGGGAGTGCGAGTGCATGTGATCATTTCTGGATTGGCTCCTTTTTTCTGACTGAAATAAAAGAGGGTCATCTGCTACCTGGAACCCTGACTAAATAACAATACAAAAATCAACCATGGCAGCTGAATTCATGTGCCTGATCTTTGCTTCAAGGGTCTACAGTTACCACAGTTCCCCTGTGAAGGTCAGAACATGTATACAGAATTGGGTTTCAGAATACAGCTTGCATTCATAAGTGGGATATCTAGCTTTTTTCCACGTAATGCCCGTGGCAGGTAACTTCATTTTAAAAGAGGATACTAATAACACTTTTTTTTTTTTTTTTTGGTTTAGCTTTCAGTTAAAGATACTCATTATAATGGAAAACTCAGGAAATAAGGAGAAACTGACAAAGACTGTGATTTTATATTAAAAAACAAAACACAGTTTCACAATACTTCCTGATGGGAAGGGAGCTTCAATGAAATTCTTACCTACTAATACATGGACAGAACATAGGCAGAGGGAAACTCGTCCACACATAAGGAAAAATAGTAACCTGAATATTGTAGGCAAACATTTATGAAGGCAATCCCAGAGTCAAAACAAAATCCTCAAGAGATAGATTTTTATCATGCAGTTTAGGTTTCCTGAATTTTCCATGCTAATTCTGCAGCCCCAAGGTTTAGTACCATCTCCCATCAGCTTCCAAACAAAAAATCTTTTTGATGATTTCACAGCAAGTTTCCCCTTAAGTAGAACTTGCAAATGATATGTATATAGGCTCCCAATATGTGTACATCAGGCAGAAAAGAAGAGCTCAACTTTAATATGTCCTCATTATGAGAATATGATCGATTTAACCACACATGCCATTACCAGGAAAACTCAACGTTTAAAATGCAGGCTGTTGGGTCATTTCATTTCGTGCCCACAGGAAGCATTTTTGCAATGTGCCCAATAAATTGCAACAGTCCCATCTTCTTCAGATTATTAGCTGTATTACTGTTGGTAATACTCTGAAAGAGAACAAATGGATCTATTCTCCTCTCTCTCCATTTGCGATTGCAACTATTAGCAATCAGAGGAAAGATGCAAATAAAGACATGAGAAAAGTTATATACAGAAATCCGCCTACTTGTATGTCAGGACTCTCAAAGTGGAGTGTTTATGATGTTAGTTCTTAGTATAAAACTGGAAGTAACAAGGTATTTACTGTACATCATTGATATACAAATCTATTTATGAAGGCAAATACTCTCATTCGGTCTCTTAAGACATTGATACAGAAGATTGGTACATCTATTTTGTAATAAGCTAATTACATATAATTATGGATTCATAATGGATAGTTATTATTTAGACTATCAATTTAGTGGAGTAGTTCAAAATAAGTAACTGATACCGTACCATTAAATATTATTAATAATAATAAACAGCTGGAAAATGTATAGATTGTTTGACAGTTTGCTTATATCTCAAGTGACTATTTTAACACAAAACCTGATAGATCAAAGGGGCACACCTTATTATCATTTTGACATACATTGTAATAAAAACCAAGAACAATTATTTAGTGAAGGCAATGTGACAGTTACAGAGTACAATTGCATTCCTTGTCTCCTAAAAAACCTAATTCATAGAAATACTTATACAACTTTGTAAAGATATAGAAATAAGAACGTGTGTCAGCGTATTAACTGTAGAAGAGAAAAATTATATAATCAATGAATACTGTGAAATAAATTATGGGCTATGTAGATATCACAATGCTATATGAGAATGTGGGAATGAATAGGAAGAGGTACGTATATTCTAAAATTTATATATTTTTGTTTTCTTATCAGTAAGTCAATTATTTATATACATATATATATATACATATATATATATATATATGTAGACACACACGTATAATACTGTAACTAATGTTACTCTATTAAGCCCTACTAGTTCAAGTTATATACTCCACTTGACACATTAATAAAAGTATTTTAGTCCCACTTTTAAAAAGCGGTTTCTAGCTGACATTACTATAACCTTTTCCTTAATTCTGTATCATTTTTCAAGGTATTACATTCAACTGTCCACCGGACTTTCACCGCCTAAAATCAGGTGATGTTTCTATTCCCTCAATATCCTGCCAGTACCTCGTAGAGCAATGTGAATCTGAAGCACTTCTTTTCTGTATCTTACATCAATTACGCGACAGGTTAGAAGACACTTCAGCCAATTCCAACAATCGGCAGGGCGCCATGAACAACAGCACTGACGCCTCGGCTAAGATTCCCATGTGGTGAGAAGCAAGCTCGTACAAGTCAGGAAACGTTGTGCTATTGTTGGCTTCTCCGGAGTCCACCACCACAACGATAAGATATTCCTCTACAAGGACTGTTTTTCGGAGAAGCTGAACAGGAAATGTTGTTTTTCTTCCCCATGTGTAGCATGTAGACTGTCAGCAGTCAAATAATTGAAGACATTTCTTAAAATGTAGAGCCCAGTGTATTTTTTCCCAGTGCCCCATTCACCACCACCCCACCCCCCGATGTACACACACACACACACACACACACTCACTCACACACGCACACAACTGAATCAATGTCTCTCTGTGGTTGGGTACTGAGATTCTATATTTCAAACAAGATCCCCAGGGCCTCTCACATGTTGCAAGACTATAGACCCCATGAGGAACTGCTTAATACTCATCTATCAGTGTGGATTTCTTTCATTGTAAAGCAACAGAAAACCCAGTCTCTATTGGTCCCTGTAACTGAAAATCCAAGGGGCTTTGGCCAGTGTGGGAGGAAATGATACAGAGGTTCAAATGAATCCTGAGTTTTGTTTCTCGGTCTCAGTTCTCCTTAAGCTGAATGTGTTCTTTGCAGTCAGACTTCTCTGCCCTGTGGTGACGAGTCGGCTGCATGAATTTATCTTCTTAAGGCTGATCATATTCTCACTAAGCAGAGTGGGGTAAAAGTCCCACTGGAGTTACAGGATTTTTATGATCTCCATTGTCAATGGCCATGCCTGAGTCACCCACCTAGTCCTGCAGAGAGATGGATTTTCTCTGGGTTCACACAATGGAGGTAAAGGTTATCCAGACAGAAATATAGAAATCATGAAAGATGTACAAAAGGAGTGAACAGATGATGTGAGGGAGAAAATACACACACACACAACAAATGAGGTGGGGAGGGGAGAGAGGGGCAGGGAATGAATGAATGAATGAATGGGAACATGACTGAGACTGTAGATTTCTAGAATAATAAATGTACCATGTTCTATGCTGAAACTTTTTCCAAATAAAAGAATTATATCCATGTTTCATACCACTTCTTCTTGAAGAAGCCACAAGTGATTTCAGTATTACCCTGGGAATTAGTTTCAGATTTTGGAGAGATTTCAGTACGCCAGTTTTAACTTAGGACCTTTCCTTCTAGAAGAAAGTAAGTTCATCAGCATATAGGATATTTTGGGGATTTCACTGAGCCCTATAGTTATTTTTAAAAGAAGGAAAAGGAAACTAAAAAAAAAACTGATAACCCAAGAAGAAAATTTTAAAAAAACCAAAAAAAAAAAAAAAAAACAGAAATAGAATATACAGAGTAACAGAAGATGCACCATCATAATAATTTCTTCTCCACAATCTAATTACAATGCCCAACCATTTATTTTCCTTGCCAATATCAATACAGTGTTTTCTTTGAAGCTGAAAAATTAGTTTGTAAACTGGACCAAAGCAATAAATAGACCATTTTGATCAAAGGAGAACCGTGGAATTAGTTTACCTCATCGTAAATGTTCCAGTTAGCAGAACCCATGGGTTGCTTTAGTCAGCCTCCAAGAAATCTCAGATCTCAATTCCCTTTGTGTTCATTATGCAAAAAAAAAGGAGGGGGGTACCTTTTTTCTTTTACAAACCATATACCTGGTCAATTATATTTAACTGATTCAAACTACCAATTAGGTTCAATGAACAGTCTAGTCTTAAACAGGAAAACAGGCAAAATATAAATATAATGGGGTAACTTTTAAACAGCTCATGTGTGGTCATCAAATTTTCAGTTTTAAATCATACAAATAAATAAAAGTCTATCATTGAAATGGGTTTATTCTGCACCAAGTGACTTCAGAGTGCCTACCACCTGCAATTTTAGACTGTGATTAAGATAATCCATGTCACTTTCATTCAAGACGAAATCGGTCTACATCTTGATATTTTAGAAATAACTGTGGCCTAGAATCCTATCATCAGGGAGTTCAGCTTGATTGATGAAACAGAAAAGAAATCAAATGCTCATGCAACAACAGGCATGACAGGCATGCATACAGGGTGTTCAGGTGTATGGCGTTAGGACTAGTATGTTCTGACAAGGTTCAGGAACTGCCCTCCAAAAGAGCAGCCCTCCAAGAAGGAAATCAGAAATAAAATTATTTTTGGTAGAGGGGGAAAAACACATTTCATGTAAAGAGAATAAAATGTGAAAATCCCTGATGGAATCAGAATTCCTCGTTCAGTCAGGACAACACCCCTCTCTCCAAGTCTGGACCCTCTAGTTCCTAACATCAGAGGAGCAAGATGAGAAAAGACCCTGGTTATCATGTTGGATTTTCTTGAAATGGAGATGGGGAGCTAGAAAGAATTTCATGAAGATAACAGCAACACTGTTGAGCATTTATTATGTACCATGCATTGTTCTGAGTGTTACTTAATCCTCGGCCTTTCTATGAAGGAAACTGAGGCACAAAGGCTAATGTCTTAAGATTCTCAGGTAGCACATGTGCTTGATGTTTAGACCCCTGATCTGACTCCAAAACATGAAAACCCTATTGTCCCAATGCATGACACAAAAAAAATGATCCTATTTTCGGTAGATATATCATTTTAAAAGATTGCTGGAGAATGAATTAAAACGAGGCAAGACCAGAGACAATATTTCAAAAGAAGCCAAATGCCCAAATAAAATCTCAGCCACCCAGTCCACTCTTATGAGACCATTATTGTTCTTTCAAGATGAGAAGACCCCCCTGGGTAGCACACAATAGACACTTGAGTAGCAATAAAATTGGGATGTGAGTAGACAGGAATAATTGGGTAACACCATTCATGCCTGGAGAAGTCAGTTTCTCTCACAAAAACATTTTAATGGCCTGAATTCTCTTGCAAAGATTAAGTTCTAGCAGCAAAATGTGTCATCATCAAATGTGTTCCTACTGACAGGCTGTCAAGACCAAGGATGTGCTGTGTCGTGTCCATGAAGAATATCTTTACATTAAAAAACCATTAAATGGTTGAATGATGGCAAATTAATAAATACGTGGCTGGGTCAAAAACCAAAGAGTAGAAGCTAAAGGTAACAGGAATTAAATGGAAGGAGTTACATGCAGTGAATAAAAGCTAAATGGATGAATTCTTTAAGTACGGAAGCAAGGGCATTTGGCCAGAAAATTTGGGAGAGGGAAGACTGTAGGCTGACCCCCAGGGTTGTTTTCAGCAACCAGGATGGAGTGTTGTTGGGCAAGAGGATGGCCCTTTCCCAAAATTGAAATTCAGGAAAGAGAAATGATGTTTGAGAAGGGAAAGTTTATGAGTTTAAGTTTTAAAATAATGAACTTCAATCCTCTGTGGCTCTCCAAGAATGTAGACTAGCAACATGTTATTAATGATGGCTTCAACCCTAAATGATGGCCTATCCCTTCCAAAGCATGAGTGAGAATTTTTCTTTCATTTGTACTCTTTCCAATTCAAGTTGTAACCAGAATCAATATATTATGACCCCCACTGAAATTCCTGTGTCTGCATTTTGTTTTCAACTTGGCTTCACACAAAAAGATAGATCTTCTCACTTCAGTTCTTGAAGGAAGCATGAATCATACTCAGTGGGAAAAACACAGCACTGGGAGATATTTTTTTTTAATTGTATTGAATTTATTGAGGTAACAGTGCTTAATAAAACTATATAGATTTTAGGTGCACGATTCTGTAACACACCATCTGTATATTGTATTGTGAGTCGCCAACCCAAGTGAAATCTTCTGTCACAATTTATTCTCTACTTTCCCCAACGCTTTTATCTCTGATAATCACTGTATTATTGTCTGTGTCTATGAGTTTGTTTTATTTCTTAGTCCCTTCACTTTTTTCACTCCTCTCCTCCCTCTCCTTCCCTCCCCTCTAACAGCTATCAGTTGGTTCTTTGTATCTATGAGTCTGTTTCTGTTTTATTTGTTAGCTTATTTTGTTCATTAGATTCTACATATAAGTGAAATCATATGGTATTTGTCTTTCTCTGGCTGGCTTATTTCAGTTAGCATAATACTCTCCTAGTTCATCCATGCCGTCACAAAAGGTAAGATTTCTTTACTTTTTACAACCAAATAGTACTCCATTGCATAAATATACCACAGCTTTTATATCCACTCATCTTCTAATGGACACTAAGGCTACTTGCAAATTTTGGCTATTGTAAATAATGCTGCCATGAACACAGGGGCGCACATATTCTATGGGTTTCTTTGTACATTTTCTTGTTGGAAGTTGGGTCATGAGGCAGCTCCATTTTTAATGTTTTGAAGAAATCCCATACTGCTTTCCACAGTGGCTGCACCAGTCTGTATTCCCACTAACAGGGCATCAGGGCTTCCCTTCCTCCACACCCGCACCAGCACTTGTTTATTGGTTTACTGATGATGGCCATCCTGATATATGTGAGGTGATACCTCACGCAATTTTATTTGCATCTCTCTGATGAGAAGTGACATCGAGCATCTTCTCATGTGTCTATCGGCCACTGGCATGTCCTCTTTGAAGAAGTGTTTATTCAGGTCCTTCTTCCATTTTTATAGAAGGCTGTGTGTTATTTTTGGTGTTGAGTTGTATAAGTTCTTTATAAACTTCAGATATTAACCCCTTATCGGATATATTATTGGCAAATATGTTCTCCCATTCAGTGGGTTGTCTTTTCATTTTGTTGATGTTTTTTCTTTATTCTTCCTTGTGAGAAAAACTTATTAGTTGGATGTAGTCCTGTGTTTATTTTTGCTTTTCGTTTCCTTGCCCAAGAAGCTGTATCAGAAAAAATATTGCTATGAAAAATGCCTAAGATGTTGCTGTGTTTTCTTCTAGGCTTTCATGGTTTCAAATCTTTACATTTTTAACCCATTTGAGTTTATTCTTGCATAAGGTATAAAAGGGTGGTCTAGTTTCTTTTTCTTTTTCTTTTTTCTTTTTTGCATGTATGTGTCAAATTTTCCTGGCACCATTTATTAGGTAGACTATCTTTACACTATGATATGATCTTGCCTCCTTTGTTAAATATTAATTAACCATAAAGATGTAGGTTTTTTCCTGGTCTCTCTATTCTGTTCCATTGATCTCTTTGTCTGTTTTTATGCCAATACCATGCTATTTTGATTAATGTGGCCTTGTAGTATACTTTGATATTAAATAGCATGATTGCTCCAACTTTGTTCTTTCTCAAGATTGCTGTGGCTCTTCAAGGTCTTTTGCGATTCCATAAAATATTTTGCAGTATTTGTTTTAGCTCTATGAAATATGCCATTGGTACCCTGATAGGGATTGCATTGAATTTATAAATTGTTGTAGCTAGTATGGATATTTTAATGGTGTTATTTCTTCCTAGCCATGAAAATAATATATACTTTCACTTATTTGCCTCATCTTCAATCTCTTTCTTCAGTGTCATAATTTTCTGAGTACAGGTCTTTTATATCTTTGATTGAATTTATTCTTAGGTATTTTTTGATGCAATTATAAATGGAATTATTCTAAAATCTTTTAAAAAATATTAGCGAACTGGATCCAGCAATACATTAAAAAGATCATACATCATGATCAAATGGAATTTATTCTGTGAATGCAAGATTGGTAAAATATCCACAAATCCATAAACATGATACACCACATAAAAAATGAAAGATAACAAAAAATCACATGATCGTATCAATAGATGCAGAAAAAACTTTTAAAGAAATCCAGCACACATTTATAATAAAACCTCTCAGTAAAGTGGGGCTATAGGGAACATGCCTCAACATAATAAAGGCCATAGATGACAAACTGTTAGCTAATATCATGCTCAATGGGCAGAAACTAACAGCAAGTCCCTTAAGATCAGGACAAGACATGGATGTCCCCTTGCACCACTCTTATTCAGCCTTGTTCTAAAAGTCCTAACCACAGCGATCAGACAAGGTATCCAAATTGGAAAGGAAGTAGTAAAACTATTATTATTTGCAGGTGACATTATACTATACACAGAGAACACTAATGATTCCACCAATCAGCTACTAGAACTAAAAAATGAATTCAGTCAAGTAGCAGGATACAAAATAAATACCCAGAAACCAGTTGCATTTTTATACACCAATAATGTACTATCAGAAAGGGAAACTAAGCACAGGGAATCTTAAAATGCTCGGTTCCTCATCTCTTCCACATCAGTGATTCAGTGACCTGCTCCCACTTGAGCAGTATTTACAAATACGAGATGACTTTCTTCTAGTCCTTTTAGTTTGTAACTCCAGCTTATTTATGGGGTGCCTACTATATCTCAAACGCTAGATAATACCAATCTACATGTTTCTTTTCTAACTTTGATCCCTCCTTCAGGGAAAAAAAAAAAATGTTTTTCATTATTTTCTCAACATTAAACAGAGTACCCGCCTTCACGTAAATTTATCTTCAGCCTTGACAAATCTTTCAGGTTTATTTACAACTCCCAGGGGCAGTTATTATTTTCTTTACTACGAAACCTGTCCGATGTAGCTCTTTTTCAGTATATGTTCTAAACACAAATATGATCAACCTTTCTCTGTAAGGTAATAGTCTTTGATGAAGCCACATTGCTGTCAAATAAAGTTAAAAATTCTTGCGTATATGGGCTTAAAGTCCTTCAAGTATTGGCTTTCTGTACCTTTCAATTTCCTTCTCCGGCTACACTCCCAAATACACCACAGGTTGCTCCCTCTCATATCCCACACTGTCTCTCATGTGTTGGCCTTCGCTAAAGTTACTCCCCGTGTTGAAATTCCCTGCTCTGGCAACACAAAAACACAGATTCCATTGGCACTTAACACTTACAGAGTCCAGCCCTGGCTGATGTGGCTCAGTCAATTGGATGCCAGCCTACAAACCGAAGGGTCACCGGTTCAAGTCCCAGTCAGGGCACATGCTTGGGTTGTGGGCCAGGTCCCCAGTTGGGGGCGTGTGAGAGGCAACCACACATTGATGTCTCACTCCCTGTTTCTTCCTCCCTTCCCCTCTCTCTAAAAAGAATAAATAAAAATACTTTCAAAGTCCAATTTAAAGGCTGACACTTTCTCTTTGAAGCCTTCACTGGATCCCATTAGCAAAATAAATTATCCCTCTTATATTCCAATATCACTTTCTATAATATCTCTATGATACCTTTCCTTCCATGGTAAGAATATGAGAGGGACAAGAATATAACTTAGATTTCCCCAAATGGAGAAACTTGTATTCTCAAAAGGTGTCTTGGAATTCTTTCTAAAAATGTCTTAAGTTCAGGTTTTCATTTCATTAATTATTCACAACATAAATACAAGCATTTCTAAATCATCAGGCATAGCATTTACAACTAAGTACTATGGCAATACTTAAATGCTTGGATCTGCATTTACCTTTTTAATCACACTGGGGTCTCACACCACTTTTATTGTCCTGGGCTAAAAGGAAAGAATGCAAGGGAGCAGATGATGTAAAAATGAAGCAATGTGAACATTCTTTCCCCCAAGTAAAGGCCTGATAAATGTACCTACATCACCATGGGACAAGTCACATATTTAAAGGAAACAAAGGTAATAGGACAGTAGTGTCACTTCTAATTTGTGTTTGCTCTATAATTGTTCAAGAATTAAAACTATTTGTTTATTCAGTTTTTATTTATGTACATATTTTATTAACCTTCTAACAAAATGTATGTATGCCATCGCTTTCAATTTTCCACATATGTGGAACTATATATACTTTAATTTACAACGGTTTTTAATTACTCAAGTTTGAGAAATAATAAATTAATTGTGTGGGTTTGGTTTTTTTTTGTTTTTTTTTTTTTTTAATGATTTTCTTTTCCAGTGTATTGGAATAAGTGCTATGTATCAGAGAACTTGTGTTTCTCAAAATATTTTTCTGTATAGCACAATCCAAGGAATAAAGTAAGAGCTCAGTAACTTACAATAGAATTTTTTTTAAGTTATGGTAAAAAACATGTAACATGAAACCTGCCATCTTAAGTATCTGTAAGTACACAGTTCAATAGTGTTAAGTCTATTTACCCCGTTGTGCAAGAGACCTCCATAACTTCTCCATTTTGCAAAACTGAAACTATGCCCACAAAGCAGTAACTCTCCATGTTCCGTTCCCCGTCGTTCCTAGGAACCTTCATTTTACTCTCTGTCCCTATTAATGTGACTACTTTATACACCTCATGTAAGTGGAATTATAGAATATTTGTCCTTTTGTGCTTGGCTCATTTCACTTAGCAAAATGTACTCAAGATTGAACCATTTTGTGGCATGTGTCAGTGTTTCCTTCTTTTAAAGGCTGAACAATAACCCATTTCATGCATATGCCATAAGTTGTTTATTTATTCATCCAACAACAGATATTCAGATTGCTTCCCACTCTTACCCAGTGCGAATGATACTATTATGAACATAAGTGTGCAACTATTTCTTCAGGATCCCACTTTCAACTCTTAACAAGTTTTATGATGAAAGGTAAGTAAAAAAACACCTCCATCTCAAGGACCACTTTTAGTGTTTCTTAGATGTTCAAGGTGCTCTTTCCTGAGAAAATACCTCACATCATACTGAAAATATTAACATGCATCCATGTTTGACTTTAAAATGATTTCAAGTTTGGTGAGGAGTTACTATCTATAACTTAGCTTTTGAAATTACATGGCTATATGTCACTAACTTAATTTATGGGGGCAGTGATTCCTCAATAGTCATTGCACACACAGGAATTCTTACAGAACAAGGCTACTAAGTTCACAAAATTTTTAAAAATATTATGAGATTTAACAATAGAACGGATATATTTTTAATGTTATAAAACTGATCAATGAATAGAGTTAATATCTGACGTTACTAGCACTGAATTAAAGATGAGCTGATTTCAAATTCAGGATTCTTTTTTCTATATTTGAAACCATGTTCTTTTCCTGTCTCAAGCATTTTTTTTTTAAGTCTCTTGTATCAAGGGTCTTATGTACCCAGTACCAAATGGTGAAACATACCTGAGAAGTAAATATTCCCCCTCTAAAACCATGCATAAACTAAGGCTCTAGAGATTTTAATATGGGATATGAGCAAGTCAATGGATTTAGAGATGGTCCTTTCTGAGTGTTGTGTGTTTAGAGTGTAACCTTGAGGAATAGAAATATTTTAAAGTTAAAACATATGTTGGGAAATGAACAGAGAAACTATAATTTTTAATAAATTAAAACCATTCATCAAGTAAAGAGAATCAATACAAAAAGAGATAACAGAGGTGGCTTCATGGGGCTAAAAGCTTCAAGAAAGCCATTCTATTTAGGGGTTAGTTTCCTCTATGCCAGGACTTCACAAAGCTCCCTCTCGCCCTTGTTTTATCTGCCCTCCAGACCCCAAATTTCACTACTTATTCTTTAACAACAGAGGAGGGAATCTTTATCTCAAAACAAGAGGGAAAATGAAGAAAGAAAGAAAAACAACAGGAGCATGGCTTTGTGGAATTTCAATTAAATTTACGTCTTCGGAAGGCATTTAACTTTCAAAACACGCTGACTCAAGTAGATACTTGTTTAAGGTGCCATGAAAACATGACCTGAACTTCATATCCTAAAAGAATGATTGTCCAGTAATTAGTGCTGTAACTGCTCCTTGCAACTGTTCTCCAAAGATAACTGTGAGCTTGTGTGTAAACTAAACTCGCTTTCAAGGGGAGTTCTGTAACGCATACAGCAAGCAATCACACCAAAATATTAATTTGCACTCAAACACGTGATGCCACAAGACACTCCAATTATCGTGCGCTGTTTAAGCCAGAAGACTTTGCCAGGCTTTAAACTAGTCTCTGAAGAGATTTAATTCAATATTACTTTACCCAAAAGCAGCCAGCATGCTCTTTTTATGACCTTCAGGTCAATGAGAGTGACCCAACTGAGACCCAATCATCTCTGAATATGTACCCCACCCCCAAAGAATGATTCACAAGGTTAATTGTGTCTTGCTGCTATTTGCTGAATAAGGAATCAATTAAAGAGAACAGCAGGGAAAAAAAAAAAAAAAAAAGCCATAAATGTCTACACGAAGTGCACAGAAGTGAACCATATAGAGAATCGGGCTTCCCTTTTCTTCCGATGTTCATAGATCTCTACACAGAAAGGAAGAAAATGTCGGCAAAGGCATTCTTGTGCTTCCTATCACCCTTGCAATCAATATCTATTTTACTCTTGTGTTAAATTGCGTTATTGGAATGTCCACAGAGGCCAGAGACCTCAGACGATTTAATGATTGGCCGTATGGCAGTATGTTGGACTTGAATGCTATCAATATGCATTAATTCATTGATTTGTAGGGAAGCGATACTAACAAGTTTCTCTTAACAACCTGGTGTGGGGGTGGGGAAAAGTTTTAACTTTCAAACTTTATGTGCGGGCATTGGCGGGGAAAGCATACCAAAAGGGTACAATCTATAAAGAATATAATAGGGGAAAATGCTTTCTATGGCAAATACAAAAAGGGCTGGGGCATTATGCTCAATTACAGAATATAATAATGCAAAAGAGGAATAAACACACTGTGAAACTTGAAAATAATACAATAGCCATTTGAGGCCTTCCTGTCACCAACCATTATTAACAGCTCTATAGCATCTTTGCATTCTTCACCACAATCCATGAGGCTCAGAGATCTTAACTTTCTCATGCAAGCTCACAAAGCAAGGAAAATAAAGGAGCTTACATCTGAAATATTACAGCCAATTCTTTATATTTACCTGTATCTTCTATCCATCTACCACCGAAGATAAGAAAAGCATACATGCCAACAAGGCAAAACAAAAACAGTGAGGATGGAATCTTGTAGCAGAGTGAAAACTGGGGTGGAACAGGCAATTATTGAGGCTTACTGGAGGGTGAGCGTTGAGATGTCAGATACACAGACAGTTGGAATCCAGAGCCAAGAATTCAAGCCTCAGTCAACCAAAGGCCTCTCAACTGGAGCCAAGTTCCTCTGGGCAGTAGAAGTGGGTTGATTAGCAGGAGTCTGCAGTATTAGCTTCCTCTGGACCAAGCAAACGTGACATTTCACCACACTGCCTGGGAACAGATGAGTTTGGGGACCTTGGCATAAAGCTGCCTTCCCTGCATCTGGCTACAATAATGAAATGGAATTCTATCATCTCTAAAAGGTGCCAGTGATGATATGTGAAGCTCGGAAAACTGTGTTCACTCATTCTTTTTATGAGGGTCTCCCAATCCATCTGTCCTTCCATCAGCCAATCCTTCACAGAGCTGGGCTCTGTGTTGAGGCCCTAAGCATGAGTGTGACTTCTATGTGTACACTGGCAGAATACTAATACATGTAAGCGTGCTGGTTGTAAGCCTTGTCCTGATGAGTTTCTAATTTTAAAACTGTATCAAGAAGGCTTTCTAAATCCTTTGCTCTTGCTTGGGTGCGAGAGCTAGTTCCATCTAAAAGTATAAGTTCTATGTTTAATCCAAAGATTTTCTTAGAAGGAGTTGGAGCTCTTTTCTCATCTCTTTCAACAACAGGCTCACATTTACTCCATACACACCTTCCCTCCCACATCCCATGGTGTTTGGATTAAATGAGGCCAGAACATCTATTCTTCTATCACATGGCCCCTCCACAGTAGCTCTACTCCTTTTCTCATTCAGCAGCTACTATTCCCAAAGATGTTACACTGAGACTACACCACCAGGATCAACGTTTGAATCAGGATTCAGTGTCAAGGGAAAGTGACCAGTTACCCGGCCTCGTGAGAAGGAATAATTTTCAGAACAATTCTTCCCTCAAACCTAGCAATAACTATGAGAAATGCTCATCATAAAACCGGGACACAGGACTTTAGGAGCAAAGGGAGGCATGTATTCACGATTCTGCAGCGATGGGCGTGCAAGCCAACGACCCGGGCAGGGCACGTGCGCTGATCAGACAAACAGGAATATGCAAGCCCTAAAACGGGGACGCCCTCCCCCGTGTCCCCATTGGCTGGGCACTTCAGAGTTACAGTCCCAGCAAGAGGCATCTAAAGCTGATAGGGCATGTTAAGTGCCCACTTTGGAACTCTCCTAAATTGTTCTTGGTTGATTTGCACACCTACCCTGCAGGTCATGCCTGATAACGTACAGCTTCCTCCCTTGGTTCTGGGAGGAACCCATGACTCTCTCATCCTCCCTTTGTTAATCCCGTTAACTCAGAGACCTCCTGACTTGTTTGTTGTCCGATTCTGCTGTTAATCATTCCCTAAGGTGGGACAGTCCAATTTGAGAGTCGCCTTTCTCATTCCCTACATGACAAAGGCACAGGAAGGGAGAAACAAAGAGGCCAGGAGCAGGCTAGACATGTTAGCTAGCAGTGCTTTACCGTGCCCGAGGGCTGTAACGGGAGGGCACCACGGAAAGACGCAGTTACCTGAGGGGGGCCAAAGCAGGCACTCGCCTGTGCATCATTAGAGCCTCTTAACTCCAAGTCACCAACTAAAACTACAGCGCTCCTTTCATGTCACAACATGACCCTCTCCGCTTTCCGCTTTCTTAAGTCTCCCAGGGAAGACCAAATGGGCTCCGTAAGAGAAATCCTAAGGCTCTCCGAAATTGTTCAAGGTGTTAAAAAAATAAATGTAGGTAAAACTGACTGAAAGGCTTGGTCCAATAGAAACTTCTCAAAGGGAACGCACAAGGCCTGTCCCAAAAGTATCGGCCACACAAACTGTTTTAATGATAATGACAATGGCGCAATACTTTCGGGACAGACCTCATCGACCATGTTATGTGGGTGCTAATGCCTCCTGGGCCTGGGTGCTGCTGAAGCCAGCTGCCTGAGAGGATGCTTACCGCCTTTAGTGCCATGGAAACCTTTCGATGCGTTCGCTCTCCCTGGTACAGGTGCCCTCCTCATCTTTGAGTTGTTTTTGTTAAGTACCAATTGTACCTGACTGTATTCAGGGCTACGCAGAAAGCCACGACCTATTCTTTCTTGAGCTTGATTGAACAGGCTCTTCAGAAAGGTCCCTCATTTGTTGCCTGTGCCATACAACATGGGTTCCCTGGACGC
This sequence comes from Noctilio leporinus, assembly GCA_004026585.1. Taxonomy (NCBI): domain Eukaryota; kingdom Metazoa; phylum Chordata; class Mammalia; order Chiroptera; family Noctilionidae; genus Noctilio; species Noctilio leporinus. The sequence continues at coordinate 420,394 of PVIW01000002.1, read as the reverse complement.
CGTCAGCAGCAAGCAACTGGTATACATGGTTCCTACGAAGGCGGTGACCGGAAGGAAGCTGGCTACGTGCTATGGGGCCTCCCAAAGGGAACGAGCCTCCCAAAGGGAACGAGCCTAAACCTGAACCCGGCATCAGGGCCCATGCTGTCTCCTTATGTGTGAACACCAGTCCCACGTACCTGGGCAGAGAGGATGCCGCTGCCCCACGCCTTATTAATGGAGCATCATGCCAAGGCTCCGTCAGATCCCCAAAAGTCCTCCCCCGACTCCTGACAAACTGGACATGGAAGGAGGCATTTCTAAGTGTCCCTGGATTTCTCTTCTGTTGGATGATCCCAAAACAAATAAAGTACTTTGATTTTACTCTCAGTATAATGTAATTATCATCAGAGATTTTTCCCCCCACAGGAACAACATAATCTGACTTTAATTTTCAATATAATCACTGTACCTCCTAAGTTGGTGGAGGAAGGAATCTTTCTCTCACTCAAATCCTACGTTACTTTTCCCACGACCGTAAATGAAAATAATCCGATGGGCAGACCAACTCAACTCATGCTTCTATGTCTTCCTTGGCCACCGCCATATTGATTTTCTCAGCTTTTTAATTAGGAAAATTTTTAATCATATAGAAATGTTGCAGTAATTGTATTGTAAAAACCTATAAACCCACCACCCACATTCTATATTCATATTGAGTTTGAATATTTGTAAATTAGAGCAACGACACTATTTCCCAAATGAACACATTCTTATTGTACATGGAACAATGCCCAGTTCTTTGCCATCTCAGCCTGACCTGATTTCTAGATTATACATGATCTCATATCTTATCCCTCTTCCCCTCTATTACTGGCATCCAAAAACATCGCTGTTCTCCATACTCTTCAAATACAGCAAGACTTTCTCTGACTCAGGGCCTTTAATTTTGCACTTCTATTAGATCTTCTCCTAGCTATCTGCCTCCTGACTTTTGATCTCAGCTCAAATATACCTCCTCAGTGACCCTGGCCTTGACCTTCCCATCTGAAGGACATCTGACCCCACAATACTATACTTGATTGCTTTCAAAGCCCTTACCACTCTCTGAAATTTCCATATTCATTTTTGTATTCACTTCCTCTCTACCTCATTTCATTAAAATGTGAGCTGTCTAAGGGTCACACATGTTTTATTCACATCCAAATCTCAGTGGCTTGAGCAGAACCTAGCTCATAAAGGAGTTGAATAAATGTTTGTCGATCTAACTTATGGATATCATAGAGTTAAGTAAAATCTACTGTGTTAGGCAAAAAACATATAAGCAGAATAATCCTAGGACTTGGAACACAGGGTCAGTCATGTACTTCCCACAGTAGACCAAAAGCGGCATCAGTTAACAAAGATGACTCATAGACATGGCACCATGACAACTATAGACAATGGCAGTGGCTTGTCAACAAGACAGAGGAAATACCTAGACACACAGGTGGAGAAACACCTGACCTCACTGCGTGAACTAAAATACTATGAAACGTGAAAAGAGACTGTATTGGTAGCAATGCATCTTCTGTAAAATATCTCTAACCTATTGCAATTATTTTGAATTTATTCTTTGAAGTTCAATATGACATTTCTTCCAAATATTTTGGAAGATACCTTTTTCTTCATCATAACCTTCTTCCTAGCACCACGGAAAGCTTTAGGATAAAAAGAGAACTGTAGTGATTTTACTACTAATTAGTTGCTCTTATTAAAAAGAGCAAGATAATTGATTTTAGGATGCACTACCCCTTATTAAGACCTAATTAAGCTGTATATCAAAGACTAATTAAATGGCATTATTCCATCTCACTGATGAGTCTTGATGCTTGGTGAATAGATTTGGGTGGTAGATGAATACACTTGGAATAGATTTCACAGCCAGACAGATAAATATAGACTAAGAAGCTGAGTAAAGGGAATTTTCAATTATCTAAACCTAACAAACTTATTGGTATTTCTTCAGCCTGACAGTTTGAAATGCACAAGATGAAACATTTAAGCACAAACTCAGTGCTGTGGTGGGTGACAATGAAAAAGCTTCTTTGGAAAACTGAAAATTTAAATATGCCATTATGCCTTCTTGTGAAATGGTGAACTGGAGAATTGGAGGCATTTGATCTTCTTTTTTTCTTTTTCTTTTTCTTTTTGGCTTCTTTTGATGAGTCAAGCTACTCAAGACTTTATAAACCTCAGATAAGGGCTCAGTTACTTGAGCGAACAGTATCTGAAAACCTGAGATCGTTTTTTACAGTTGCCAATCACATCCTTTGCCAAGTTATTCTACAGATCTCAGGAAGGAAAAAGGGGAGTGGTGAGAGAACATTATCATGGTAAGGAACGTGCGTATAGTAAGAGCCCGGAGAGAGAAGCAGCCAATAGAAACGTGCCTTAAGAAATATCTGGAGAATAAGAGCTATTAATACATGTTTTCCGGAATCTTATTCTACACAAGAAATCGATGTTTTCAACAGCAAATCACTCTCTCCTAAGTCCATATTTTACTTCACAAAGAATATCATATACCAGCATTTCAAATGCTATGTAAATCCATTCATTGCTTTAATTCCATCCAGCTAACCTTGGGCTGCCAAGGCGGTGTCACTGTGAAAACAGAAACTCATCATTCCATTTAATCTATCAGGTCAGGGCCTCCTTGGATTGTGGTGGGTACTCTCTCAAATGTTTCGGCGCTTCATAATGCAAAAGCTTTTGAATAAATCACAAGATATTTGCAGAAAGTAAGGATTCAAATATACAACCGGGCTATATTTGATTGCCTTTAATAGTTACCTTCGCTGGCAGTATAATAATTTGCAAACAATAACATCCGTCATATGTCACTCTGGCACTCATTACTGGCCAAGGTACAACCCCCAGAAACAATAATCCATACCACTGAACATCTAAATTAAATGTCACTCTGCACTAAGTGCAGGCTATTCATTTGACACTGAACTTTAGCAACTATAGCATGTATTTTGAATTATCTGAAGGACATCTACCCTTGAACTGTTTTTGTATTAATACACGCAGAAGTGGAAATAGCTGTAACATCACCAAGGAAAACTGTGCAAAGAGAGAACTGAAATCTCTTCCAGCCAAATGAGTAAACAACTTATTTTTAGCTGGTTTTACAGAACTCATGGTCAGGAGAGAAAGGGTTTGAGTCAAGTATTTCAAGATTGTTGTGCTAGGAACTCTGATTTAATAAGAGTTTACAATGTTCCTCTTTTTTTTTTTTTTTTTTTACTTCATATAAAATTATGGATTTTAACATAATTTGGGGTAATTATACACTGCACATGATTGCTGAAAAACAATCAATTAGTGACAACTATAATTTTTTCTTTTGTTTTGCATTTCACGCTTATTTTTTCTCTTAGAGGTGGAACATGGGGAGAGGCGAGGATGGGGGTTTAATTAATCTCAAGGGCTTTGCATGCCAATGGGAAAAAATCTTTCAGGGACCCAATTATGAATCCATAAATCTGATCAACACCATTAATAAAACAGTACTGAGACATATCCATTAAGTTCTTTGAGAACCTTAAAAGGGAAAGACTCACTATGATAGGAGAAATACCAAGGGACCCTGGAAGACAATGGCTGATAGAAACGTTAAGGCAATAGGAAATCGAGGACCCTGTATGACAACTGCAATCCTCTGACAATTGGTTCACAATCATTAACCTGAATATCTCCTCATCTCACTGCCCAGGAAATGACTGTTGTGCATTAACCTTGAATCTGAGCTCATTTGGAAACAAAGTCCTAACATGCTAAGGAAAAAAAATATATATATATATTCCTTTGCACAGCACACAGTACCTTGGTGTTAAAAACAAAACAGCCCTTTCCCACAGATGATGGAAACGGAGGCTTTATCATTTTGACCGAAGCTTTGAAGTACAATGGGATTCTGATACATTATCAATGGATAGTGTCAAATCAAATGAGCTAATCGAACTATCCTTTGGTGTAGGAAAGTTGCCATTCACTTCCTAGCCATCTGGGAAGTAACAATCAAAGGATGACGTTTCTGACTCCTCTTTGCGACTGGCTCCTGCTTGGTGGCCTATGTGGATGTGAGCAGCATTGGCGTTTGCTTTGGGGTTTCTTCGATCTGTGCCAAACCAATTGCCAGCTCAGCCGATGTGAATACTCATGAGCCTTATGATGGCAACCTGAAAGGAGTCCTGTCCCCACCCCAGGGATAAAGTGACTTGAGGTAAGTAACTATAAAAGATGTGATACCAGAAATGCACCTTAATTTCTCTTATTTTAATCACTAGGTAGAATGATATTGTTTCTTTATTTTTTAAAGATTTTATGATTTTCAGAAAGAGAGGAAGGGAAAGAGGCAGAGCGGAAGAAAGACATTAATGTATGGTTGCCTTTCACCTGCCTTCAGCCATGGACCTGGCTGGGGACCTGGCTTGGGTCCTGGCTGGGGAATCAAACCAGCGACCTCTACGTCCTCAGGCTGGCGCCTTATCCACTGTGCCACCAGCCAGGGCTTATTGTTTCTTTATAATGTGTTAGGAGTATATTCTAGGCAGTGGACCCTTTACACATTCTTTAATCCTTTCTTCTCTTTTAAATTAATTCTTCTATTACTGAGCTATGAAGGTGAGTTTCAAAACCTAGAAAAGAAGCATGATTCTTTGGCAGAATTGCAATACTCAACCCTCTTCAAAATAAGAATTCTTACCTTTGGTTTCTAGCCAAAACTCTCTTAACAGTTTCCCACCTACTTTCTACCTGGTATTATAATAGTTGTTTATTAACAGTCTTCCATAATGAGTGCTGATCTCAAAGCATTATTGGTCTTTGTTGCTCAGTGCAAAGCCTTGCATATGTTAGGCTGGCCAAAAATTCCATTTAGGTCCTGCCATAAAAGAAGACACTTTTCACATTCATCAATAACTTTCCTGATTTGGATATTGTAAGTCTAATGTTGATCATTCTCAATTTACGTCTTCATTTAATTGCTTTCAACTTCAACCAGTCCACCCAACCACAGAGCACCGTTCAGAGAGAAATCTCCAGCATGAAAGTTCACAAACCACTTTTGACACATTTGATGAGTCACAGCACCTTCTCCCTATACCCCATAAATCTATTTTTTGCATCTCAGTTGCATTGTTACCTTTCTTCAAATAACAAAAGCGTAATATGCCAGCAATGTTGCCTACTTTCTTCCAGCCTCAGAATTAAAATTAGCAACACAGAAATTCACCACTTTTGTCATTTTTTTTTTAATGTACGCTAATATGACAGCTGTCACAATACAACCTAACACAATTGTTTTGATGAGATGCATGAGGCAGATTATGGGGAAAGGGCTCGGTGCTTTCATGCTCTCTGCAGGGGTGCCGCCTTCCGGCCATCAACCTGTTCACCAACCCAAGAACTCACTGCAAAGGCCTGACTGGTGACCTCATTGGCCACTGGCTGCTGAATCAACCACCAGCAACCCCACCAGCCCTGCAGATGCAGGGTTTGAGGGGTGAAGGGAGAAGTGAGTGGGGCAGGAGCTGAAGCTCCAGTTCCCTAATCACTGTTTCTTCTCCCGACCACCTGTTCCCATCCTCAGCTGCAACTCATTAACGTAACAAAATACACCTTTGTCAACAAAATACACCTTTGTCGTGCTCATCACTTAGAAAATGCCAAGGTTTTAAGAGCTCCATGCCAGAAAATAGGACCAAATATCGATTTCTTATTATAAATCATGGAAAAGAACACTGATAAAAAAGACAATGGTAAGACCCGGCATTTCCTAACACACCTTTTCTGAAGCCTGTAAGGCTGAGCAGAGGATCCAGCAAGCCTGTGTCCCAGCACTCAGCCTACGGAAACGGAGATAATTCACGTTGTTTTAAGCCTCTAAGTTCACAACAATTTGTATACAGTAGAAAACGAATGCAACCCAACCTCATTTTTAGTTTTAAAAATGTGCTCTTCAGAGTGAACTAAATTGATAGCATGCAAGTAAGTATGGGTCCCAGCCCACATTTTGAAAATCACAGCTACACTGTATCTTAAACCATCTTTTCCATGATGTCAGGATATTGATCAATAGAGGTACATGCTGTTGAGCTGAAGAATTTTGTTTCCAGAAACTGCTAACCGTTAAGGCCATTGTCAGCAATTGATATTCTTAGTTAACAATTTACTTGCTCATTTCCTAAACACTGGTTGCATGATAACAATACACCAGGTACTGGTTTACAATGGTAAACAAAATATAAGATCCTCACCTTTCAGAACTTGAATTCTGAGGGTCAGAGGCAGATACACAAACAAGTGTACAAAACAAAGCATATAATGACAAGTACTCAATAAATATTTATTAAGCACTATTTCAATTATTCAACATATTTATTTGGGGGGGTGATCATGGAAGAAATAAATATTAACACCATATAGTCCATATTTGGAAGGCTGCCATATCTAGTGGGAAATATAAAATTCATAAATAAGTCAGTATTCCATGATGATCATGTACTTTCTAACTAAGACAATAAAAGACACGGCATAAAGTGACCAACTCTACCCAGGGAATTATGGGAGGGCTTTATAGGAGCAGTGACATTTTAGGTGGAACCAGTGGATGGTCTGCAAAGCACCTTCATGTGTGAAAGAACTATGTTCCTGTGACACCTTAAAAAATTTCTCACCTGGGGGTATGTGTATTGATTTGAGAGAGAGAGAGAGGGAGGGGGGAGGGAGAGAGAGACAGAGAGAGGCGCAGAGAGAGAGAGAGAGAGAGAGAAAGAAACATGGATTGGTTGCCTCTTGCATGTGTCCCAACTGGGGATCATGCCCACAACCTGAACAGGACTCGAACCTGCAACCTTTTGGTGGATGAGATGATGCTCCAACCAACTGAACCACCTGGCCAGGGAATGACACTTTTTAAAAGAAGATCAGGCTAAGGACATTGAAGCAATTAAAATTACTGGAGATTTTTTTTTTTTTTAAACAGGAAGTGTGATTGCCATAAAAGGATATTCCTGCAGCACAAATTGAATGACATAAATCAGCTACCACCACTACCGACAGATGAATCAGTAACAAGTCAGTTACGTTCTGCAGGGGTAGATGTAGAGAGATGGGGAATGAATTGGTCCTGGCATTTTGGTTTATTGGTTAAGAAAGGTCTGAAATAGAAAACCTGAACCAAGGGAAATGAAATGATAATAATCAACTGGATGGGAGGAATCCAAGTCCAGCTTTATACAAAAAAAATATGAAAAGACTGTCCTAAATCAAACATTCACACTCAACTTTGTGTTAACAGTCCACAACAGAATCCAGTCTGAATGGGTCCATTTGCTGATAAAAGGAGTTGCAACCTTCTCTGATGCTCTACTCAATGTTTTTAACATCCCAAATGCTGGACAGTGAGTAACCACAGAAACAAGGCCAAAATAAGTATCACACAACTTTTGCAGTTTCCTAATAAGGATCTGACTCTTCCGTTCCTTTCTGAGCCCATTTACCCTTGTTTTAGACACAGTTCTAACAAGCTAACCCGTCTGCTGTGCCAACCTAGGAAAAGTTAGAAGCGCATCACTTTGCCTTTCAAACAATGTTACTGTCGGCTTTCAAAGGCTTTGCATTTTATTCTGCAAGGAAGAAGAAAGAATCTTTGATGTGGGGAGAAATTAGCTTTATCTATGCTCCAGAGAAAAATTCTTAAAAGAAAAAAAAGTCAATGTCTCTTCCAAATGAATAGTAATGATTTACTCTCCATACATAGAAAAATATTAACTAGTTGTTTTGCATTTAGTTAGGGCGCTACTTTTCTGTTTGTCCTCTGCTTTTTTTCGCAACGGAAAATAGGGTTTCATGAAGAACTGTGTAATTATGCTCACCTCTAGAAGTGATAGTTTTTGATGTTATCAAGATGCTTTTGTTCAGGTTTTAATGATGTTTAGAGGGGTTTCTATTTCCATCTTATTGCTTTTTTTGAAAGCAGAATTATTTTTTAGAAAAGGTGGAAGAATACCAGTTAAAAGGAATTGCTGTTAAATCACTCACATCATAAAAACAGCCTTGTTGAAAGCTTAACTGAGGCTCCAGTCTTTCCTCTGTAGACCAAAGGCAATTCTAAATAAACAGCTAGATTTCAAGTTGAAAGCTGGGTTTCAAGTATGATGATTGCTAACATTCAAACAAGTTAGAAACCATGAACAGCCACATTAGACCTCTAACATCCCAATGTCCAGAATTTCGACCCCAGATCAAGAGATGTGTAGCTAAACCTGAAATTCCCTTTCAGAATAATCCTCAATTGCTGAAGGCCTCAAGATCATGACTCATTTGATTTTTTTTTTTACCAGATTGCTACTATTAAGAAATGCAAATATTGATTATGAAAAAAGAAAGCATTGCTATTTCAATTTACACAATGTTCTGTTCTGGGCATATGAAATTAATCACTCAGACCATCTTATTCAATTTCACCTATTATTTTCATAATAGATGCAAACATTTACATCTTATTCTGAATTTAAATAAATGTAGGCTGTGTAAAAAGGACCAAAGAAACATTTTTCTCCTTCAGTCTTTAAACGTAAGTTCATGGATCAAGCAAGGCTAAACAGGGTACATCTGGATCCAAAGACTGAATTATAACTCAATATGAACCTAGTGTTAATCCTATTTTAGTGAAAGAAAATGTAAGGATTCGAGATTGTTAAAGATGTTTTATATACCTTAATATGAGTTTGTCTTTATCATTTAAATTGTATGTGGCATTTATTCATTCAATCATAATTTACTACACATTGAAAACTTATGTGAAAAAAAATAAAACAAAAACACAAATTAAAAAAGGAAAAAAACCTGAGATGTGGGTATTACATTCACATAGAAGTGGTAGGTCTCTCTCCCTAAAAGGATCTCTAATCAGCCTTTATTTTATATTTATAATAAATTACTTTTACAAAAATGAATAACTTGTGACATTTTTCAATGATGACGATCAAATCACATTGACAATTTATGTCCCTTGTTTATGATGGCTTCGATATAATTTTTGCTATAGTTTTCTGAGAAATGAATGTTTTTCCTTTGGAAAACTTATTTCGGGACAGGTGACAGAAACAGTGCCCCAATCCCAGCACCGTGGTGGTCCTGCTCTCACGGTGCACCACCAGATGAACAGTCAGGGTTGGCCACCACGGAATGAAGTTGTACGAATTCATCCAGTAATTAACTTGCCCCAGGCTTTCATTTTCTTTCTGCAATGACTGGGTTGTATTCCTCGCTTGAGGTTCTTCTTTGGAGGATTAAATAGGACAATATTTTACTTCCAGTTAGCACAGAGTATGGCACATGATAACCACTTCATAAATAATGTTTCTTGTTAGTGGACACTAGCTAGCTGAATCAGTGGTGAGATCGATAAAACAGTTTTATTACTGCTTATGTCAGTTTGTAATGGTTAAAGGGCTCATCTTACCTATATTCTTACCCTCTTCTTGAACGTGGGAATAGTACACTGTCTTCTAGCACCTTCCAGGGGACACCAAGTGACATATCTCCCTTGAGCCCAGTTACACCCTCTTTAAAACAGAGCCCTGTTACCCTCATGATGTCAGAGCATCTCGGAGGAACTGCAGCCGCAGCAGCTGCTGTGAAGGCTGAACGGAACCTCAAGGAATCGGTAGCCTAGAAGGCCAGTGAACAATGAATTATCGTAAACCCACTACAGTTAGTAATAAAAGCCTTAGCATAACTGTTCTCATGAGATAGTATTGGGTATATCTTTGCTGTGTTCTGAAAATAATAGAATCATTTTTTTCCCCACCAATGTAGCTACAATGGTAATTCAAAGTGGATTTAGGATCAAAGGCAACTGAAGGTGAGAAATGTGAATAGTAGGCTCTGGAAATCCATCTTCCTCAATTACACATCTTCATCTTTAAAAAAAAAAAAATATGTGGGAAGGGCCTTTTGGAGCCTGTTTCCAAAAAGGAAGGAAGGAAGGAAGGAAGGAAGGAAGGAAGGAAGGAAGGAAGGAAGGAAAAAAGGACAAACTGGGCAAAAACAGCTGGCAAATGAAATAAATCACTCCATCAATTTAAGGCACAGGAAGCACGAGGAAAACGCTGGCTGTTCAGCTTGTGTTTTCTGGCATTGTTTTCGCTAGTCTCCATGAAGTGAGATGTGCAATGAATTCGGAAACGGTGGTGAACAATGAAGGCAAAAGCAGCCGGATGACGCTACATGGAAGAAGTGAAATTTGGTGAAGCCCAGACAGCTTCTTCTACCTCTTGCTATGTGGCAATAGGTACCATTTCTTGTTGCAGGTTTTCTGTTTCACAATCATTTATTGTCATTGATTTTCAAATTGTTTGCTTGAAGACATCATCACCTCTAGATATAAGCCTAAAACCATGGCAATGAACATGTATCAAAATCGTGAAGTGCGATGTTAAAACAACTATGTCCTATTTGATACAGTGCTTTGGAATTAGCATATTACTATGTTAACAGGGAATTCCCAAGGGAAACACTGTGTAATCCCATGTAGCTGGTGTTGAAAATAGTGACCAAAACCAAGACAGACTTGTTCTCGCGGCGCTCAAAGTCCAGCTGTAGAGATATGGATCCATTCCTGACACAGATCCATGACAAGGACAAGGACAATGCCAAGTGCTACAAAAGGCCATCTGAAGGAGGACCATGAAAAGTATAGAACAAGCTTGGTCTAGTCAAGGAAAGCTGGCGAGGTGGCCGGAAGACAAATCCCAAAAGAGAGCACTTTGGCTGGGACATGAAGGATGACAGATCACCAGGTGAAGGGACAAGGGGTCATGAGGCAGAGGGGAGTGTTTTCCGTCTGTGCAAAAATGTCCCAAGGCTAGAAGTGGCACGACACGCAAGGGACCTTACAGAAAGCCACTCTCCCCACAAGGAAGGTATTATGAAAACGTGCCTATTCCATTAGTTAAGCAGAAAAGGCAGTTCTGTGACATGAGTACTTTCCCTTCCCCGCTCTGTGATGCTGGGGTCTTTTCATGAGTTGAGACCTAGCCCCAGATGACTTCTGCACTAACCCTTCTTCACATGTGAATTCCCCAGGGCAGGTAGCAATGTATCTGTCAACCCCACCAGAGAGGAAAGGAAACAAGTCCTTATTAATGTAAGTCCCCAAGGACCAAGTTCCTTTCACAAGATGACATCCCCAGTAAACTACGAATCACTCAACCCATGAGGGAAGATCATCAACTTGGACAGTAACAAGATAATGCACCTGTGCTTGATTCATTTGCTAAATATATTACTGAGCAGCTAAAAACGAAGCATCTTTTCTTTTTTAGGTTCCGGCGCAGGGAGTGACAACCGAGACAGAAAAAGCGTCTCATCTTAAGGAATAGACCTGCTCATGGGGTTGAAAGAGACCACAATAATAGACTGTGATCAACGCGATGGAACAATAATGGAGCGATGACAGACCACCCTAAGCTGCTCTAGAAAGGCCTCCCTTGCGAGCCAACATCGGAGTGACTGAGTGGACGAAGGACCGTGCCGGGTCCACCCTGGGCAACGGAGGAAAAGGGCAGCCACGTGTGGAGCGCTCAGGTGAGGAAGGCGCTCCTGCCGGCCGGACAGTGGTGAGCTGGCTGGCAGGGGACTGGTGACAGATGGGTGGAAAGAGAAAGCAAGCGTGAACTTAGGCAAGGCATCTGCAATCCAGGGGAAGCGTTTCGCATGTCATCTGGACAAAGGCGAAGCGTACATACAGAGGGGTTTAGGCAGGGGGAGAGTGGGGATGAGCATTTCCAGAGGCCCTTCTGAAAGGTTGGTGGAGAACTAGAATACGCCGAGGAGGGGCAAGCGTACTAGCAGGAGAGGTTCACCCCAAACCAGTGACCCTCGGGCTCTGTCAAGGGAGATAGCATCTCTCTGTCCTGGCTGCAAAATCAAAGAGGACTAAGATGGAACAAACATGTCCACTTTGATAAAAATGAAACATTTCTTAAAAGGCTTCAGTTAATTTTTTAGAGAGGGGCAGGGAGAGACGGAGCGAGAAACATGAATGTGAGAGAGAAATATCAATTGCTTTCAGATGTGTCCCCACAGGAGACAGAGCATGGAACCTGCAACCCAGGCACAGGCCCTGACCAGCAACCAAACCATGATGACCTTTGGCTTTGCGGACCAACACTCAACCAGCCGAGTCACGCAGGCCACAGAAGATGATTATGACACAAGTATGCTATTTAACAGAAACTAAATGCATTTAAAAGGGAACGAACAAATGAATGAGTGAACCACGCCTGAACATGGACTGAGGCATTTATCTGTACGAAGCCTATAGGCATTATGGGTAAACCACAGCCTACCTATCCCCCAATAAGATCTTTTAATTTGAACTATAACATCCATGATCCTCTCCTTACTTCCCACTCCATCAGATGAATGTTTTTATATTATACAGGCATATTGCTTCGAAAGTAGTATTTTTCTATTATCTAGCATCCAAATCATTTCACGTTTCAGATTTCACCTAAACTCCAAAAGGAAACTCTGATTAAAGTCAAAGAACACCCTGTTTTAATTTCCTCTAGCTCAATTTGTGCTCATTTCTCTTCCCCACCAGAGCACCTTCTGCCGCGGCACCTGATTCTCGGCCCTGGATTATCCCCTGTCATGATTCGACCGGGACCTCTGAGTTTTTGATCTTTGCCTCTTGACCTTATTTCTTACTTGAGAGTGTACTCTCTGGCTTCTGACCTAAGCCGTCCTCATTAGCAGGCACTAATGAGTGCTTAGGTCAAAGCAGAAATGAGACCTTGTCACACTCCTACCTCTCTTAGAACTTCTGTACTGCCAGGCCTGCCATCCAACCCATGGAATAATAGGATCAAAATATATTTAGAGATTCGCCATCACACAAATAAAAGCTTCAACTTTGGGTATACGAGGTCTGTCCAGAGAGTATCGGCCAAGCAAACTGTTTTCATTACATCAACGTTGGCTCGATACTCTCGGGACAGACTTTGTACCTTACTGGGCAAGTCCACAAAGCATTTCAGTCCAATTTCTACCCTTCATCACTGTATCCTGCAAAGGGCTATTGCTGGAATACTACGAACAACAATATAATGTGTGATGTCTCACCGCTGCGTGTTTTCCTCCTTGTGTCTCTGATTTAACCTGAATAACAGGCTCATGAGATGGCTTCCATTAGAATTACCATTTTATAGGCAGGCAAACTGTCACTTGAATGTGTCAAATGGACTGCCAGGATTACACAGTTACAGAAATGATGAGCAGAAGACCTCAAGTTAGAAAACTGATAAAGCCAGAATTCAACAGAAGCCTGCATTGTTCTAAAACATGGCCCTGCACCAACTACCTGAACTGTTTACTCGAGAAAGAAAAAAGTGAAACACTTATTTCTCCATTCTATCTACTGTGCTTTATTTTTATGGGTAAAAGGAGGTACGATGTATGTCATAATATAAAAATACAATTTTTTAAAGAAAAAAGCTCTTATGTATGAGTAGAACATTTAATTATTATGATTGCCCCTATGTGAAATACTGAAAACAACATTAAGTTTCCCCATGGGTAGTCTTGGGATTAATATCAAACAGAAAGCCAGCTGCTCACACTCCAAAAGAACAATTCTTCAGACACTCAAGCTATGCCTTACTTCCGTCAACTAAAGTTTAGTGTCATTGCTAGCTCTCCTTACTCCTGAGTGTATTATCTTTCTTTCTCTCTCTACACATGAAGGGAAGATGTGTATTTCCCAACAAGATGTTGTAAAATTTGCAGAATATTGAAAATTCTGCTTCAAGGCCAGAAACCCTGGCTTCTTTAATAATTCAAATCTCTGTCTTCCTAGGCGGGCTTCAGACTTGCAATGAAAAGTTAGGAGGCAGGAGGCTGCCTGCCTTCCCCGGGAAGCAAACTCTTCTTAGCATACCAATCAGGATGTTTGCTCCTTTGTCTTCCGATAGATCAATAGGAACATGGCTGCCAAAGTATCTATCCAACAGAGACCTCCGTTTCAATGCACCCATGAGATGCCTTCAAACAAGGCGGCCAATATTATCTACAACTCATCAATGTCTTTGCCCCTCTGACCGGAACTTTCACGTATCTAATATCCAGAGTTCTGACACCGAACTTTATACATTAGAGCAATTTTCTTTCGGATTTTATTTCCGTAAGGAAAGTGCTTTTGGGGAACTATTTCATTTTTCCTCACTTGTTCTTTTTCCTAGCAAGCCCCCACCCCAATTTCACAGATGCGTCGTATTCAGAGTTGAAGTATCAGCTTGATCATGAAGTTTCTTTTCCACAGGCATGAACAAGCAAAACCAAAATGAAAGGAAGGGACTAAAACATAAAAACAAACAACAAACCCTGGAAATCTCTAGAACGCGTATATATACACAAATACACAAGCAACCCATCTTGCATTAAAGACAAAAGACTAGAAATGCCCATGAAAACACCCTACCAAAAATACCCGTGTCTTATGTCAGAAGTTCAAAAGTCAGACATTCTCATGTGTTTATTGAAAAGAATGAACAATAGAAAATGGTAAATTCCTTTTAGCTGTAAGATTCTTGATCGTTTTCCTTGTGCTGTTACATATGCTGTCACATCACATTTTAAAATCCTTTGAACAAATCTAACGCCATGCGCCATTTGTCTTAGTACGATGCCATGCTTTTATCTTATGGAAGAAAACTGTAAATAAGGTTAGATGGGCAACTAAGCGAAACAAACCACTCATTCAATGGAAAAAAAAAAAAAATACATCTATGCAGACAGGCCAAAGACTCAAGTTTTGAAAAAGCACATAATTAACTATAGCTTGGAACGCTTCCAAAAATCTCCTTCGCCAACTGCTAACCCTAAGGCTGAAATACACTTGGGTGACCAGAGGACTCACCCAGCGAGAATCACCAGTTCTGAGACAACCAGCCCCTGCAAAGTCATGAGGTCCCCCTCCCTCCTACAGAAGTGTGATACAGACAACAAAGGAAAGACCCATGAGGACATTCTTTGTCTAGTGCAAAGGTGTGACATGTAGAACAAAGGAAAAGGATGCATGGGGACATTCTTTGTCTAGTGCAAAGGTGTGATACACACAACAGAGAAAAAGGACCCATGGCCCTGTGCTCATTTAACAAACCGCCCTAACAGGACAGTTGCTTGGATTGAAAAACAAAGTTCAAGTTGTAAAAACTGTGAACATGTAACATTTACACATGGAGTCACAGACGGTAGATTTTATACCTCGATTGATAACAATATAATTTTTTTTAAAGTTTTCTGCTATCATTAGTTCACTTAACTTTCTTCACACCCTGACATGTCAGGGTCAGAGGGGTTAAAAAATAATTAAGATACTGTCTTTATCAGCAAGTAGTTCCTGGCCTACTTGTTGATGGGTAGGAGAATTACGATAAGTAGCAAGTCCAGACTATGAGGAGGGCCCCTAATCACTCAGCCTGGGAGGAGGGATAGCAGTTCTTATTTTGTTTTGTTTTAATAAACACATACCTCGCTCCCTCCCCGCCCCGTATGCAAGCAGCAAGAAAGGCTGGAATCCTAAGAATAAAATAACTACCAAATGAGGCTACTGCTGGTCTGCATATTCACTTGGGAGCGGACTTTACACACGCTTTGATTGGGCACAGGGGCCACTCTGTGATGCATGATACACCTGGTGTCCTTCCAGGGCCTTACCTTTCGAGGTGCTTCAGCAGGGTCCGCTCTTCAAACACCGCACGGAGCCGCCTGGACGTCTGCACTGAATCTGGAAGGAAGCAAAGCCTCCGTTAAAACTATCAGCTTATGACACAAGGTAGCACTGAGAATAAATGATAGGAAATAATTCACACGGACGAGCTCTGCCCACCCCGAACACATGGAATGCCAAGGACGGAGGTGGATTAGTGGGTTTATCTCAGGAGTGACAGGTTTCTGCATTTCAGAAGCACCATGCCGGAGTGGGCAATGAAAGAGCTTTATACGAATAAAACCAAGATCCCCATTCACTGGGAAATGCCGGGTTTCTTCACATTTGTAACCTTTCTTTCTTCCTTCACTTATTTATTTTTAAAAATCTAAACGCGGTTTGGAAATCTCAGATTAACCTGATAGGGCCCGTTTTTCTTCAGTCTCCGGGGCTGTTTTCATGAGGACTGGAGCTGATTTTAAAATGAAATGCCTTTAACAAATATGATATGGCAAATAAATTTAAAAGTTTTTCTAAAACAAAACACCAACTAAAGAAAGTTTACCCTTAACTTTTAATAATTTTGCCTCCCGAAGATCACACAACTCCTTATGTCTCTGTTAGATGACTATATCTATTACATTGCATCATTGATACAGAGATCATCAGAAAGTCATGATCTGTCTTAGATTTGGAATTGATTTAATTCAGTGCAAAGAAATGCAATGGACAAGCATAAGAGCTGCAAAACGAAATGCCAAATATTGTGTCCATGTACCACGAGAGCATGGCTTTGTACTGGATTCCAGCTTCCACGAAAATCTTAGAGAATGAACAACAAATGATAACATACTTGTGAATCTCCTTTAACATTGATAGGCTGAGTTCAAAACAACAACAAAAATTACATTTGAGCCCTCTCCAAACATAACCATGAGAAGGGAAGGGAACAAGGCAATATTTCAGACTAGGCAGAAGTACACAGAATCCTGAGGCTTTGCATCAGATTTTTGGAATTGCTTTAGGACTTTTCTATGAGTTCTGATAGGCAAGCAAAGAGATTAAAAACTGTAAAGGTGATAATTGGAAAATACTTAACAAATGCTCATATTGGAGCTCAAAAATGCTTCTCGCGACAGTTTTTCTGCAACTACAATTCTAGGATAGAACAGTGGACACGTAAAGGTAACTACATTCATGGCTAATGTTTAATGGATGTCAACTCTACAGAGCTTTACTTCTTAGGCCGCCTGTTTTTAAGAGGGAACTTAAACTCTCAGCATTGAACTCTGTTTTGATGGGCTTGATGGTTCTCTTTGCCTTTGAAGGGAACATAATTAAGCCCTTAACCCTTCCAACAGAGGAGGGTTTTTTCCCCCCATTATTTTAAAAGTTACCAGGCTCTTTGCAAACATGACCTAATTAATATAACTAGTTTCATCATAATTGTCAACCTCTAAGGACATCTCTAAGGATTTTTGTACCTTGATGTACAATCTGCTCAGCATCCCCCAAATCCTAACGGTGAAGAAAATGACTTGCCCCTGGAATTTACCACGTGGCCCTGCAAAGAAATACGAACCCTGCTAGACTGGCAGGTTTCATTTACCAGAAGATATTAAAATCCTGTCAATGTGATTTCCATCCAGGAGGTTTTCACTGAAATCATAAAAAATGAATGAAGGAAATCAAATGTAGTCATCTAGTTAAATATTCATTTTCTAATCTTTAGGGAGCTGTTTATTGTACTTTGAACACCTGGCCTTTAGTAGAACATGGTCTGGTTTGAAACACGCTATCATGCCGCAGCGAATTCCAAGAGGGCTGTAGCTTAAACCCATTATTATGAAAAAGCTGAAAGAACAAACTATCCTTTTCAGTCCAGGAATTATTGAAGGAAACTGTGATTCTAAGGAAAAAAAAACCTGGGTAGTCCAGCTTTCAGCGCTGGACAGGTGAAGCCACCTACAGAGCCGAATTTAAGGAGGCACTCACTCGGAGGGGCTGACTCGGCACTGGCACGAAGCGAAACGAAAGGGCCTCCTTAAATTCTGCTGCCTTGGCACCTCATTTACCTCTGAGTTCTTTGGTTCTTCTGGCAATGGCAGTTGATTTCAATGTGTTATTGAATAAAAACCATTTAGATGACAATAAGAATTTTGGTATGTCCGACTGTGAGACAAGGTGTTCTCCGCAACTGTAACTTACGTCAAACATGCATCTGGACGTATCCTGGAGAAACACAACGCACGGATCTCAAGCAGGCAGAACAGGTAAGAAGCGTGGAAGGACGGGAAACGGAAATGCCTGGCAGGTTATGTCCTAACCTCATTCCTCCCCAAGCAGGTGCATTGGAGAGAACCACAGCTGGGGGGGGGGATAAATATATAAAGGAGCCTGAAGAAAACAAACACACACAGCGTGGCAAGGTGCCAAGAACTTAATCAAGAAGGCACATGAGTTGGTAAAACACAACAAACATGTAGCAAACACAAACAGAACACCCGGGTGGGAGGAGGAAAGAAAATGGTTACATGCACTAGGCTTTCAGTCCTTAATTGACATTGGGAGCCTTGTCCTATTAGGTACATTTCTGAAGCAAGTTCATGTCCGTGAAACAACACATCCCTCCTCTGTCAAGTAATAATAAAAATCAAAATCCTAGCAATAAAAACAAGCTAGAGGGAAGCACTGCCCAAGGGCAGGGCAGGGCACTTTGACCAAGTGTGACGTCAGTATTAGTAACAGGATTAATACCCTAGGAGTAGGTATTGCCCCTATTTTACCTAAGTGGGAATTTTGATGATAATGTAATGTATTAAATTATACACACATGATTACACATACACACATACACCACATAATAACATAGTATACAGTTACAGACAGCTCCTAGGCAAGATGTGAAATTTCAAGAAAGAGTACCTATTATTAAGGTAAATTAAAAACCTATTTATGGAATGCTATTTTAATATAAACAAGCATTTTTTAAATGTCTTCTTTGGGTTGTCTTATCAGTTTATCTTTTCCCAGATAGCAATACACATGGAAAGCAGCACCAAAAGAGAAGTAAAGCATGACTAGATTTGAGGCTTTGGAAGGCCCGGCGAATTTGTTAAGGCAGGAGCAGAACATCACCGCAGTGTCAGATACAAAGGAACGGGGGCTGGGGGGCTGGAGGCCATGGATTTTTATAATACAAATGAAATGCTAAGAAGTTGAGCATGATTGCCAGAGCCAAAGCACCCCCACCTACCAATTCTGTATTTCAGAGCTGGTGCTTGAAACCAGGCTCAGGAATTAATATATTGACGACTGATCACAAAAAAGCAAAAAACAAAAAACAAAACAAAAAAACAAAAACAAACAAACAAAAAAAACAAGCCAAAAACTTGTTTTCAGGCCCAAACAGTTGTTGACCAATAACAAAGTGACTAACTCATGCTTGCACATGCATTCGACTTTGCTACAAATCTGCCGGTCAACAATGGGTTAATGAACAGATGGATGTAGTTTGCTACCTGGGTTAACCACACCTGCACTAGATTCTGGATAAAATTGCCAGTCAGCAGTATGCTGGACATGCCTGGGCGGGGCAGCTATCTTTGTGGGAACCCCCACGTTGCTTAGGAGTTTGCCAGCGCACAAATAGAAATGACGTCCCACAGATGTTGTTAGTGGGTACGCAATACAGATCTCTCAGGCGCAGGTAACACTTTTGTTTTCCAGGACCCTCAGGTTTCAGCTGGAAGTGTACAGCTACGTACTTCTTAGAAATTGTTTTTTTTCATTTTTTCCCCATTTAACGTTGCTTAGCAAAGGGTGATGATTTGTCTACTCAAAAATACATACATATATAAATAAATAAATACCAGCCCCGGCTGGTGGCACAGTGGGTAAGGCACTGGCCTTCGAACCCAAAGGTTGCTGGTTCGATTCCCAGCCAGGGCACATAACCAGGTTGCCAGCCAGGTCTCCAGCCAGGTCCGCAGCTGGAGGCAGGTGAAAGGCAACCATACATTGATGTTTCTCTCCCTCTCTGCCTTTCTCCCTTCCCCTCTAAAAACAAAAATAATAAAATCTTATTTAAAAAAAAAAATACCTCATAGACCCAAACTTTGTTATCTATACAGAGGCCAGAAAAACTGGAAAAAAAAAAAATGTTTAAAAAAAGAAAAACAAACAGGACCTAATTTGAAATAGGAAGCATTACAGCTGAACAATTTCCACTTGACTATCTCGTTCCAGGAATATGTTGGTGAAAACCCATCAGCATTTGCTGCACTGACTCACATCTGGAAGTAAGATGGCAAAGGGGCATCATTGATTAAAAATTACATGCCTCTATTGTTCATTAGCCATCATATCAGACAACAAATAACATAGCCTAACCCGAAATTCTAGAGGAAATGTAAGACAACCCTATTCTCGTTCCCAGTATGTAGGTGTCACTAGAGGAGAAAATTCAGAAAGTGAAGCCTAGAAAGAACTCAGAAAATTCCTAATAGGTGATGGAGATTTTGCTTTTCAAGGGAGCAAATCTCCTTAGCGCAGTTCCTGGGCCCTTAACAGAAGCTACTATAGTGAGGATGCGTACAGGACAAGCTGCATTATGTTTATTAGGATGTGTTACTTGTGAACTTCACCAATCACAGCTAAGAAGGCAGTTGGATGTGAATCAGAAGACAATGAGGAGACATGGTCCCATGAAAACTGAAGTCTCCTGATTCAGAGACCCTGGGTGGGAACGGGATTGTGGGTGTTGACCTATTGGTAGCAGGGCTGTCAGGGAAGAGGGCAGACTGGAACACATGGGTGATATTTCCTAGGAGAGGAACATGAGTGAAAAGATTTGGAATATATTTTGAGGAGCCAATCAATATTGCTTTAGAAATGACTGAAAATGCAAGCCTTCTACAATTACCCAAACTAGGAGTAAAGATCAAACATAGTCGCCTCTCTCACATTTCCCCGATTCTATATTTTTCCGAGTCTTGATCAGTTAAGATGTGTTGTTTACTTGGTCAATGTCTCCAATGCAGACCCAGACCATAGAATGGACAAAGACACTCTTTTCCAGATACAACCTTACTTCTTGATTGAGCAAATTTTCAAAAGAAAAGATATATACATTAAATAACATAGCATATTGGCCAGAGAGAGCTGTGCATCCAAACAGTTTTGGTTAGATGCCCTGTCCATAAATCTTTTTGTGATGTACACTAATTATGTAAATATTTATATACTTATAAACTACATTTATGTATTTACAGTGGTAATTTACTATAATATGCACTGTATTTTATTCATTATAAAATCTGTACAATAAAACATACAGAGTATCCTTTTAGAAAAAGATGAGATAAAAACATTTCATAAATTATATTTATATATTACTTGCACAATTTGTATTTTTCTCATTATTTTTCACTAAAGCCATCGGATATTATCTTATTATTAGTGCTACATTCCATTAAATGTAAAATGTATTATTATTTCATGTACCACTAAGGAAGGAAAAATACTTCAAATTTAACTATCACATGTAAGATGCACCTATAATTTCAGAGATGATAAAATGCACACTTAATAACCAATGAAATGCAGTACTTATTTAAGGGAAAATCCATTAAATATAGTTCATTAGTTTTGAATATTACATTTTAAAACTATAATACAACATTTTAACTGCCTGGGTATAATGTTATTTTAATTCTAATTCTGGGTGTCAAGGAAGAAGACACTTTACAAATGTATATCTACATATCTATATATACAAACTTAAGAAATACAACATTTGCCGACTTTTCAATAGTAAAAATTTAAATCAATCTACCATTTATGTGAAAGGTTTTAATGTACTTGCAAATTCTGCAGAAGGGCTATATTAAAAAAAATTTAAATGACTAAAAAATGCACTGAAACTTTACATTTGATCATTTTTAAGACAGGTTAAATAATTCTGTCTCTAAGCTTGGGTGTCTGTGTGTATAAAAAAGAGGGAAGAGACAGATTTTAGATGTTTTTCTTCTCATGGCTGACACACAGTTTTCAGAATGGAACAATGGCAGTATTTTTATGCATCCATTTTCTAATGTTTTCTTGATAGTGCAATAACTGTCACTTCCACACTCATTGTTAAAATGTCACCTTTACTTTAAAAATTC
The DNA here is from genome assembly GCA_004026585.1 of Noctilio leporinus. NCBI lineage: Eukaryota > Metazoa > Chordata > Mammalia > Chiroptera > Noctilionidae > Noctilio > Noctilio leporinus. The sequence goes on along the minus strand of PVIW01000002.1, from coordinate 398,476 downwards.
ATGCTTAGTGCACAAATTGTTGTCAGACATTCTCAGATCATTGTGGTTTTAGCTCCTAAGGTGGCTGGTGACACCTGCACTAGCAGCGGGAGTACAGCCAGCTCTGTCCTGTTCACTTGTGTGCATACCATCAATGTCATTTATTACCTCTATATCTTCGCAAACATCTTTTAATATCAGCTGCCCGTTCTCTGGGAATTTACCATAGAATTACTTTTCATTAAACCCTAACATCATGTTGAAAGTGACCTAAACACAGCGGTGCAACTGTCAACTGCTCCACCATGTGGAAAGCTTACCCTTCTCCCAATAGGCCCTGTGCCATGTAAGACATGTCAGCATCTGCTGCTGATAGGAGCAATGAATGCGGGCACTTTGTCAATGGGTGTATTGAGTCTGGGCAAAAGGACAATTTCTTCCTCATTTCAATATAACCACAATTGTAAGCAGAAGTTTTAATACTGTTAAGTATTTAATATTTAATCTAATTTAATAAATCGGGACTCTAGCCATAGGTGCCATGTATCCCTGGCTGGGCACACCCTTTTTTGGATACCACTGGACCAAACAGGGGTTCTGAAATGGGTCCTAGAGGTTGTAAACTTAAAAGTCTATGGTTCTAGTCTTACAAGGTAAACAGGAAAAACAGGTGGATTTTGTCCAACTAGACAGCACATGACTCATCTAAGGAGGAAATTCCTAGAACCTTCTGATTCCTATGACTGAATCTAAAGAGGAACTGTATAACTACATGCATATAGGAAATCTGTTTATCCCAATGTGCTGAAAATAATTCAAACTATTCCTAAAATGCTAGTGGAGCACACTAAGGCATTTGGGGGCTGGCTTTATCCATAGGGCTGCCAGTTCCTATTTTTATAACTAGAAATAAAATGCGTAGAGAAAAAAATACATAAAGAATAAGAACATGAAAAAGGAGGAGGAGGAAATATTCCGAGGAGAGTAGTAAGTCAATTAACTTAATCAAGATATTAGAGATATTATCTTGAAACAAACATCATTTGGGGTTTTTTTTTTTTCCCCCACTGTAATTACGACATTTCCCCAAAAATAGCAAAATGAAAGGAAAATGTCAAAAGCTCTTGAAGGGGGTTCTCTTCTTTATCTCGGACAGCACTCTACTGAAAGCTGACCCAGGGTATACACTATGCAAAACCCTTTCTTCCTAGGACCCCCACATAAGCATCCATAGTCCAACATTAACCGTTTATTAGACAGACTAGGTCACAAACTTTCTTCCTGGTCCTCCTTACCTGACTCCTTCCCGCCTCCATCCCTTCCTTTTGTCTTCCTCCCCTCCTCCCTCCCTCATTTCTCTTCCCACTTACCTCAGTGTCTTGCCCCCTCCCTTTCTTTCTATGTAAGAGGGAAAGGCTGTCTCTTAAAAGACAGTATTATGTACCATGAGATACCCCATACCGTTTCCTAAGTTGCTTTCTGGAAATCACTAGATTGAAGATAAAATCACATAACAAAAGTTAATAAAAATAAACTATTGTAGTCAAGAAAACTACTACGAATATGGAACAGACATACAATCAGGTTTCAAAGCATGTACTTTTTTTTTTTTTTTGGTAGATATTGTAAATTGATGTTTTATCAGAAGCATTCTTGCCAATAAATAATTTGTTCATATTTTAATGTTGTCTTTGCAACACGTTCATCATAACAGAGTTGGATTTTTTGGCCAATGTGTATTGGAGCATTGCCAACAAAACTGTTCATAAAAACACGACCTTCCTCCCTCTTCTCCCAATGAGATGATACAAAGAGAGAAACCCAAATAATCCAAACAGCATTTAACACCTTTAGCATCTGTTGGAAAGCGAAAATGAAGACTAATGTTCTCCTAGATGGTTCATTCAATGTTTATCTTGATGACTGGAAGCAACCGAACAACCATTGAACTGAATTACAATAAAATATACGTTTTTCAGAGAGAGAGGAGCACAAAATCAGTTTTCATTTGGCATGCTAAGTATGCTGTATTTGAACAGAATGTTACATATTCATTTCATTCATCATTTCAAGGCAGATAATCAGGAAGTCATTACGTGGCCTGCATTGGGCAGCTATTCGATTAGAGCATAATTGAACACTCTCTAATTCAGCCAAAGCTGACAGGTTGGGAATGCATAATCCATCCTGGGTCTTTCCAGTGTGGAGGAAAGTGCAGGGTGAACGGCAATGAGATAGAAGAGAAGGTTTAAAAATATATAAAATGTTTATTTGCCTTTCTTTCCTTGTTTTCGTTTTTATTGTTCTGCTCAGTTAATCCGAGCAATTAATCAGTTTTGGTGACTTGCTTGGGAAATCATTCTCCCTGGCCTCAGGAGACTTGACATGACACTTTGGGTCACTCTGACACCCTTCTATGGTTCTCCAGGCTGACAGACTGTAGACTCTGACGTGAAGGTGGTAAATGAATGGGGGAGGAGGGCTGATTCTATCCAGGATTTTGTGAAATGGAGACTTGAGACTGGAAGTTCAGAGTACAGAAGTGGATGATTAAGGCAGAGCAGAAGAAAGTGGATAATACAGCAAATTACAGAAAGTCTTACTACGGTCGTGGTTGGTGAGGACAGTGATGTCTGTCCCTGGCATTTATAATATGAAAAATAGATACTGTCAGCATACCTACTTGCTTTAGACATTGTCAATACATGGCAGACATGGCTTTCCACTAGTCACTCCCTGTCTCGGGCTCGTCAAGTTCTTCCTCCTACCTTCAGCCTTTCTGTCCAAATTCAAGGTGAAGTTTCAAACGGGAAAGAAATCTATTATACCACAGTAGAGAACCTATTCGGTCTGGAAATAAAATGCATCTGGCTGAAGAATCTGTAAATATTTAGTAATACATGTCACTTTATTTTTGTTGCATCAGTAATTATTTTTAAGGGACAGAGAGGGGAGTATTTTCTCCTTCATATTTGCGTCCCTGTCCTAGTGCTGCCGATAGCAAGTACTGCAAATCTGGTTGATTAAAACTACAGGAATGCAGTCTCTCATGGTTGTGGGGCCTACACGTCTGAAGTGAGGATGTGGACAGGGACGGTTCCCACCCAGGCTAAGGGATGTCACTTCCAGGTCTCTGCTTAGCTCTTGGTAAAAGAACTCCACTCCTGGTGTCACTTGGCTTATTAATGTACCACTTCTTTCTCTGCATACATCTTCTTGATTTGTTTGTTTGTTTAAAGAGAGGGAGAGAAACATCAACGCATGGTTGCCTCTTACACGTCCCCAACTCAAGCATGTGCCCTGACTGGGACTCGAACCAGCGACCTTTTAGTTCAGTCCAGCACTCAATCCACCCAGCCACACCAGCCAAGGCTCTGCCCACGTCTTCAGGTGGCATTTTCCCTGTGTCTGTCTCTGTGTCTTCTCACAGCTGTCCCTTTTTTTTTTTTTTAAGATTTTATTTTATTATTTTTAGAAAGAGGGGAATAGAGAGAGGTGGAGGAAGAGAGACATCAATACATGGTTGCTTTTCACCTGCCTCCAGCCACACACATGACTGGAGACCTGGCTTGCAACCTAGTTATGTTGCCCTGGCTGGGAATCGAACCTGCGATCTTTGGGTTCACAGGCCGGCACCTTATCCACTGTGCTACCAGCCAGGGCTACAGCTGTCCTCTTCTAAGGGACGAAGAACCTACCTTTCTCCAGGATGACCTCATCTTAATTACATCTGCAACAATCCCATTTCCAACTAAAGTCCCATCCTGAGGTACCAGGGTTAGGAGTCCTATACATCTTTTGGGGAGGAGATAATTCAACTCCTTGTTTAGAGCTGCTGGAACACGGTAATAATACAAAGCAACGGACGTCCAGTTGGCCTTGTACTGTTTTCAAATTCACATTAGAAACGCACCCCTACATGGCCTGCCCTTGAGGCAGATCAAGCCCACTGCCCACTCACGTTACCCTCTGCCATGACTTGATCGAACGGCCTATGAGGACTCCGTGAAGCCTGTGTGGGGGAGACTGTGTAGAAACTAGTCTGGTGACCACAAGAACAGAATCAACCACACACAGAGTGAAAAACGTCTCCACGCAGAGAAAAGTGGGCTTCCCTTTCCATCCTACTGACCTTCGAAGGCCCAGGCCCACGTTGGAGGTGGCGAGGCAGAGAACTGTACAGTCACCTCCTTTCATGAACACGCCAAAGCGACAGCTACCTGTAGTTACCCCTGGTGTGGTGGGTTGGGGGGGTGGGGGGGGTGGGGCTAAACACAGGCAGAGTGGCTCTGACGCCACAGGGAAGAGGAGAAAATGCCACGGAATCAGGTGGGAGAGGCGGGGACCCCATATCACCTAAACCTCGCTGGTGGCGAAGCCACACACACACACACACGCACACAGTGGCGGCCACTCACTGTCCAAAGGGAACAATACACTCAGAGCTTCTCCTTACAGCGTCTGAACTCGACATTTTCAAGCCTTCCTGCACCTAGGCGAGAACCCAACCCCCTAGCCCGGAGCACCTGCGAGACTCCCGGGCCCCGGGCCCACGGGCGGGCGCAGCGACACGCGCGCGGCTGGCTGCGGGGACTGACCTTGCTGCGGGGCCCAGCGCAGATGCAGGCGGCGGGGCTCCGGTGCCGGTGCGGCGGACACGCACGTGCTGGTCCCCGAGCCCCAGCCTGCGGGCCCAGCACCTGGTTCGGGAGGCCGAGCACCTTCCAGCCGCGAGCCCTGCGGCTCCACGTGCACTTGCGCCCCTGCGCCCGGAGACGCACCAGGAGCTCCGCCTCCCGGAGCAGCGTGAGTTTGGGGGTGGGGGGGATTTAAAGCCAGAGAAAGGCGTACAGTCATGCGTGATGGTAAAGAAACCTGAATGCTGAGACGTTCCCAAGCCCGGCCTGGCCCTGGTTCCTGTGGGTCTCCTGCAATTGATACGGTTTCCACAGCGCGGGGACTGGAAGGGGCCATGGGGATATTAAGATGGACGTTTCAGCCAAGAAGTGAAGAAAATCTGTACCTGATGACCAAGTGAGATGTTCACTGCAGATGCATCTTTTTCCAAGTAGATGTGTGTGACTCTATGAGGTCAGCCCCCATGCCTGTATCTGTATCAAGGATCGGAAAGTGCCTAGGCAAGAAGAGTATTTGTGACATGAGTTTTTGCCGGTCATGAGTCCCATCTATGCAAAGTATAGGGCTGGGTGACATGGTGCTCACTTCGGAGTTGGTTCAATTAAACCGCTTCAGGGGGTTTGATGTGTACCCCTCCATGCTTAGGGTCTGTGAAAACTGCAGTCCGACTGGCACCTGAGAAATCGAAGGATCGGGAAGTGCTTGGCTGATGCTGAGTGATGTCAGGAATAGGTAATGGAGGGCATAGGACAGCCTGTTCGCCTAGTCTGTTGGAATACGGGATGTGTGATTAGTCCTATAGATGAGAAATGATCCCCCACAGGGGCAGAACTGGCCTGGGTGATCTTAGGCCTTGTCCATGGGACCATCTAGAGTGGCAGGTGTTACTTAGCTGATGAAAGATATAGGGAAAAAGCAATAAAAGATGAGCTGGATAAAAGGGCATTTCTAGCATCAAGAGATCTACAGGAGAAAGGAAGAGGGGAGAGGAAGGTTTTTATGAAGAGTCTACACCAGCTCCCCCCCCCCCAAGAGAAAAAACAGACAAATTTAAGTTTCTGCCAAAATCAGAAAAATGACTCTCTGTCTCTCTCCACACACACACACACACACACACACACACATATATATATACACACACACACACACACACATATATATATATAATCACTTTCATATATATAGGTAGAGACAGATATATTCTATCCTGAAAGTATTAAGCCAATATCAATATAATAAAACCAGCTTACATAGCCAATGGTTTCAGGACAGACCTCATATATATCATTTCTTTTTATTAACCCAGAATAAGCAGAAACGTCACGGTGCCTGCCTCAGTCTTCATAAAAAAGCAGAAGAAATAAACTCATAGAGCAAGTTTGAAGACACAGTGAGGCTTCAAAATGAAGTTGCTATGTGATTATAACTTCTATTTGCTCCATGAACTGGTTACATCTGTGTTCATACAAGTGTTTTTACGTTACCATTCCTATTCGTCATTGCTCAGTGGAAGAGACTGGATTGGAAGAGCATCTTCTCATAGACACTTCCATAAGCTGTGGCTGGTAAGTGAGGCAGCTAGAACAGTGGGACACAAATGGATGGGCCAGAGGACTTGCTTTCCTATCTTTTGACTTGACTTCTACTTAATATCAGCAACCCTCACTTGGCAGACCAGGTTGCTCACAAAGGGAATGACCAGAATTCATGTACATCGTTCAGAGTATCCAGCTTAAAAAGTTGAAAATATTTAAAACTCCACCTAGAGTCCTCCCTGTGGGTTTTAGCTTCGGTCCTTCACGATCAGCAATGCATGTTTTTCCTGTAACAGGTTTCCTATTTTTCTGTATGAGTAAGTTTTGGATGGACACTATCTCAAGGAAACATTTTAGCCATTTGACTTTTTGCTTAGGGTTTGTAAAGATGACCTTATGGTTAAGATGCACATTAAATACAGACAAATGCATTGTTTGTTTTTCTCTTGTTACATATGGTTAAAATATCTTAATCATTTTATAAATGTCGGCTGATTCTGGGGCCAGGGACACCTTGAATATTAGTGGCATTGCAAATAACAAGAAAGTAGTAGCTGGAGAAATTTGTAGTATTTAAATCCCATATTTAGGTGGGAAAATATCACCTGTTTGTATTTTATTATTTATGTTTTTTGTACCTTTTTGCCTCTCCAAATTAATTATAGTTCCTGGGGCCAATAAAAATGTTCTACACTTCCTCTAATAAATAAAAAATTGTTGCACAAAATAGGTACCTAGTAAACTTTAAATTCTTTTAAAATTCAGAATAAAATACTAAATTGCAAGATTGTTTTTAAATTATACACACTGAAATCAGTCTGTATAGTCAGTTATATACTCTCATTTACAAAAGACCAATTTGATGCTTTTTTTTTAATCCACTGCATTTTAATTAGCCTTGATTAACAATGCAAAGAGCTAAAGGAAAACAGGATCCATTTCTCTTATTTTTTTCCTTTTTATTTTTGAAGTCAGTATGCAGGGGATTTACATGCACTCGTCTCTCACATATCACCAGCAGAATTGGACTCTCAGTAATTTATTCATTTGCAGCCACAATAAATGACTCAGGGGATTGCAATGGTGAAAGAATCTGTCATTTGAATATTTGTAGTGATTGGTTACAATAGGAAAATGAATTCCACAGAGCCAAGTATATATAATAAATTCATTGCTTCAGTTACCACACAAACAAAATACCAGAAGATTTAGTTCCCACATATAAAACAAAAGTCACTGGTCATAGCATGTAGAAAGCAAAAATGTTGGGATACCTGAAACCAGGGAGCTTGGCACAGGTAAAAGAGTGGGGGGGGTTTATCCAATCTTAGGCAGCCAGGGATGGTCCATAACTAAGATGCTCTGCAATTCTGGACATTGTCTGTTGACCCTTGGTGTCACACTTACCTTTTGGTACAAGTAGTTCCCCCTAACCTGCAGTTTTGCTTTCGGTGATTTCAGTTACTCAAGGCCAGCTGTAGTCCAAATGTAAACAGAAAATCCCAGAAGTAAATAGCTCACCTTTCAAATTGTTCTTTGATCACTAGTAGTGTGGGAAACTCTCAGGCTGTATAGCTCCTTCCTGTCCAGGGTGTAAGTCCCGTGTCTCCTAACTCTGCACACTCCCTACCTGCCATTAGCATAGCAGCTTGCTTGGTTTTCTAGTTGACCATCAAGGTATCAGAGGGCTTGTTGGTCAAGTTACCCTTATTTTATTTCAGAATGGCCCCAAGTGCAAGAGTGCTGATGCTGGCAGCTCCCATATGCTGAACGGAAGCCATAAAGCGCTTCCTTTAAATGAAAAGTTGCAAGTTTTTGATTGAATAAGGAAAGGGAAACAAATATGCTAAGGTTGCTACCATCTACAGTAAGAAAGAATCTTCTATTTGTGAAATGGTACAGAAGGGAAAAAAAAAAAAATTGGTTCCAGTTTTGCTGTCAGACCTCAGACTGCAAAAGTTAACACCCACAGTTTGTGGGAAGTGCTTAATTAAGATGCGAAAGGCATTGCATTTGTGAGAGGAAGACGGGGACAGAAAACATGCTTCAATTCGCAGCAACAAGTTACACCAGGAAGCAGCCAGGGATCCCCTGAAACCTGTGACACCAAGCTCCTCAGTGCACATGGTTACACAGATTTGGGAACAGGTTTGAACTGAAATATCTAAAAAAAATTACTGGAAGGAGGCAGGGGACAGAGGGAGAGCCAGAGAAAATTCATGTAACTGGTATTGCAGCCTACAGTCACAATTCTTCTATGTTATTGTCAGTTATTGATACTCTCTTACTGTGCAGGACTTACACACTTTATCGTAGGCATATATGTAGAGGCAAACACATAGTATATGCATAGGAAAGGGTACTATCCACGCTTTCAGGCATCTGCTAGAGGTCGTGGAATGTACCCACATAGATAAGAGAAGACAGTGATAGTGTCCTTTCTCTCCCTGGCTCTGGGAGCTGGAAAACTGTTTTCAGAGCCTCTTGCCAACTGGTTTCCTGTTAGGTTTTGCCAAAGTGAACTACCAGTTGGAGATGAGAAGACTAGAGCAAAAAAGAGAATTTTTTTCTCCTCTCTTCCTCCCTTCCTTCCTCTCTCCCTTCCTTCTCTTCCTGTTTCCTTCCTTTCTTACCCAGTGCCTCTGGCAGTGAGGAGAGCAGAGAACGGGAGTGCGGCCACCAGCCACCTTGGAGGTAGGACAGGTAGCAGGTGAAGGACCTCCCTGCAGTGCTGGCTCTTAGCAGCAATACTAAGGCTCCAAACGCACCAGCAGCAGCTCCTGCACCTCCCCAGAAATGGCAGCCTGCGCTCCTCCAACTTCAGGAAATAACAGCTCTCCCCTTTTCCCCTCCAGGCCTTCTTTCTTTGTTCTTTCATGGGCTCTTCAACATCTCCAGCTCTGCCTCAAACCTCTCTGGCTTTGGAATGTCTAAAACGGTGAAACACGTAGGTGGAGCATTCCACCAGGAATGTTCCCAGAAGCAAAATCAAATCACCATCATCGTCATCGTCATCATCATCATCATGATCATCATCATCTGGAATTACTTAATCTGTGTGTGTCTAAGGACAGTCATGATTGTATTGCCAGTAAAAATGGGAAACTGGGAATCCATGCCCTGTAGTGACAACACAGTCACGGAAATCATTCCCTATTGTCACCTGGAATGATGTGCCTATCAACGCCAAGTTTGAAGATGCTACGTGACTGCTTTCTGGTGCGCATGATCACAAGGACTGCGGAGCCGTTACGTAGCTTCTGATTGTACTGGAACGCTTGAAGAAAAATATAAAGAAATCTCCTGGCAAGAGGCTCTCAGCTCAAAATACGGACAGAGCAGTTGTGTGATGACCCTTCTAGTCTTTTCTGAGGTCCCAGAACAGAGCCACTGAAAACAAGGGCCCAAATTTGATCCTATATGTCGTGGAAAAACCACATACATCGACTATCCAGCTTCAGCATGTCTCTTATGTAAATGTCAGGGCATCAGTTAACAAGGAGTAGAACGATTAAAAATTGTAATGAGGAGCTGGGAGTGGATTCAAATTAACCTGAAAGCCTTGAACCGCCAACTCCCTCCGAGCCTAATTTTTCCCGAGGAAGCAATTCTCATTCCCAAAGGAAGGGGAAACGAGCTTTCTGTTGCATTACGAACCTATAATAAGCTCAACGGAGGCAGTTACTTTGCAAGATGATGCCAATTATTTTCAGGATATGCCTCCATCCCAACTTTCACTTCATGCCCAAAACTAGAGTCAGATCCAGGCAGGTCCAGGAGGTTGAGAACCAAGTTTGGCCTAGACGGGGACCACTTACATGCCTGAGGAATTTTAAGACTCGGTTCATTGATATTGGCAGAATCCGGGTGATATGCATAGGAAGGAATTCTGAGATTGTTTAGCCAAGGGAGGAAGAACACAACCGTGGACTAATGTGTTAGATTGATTAGGTTAGAGTTGGCTTTAACAGTTTGCTCAACAGTGATGGAGACTTAATGAGACTGTCATAATAGAACTTCCCTGGAATAATGTCCACCAAGGAATACAAAGATTTAAGAGACAGGAGTGGTATAGTAGATTGATCATATGCTACCCACTCCCTTCTCACTGCCTTCTATGTCCCCTGGCAGAGTCTGGACAGTTTTTCACTCACAGAAATCCTGCCTGACAGGACTACTAGGGTCCCTGAAAAGCCTCGTGGTGGCTGATGTCTGCAGGTGATTATTATGGAAGGTGACATTGTTGAAGGAGCTCCCTGAGTTCATTGACAATAATCTGGTGGCAAAGGTCAGATGGCAAGAGTACAGTTCCAATTATGGGCAGCAAGGCTGGGGTGCCTGTTAGACTAGTTTTTAAAGGAGGGTTTTGGGTAATAGCTAATAGGGCAGAGGTCTTTTGGAAGAACTAAGAGGTTGAGGAACAGTAATAACTCATGCGCCAAATCCAGAATGTCAGCCATTTGGTAAATATGTACACTGTCTTCCTCTGCCCCGTGTGTATTTTCTTTTACTTTTACTTTTTCTTTCCTTGCTTTCTTTTCTTTCTTTTTTTTTTTTTTTTGTATTTTTTTCATTAAGAAATGTTTTTTAAAGATTTTGTTCATTATTTTAGAGTGAGGGGAAGGGAGGGAGGAAGAAAAGGAGAGAAATGTCAATGCATGGTTACCTTTCACCTGCCTCCAGCGACAGACCTGGCTGGAGACCTGGCTTGCAACCTGGTTCTGTGCCCAGGCTGGGAATCGAACCAGCGACCTTTGGGTTCACAGGCCAGTGCTCAATCCACTGAGCCACACAAGCCAGGGTACACATGTGTATTTTCTATGGTTCCTTTCACACCCCCATGACAATAGGTATCATTTGACATGTGATGCCTAAAATAATGACTACCAGACCTTCTGTAGGAAAAGATTTGCAGACCCTGAATTAGATGATAACTGTTTTATTGACATAGATGCATAATCACTCAAGCATCTAGATCTGCTATAAGAGACTTTACTTAAGTCACCATGTGGAGACCAACGTCCTACTACCCAGTTTCTATACCTGAACAGACAAGCAGGTCTGGTTCCCTGTGAATGAAGAGAGTCTGGGTTTTCACTGAAAGATACACCTACTCCAAGAGACCCTGCCGTATCCTACACTGAAAATACTCCCCAGGGCCTTCGGTAACATGGCCTATATCCATTTGGCCAGATGGCTGTGCACTGGGGAAAAGGAAACCTTTGGAAATTATTAGATATGGGATCCCAAAGGCCATGGTGACTGGTAAGAGGGGAGGTTAGATATGGAGTTGGCATGTTTCCCTGCTACAGTTAGCCTAGTGCAGCCACAGATCAGCCTGTGTTGTCTTCCGAGTTCTCGCGTTCGAACTGTAATAGATGGGCCACATAACTGCCGAGCCGCAACTTTGACCTTGATTCCTGGAGGAAGTGTGTCGTTCTGGGTCCTGGAGGGACAGCAGCGTCCTAGCCATTAACAACCTGCCTTACCTCTTTGCTCTTTCAAAACTTCGTTTCTTTGTCTTTTTAGTCCTTTTACTCTTCTTGCTCTTCCCATAACTTGGTAGTTAATGCCTTACTTTTAATTCCTCTTTGTTTAAAATATATTACTGATACACTTGCTTACAATCAACTTGAAGCTTAGACACCAAGAGAAGGTATTAGGCTCAGGTCATAATGGCACCTTTTCCTCAGTTTCCCCGTGTAAGATGTAACACCCAGAGGGACCAAATGGTAATGGTTATTCAGGGTCACATGGCTAGACAGTTGCCATACATGACTATTCCAAATTCCTGGCTCCTAGCCCAATAGGCTAGTGATTCTAAACTTATGTCTTAATTGCTCTTACATACCTTTTAAAAATACATAGGCTTCTTGGTCAGGCAGAGAGCCTGTAAAGCTGAATCTCTGAGACAAGATCCTAGGAATGTGTCTTTTCCAAAGCTCTACTTTTCCTAGAATTGCATTTGGAAACCATAGCACTATATGTGAGAACATATGGAAGAATGGCTCCACCAGTGCATGTATCTTATGAGAACTCAACTTTATGTGAATAAGGGAAGTGGGGAAAAAATAAAAACAAATAAATAAAGCAGATGATTTTTTTCCCATCTCATCAGTGAATATATGTCCCAGTACCCGAAGTTTGAGTCTCACAGTGAGAATGCCTTCCTGTTTCTGCTAAGACTGTAAAGATGTGTGGCCCACAGCATCGGTCAGAAGTTTCTGTAATCTCTTTGGAAGTCATGTAGCCCCACCAGACAGGAAGGATACTTCCGTGCAACGTTCCATCATTCCAAATGTACTTCTGCTACTCTGCAGAAAATTTTTTTTCAAAATCTGCAGAGGTACAATCAAGTAATGTGGTGATCTGGGTGGAGTAGTAAATTTCTGTGAGATGATTAGGCTAATTAAGTGGTGATATTTCTCATACTGAAGGATGTGGAGTTTACGAACATGTTCCAAGTTATTGAGTTGAAGGTGGAGTGGCTTAGCTAAGATGACATCTCCTAAATTGCACTAGGTGACATGATTATTTTCTTAATGGATAATATTTTTAATCCTGGTGCATTTACAATGAGATACAGAAAAAATGCTTAAGATAATAAAACTGTAGTATTGATATTTTTATGTTAAAGAAACTATGTATATTTGAGTTTTCAGGCACTCACAATGTATACAATATTTTGACCTAGCAAATTAACTGGATAGTCTTGTCATTCCATTTGAAAATATTAAATTGAAGAATTAATGTAGATGTGTCTTAAGTTGAAATCTTATTGTGCTTGTATTCAGTGTTAGAACATGTAAGGGAACTCTAGCATTGCTATATTTGTAAGTTTTATTTATGAATATAAGAGCATTGTTTAACTTCTCAATAAGGCTCATCAAACAATTAAAGTAATTAAAAGGAAATCAAATACACTACATTTATACATGTAATTAAAAAGTTTAAAGTTGTTTAATTAACTAAATTTGTAAATGGGATCAAACAGTAATCAAAGGCTTCCTTAAAGGTAATTGCTAAAATTTGTTATAAATAGAATAGTAATTTTTGTATACTGAATTAAAAATCTTAAGGAAGAACCAGGTTAATGAATTTGTTATTAATGCATTATATTTTAATTTGCATAAATAAACACCTGAATAATCTTTTGTGTAGTCCAAACCTGCATAGTAACACAACAAAAATTGACATTTCTGGACTAGTATTTTCACCCATGGTCCTTAACCATAAACCAACTATCTCAATTTGTGTTCAGCCATAGACCCCACCTCTAAACAACACAGAAAAACAGAAAACAAAACAAAACAAAACATGGCTGTGTTGAAATTATAGAAAAATGATAAATGTTAAATTAGTCTCCAACATGTAGTTTTAAAGGTTAATTTTGATTTTTTTATCATAAGCCATTTTGGAGTTATCTAAAACTCCCCACATAGAAAGTAACTTGACATGAAGAAAATTCAAAACATTCCCTTCTAAAATTTCAGCATGAAAAGAGCATCGGCCTTCATCAATTTCAATGCCACCTTTTGTGACAAGAGAGGGGGACCTCAGAGATGTATTAAGTAAAATACCTGTGGGCATCGAGACAGATCATGACAGAACTGAGACGAGGAGCCAAATCTCTTGGGTACGAGTGCCAGTTCTCATCTTTATCCATATGAAGCACTTAGCCGATCAAGTCCTTCAACACTTGACCCCTGGGCCAGGTCACCATCTGAACCTCCAATTTTGAAAAAGGGATCAGAAAATGAATGTCACATTTTACAATGACATCATTCTTTGAACCAAGCCAGCTGAGGTCTTAGAGCTCTGCTTTATTATTATTATTTTTTTTTTTACAAGGCTCTACTGCTTTCATTTTTCAACTTGGCACCGTCTGTTTCTACTAAGTATTCACTTGGACTTCTTTTAAAAGGAAAGTTTCACACACTTCCTATGGACTCTATTCTCTTACAGAGGAAGTGACATTTGAGAATTCTGACGGTAAGACATCTCTGGACTTCAATCACGGAGTGCAGAAATGAATATTTTCCACACACCACTTTGAAGGTTGGTGCTCTTTTAACATAGCCTTTCCTTTTCCAGGAGACTGACTGCAGGGGAATCAGACACAACAGAGGATGTTTGATAAGTACCCATCCTAAGAGGAAAGATGGTGGGGCTGGTTAATTGATTCAAAGAAATTCAGTGCTTCCAAAGAAAACTTGTACTGCAAATTATGTGTGTTCAAATTCTGCTCTATAGCTGGCGTTGATATTGCTTCTGTACTTTGTCCCAAACTCCTGCTCAGTATTGGTTGGTAGCAACTCAAAAAAATAAATGTGCATCTGTATACAGATATATTCTAGGATATAATATGATATGATACGATATAATATCTTTATATATTATATAGAGAGCTTAAGAAGAAAACTTTTAAAAAGAAATAAAGACATGAAAGATAAATACATTATTTCTTCTTGATTCATTTGGAAGAAGAAATTCTCTCAGTATATGATCAGCAGTGTTTCAGGTTTTTCAATAAAACTTTTCTTATAGAAACTAGGAGACTTATGGCCAACATAGAGGTGTAGGTAGATGCACTGCATCTCCCTCCATGACTAAGAAGGAATACAGCTACCTCAAAACTAGAGGCAATCAGAAATTCCAGAAAATCGAGCTGCAAGCAAAGATACAAGTCTAAACAAAGAAACAAAGAAGAAATACTCATCCAGACAGGTAGGAAGGGCAGAGCTGGGCCAGAGAGGACACAGTTTGATGGCACAGCAAGCAGCAGCAGGATGGCAACTGAGGTCAGCTGGCAGAAAGTGCAGTCACACATTTGAAAAATAAGTAGGGGCAGCTGGGGAGTGCTCCCAGCACCAGAGCATACAGTGTGGTTCACAGAGCCAGCGCTGGAGGGGGGGGCGGGGGGGAGTGCATAAAGCCTCATTGCTTCTGACTGTGAAAACCTAGGGGTGTTGGGGTGGAGGAAGAAACTGCCAGTCTCTCAGCAGAGTCCATTTGTTTAGAAGCCCACCCCGGAATGTCCACAAGCCACTCACTCTAGGAACCACAGCCAGGGCCACAGCCAGCGAGGCACCAGTCCCATATGGGAAGTGGGAGAGGTGCTTGGAAAAGGGGCAAGTGGTGAAGGGAAACAAACCAGGGTTCAAATCAATGATTTGGAACATAAGGAAGAAATAAACACTCAATCAGTGCAGAATGAAGAAATGAATTTTTTTTTTTTTAAATGAGGAGAGGCCTCTGAACACCTGACAACTTTAAATGCACCAACATCCAAATTATAGGGGTGCCAGAAGGATAAAAGGAAGAGCAAGAAATCAAAAATGTGTGTAAAAATATAATGAAGGAAAACTTCTAAAATTTGGTAAAGGAAATCCACATGCAAGTCCAGGAGGCACACAGACTCCCAAACAAGCTAGATCCAAAGAGGACCACACCAAGACACATGATTAAAATGCCAAAGATGAAAGATAAAGAGAGAATCTTAAAAGCAACAAGAAAAAAAAGAGGTACCTACAAAGTGGTTTCTATAAAGCTATCAGCTGATTTCTCAAAAGAAACTCTGCAGGCAAGAAGGGACTGGGAAGAATTATTCAAAGTGATGAAAAGCAAAAACCTAAGACCAAGATTACTCTATCCAGTAAAACTATCATTTAGAATGGAAGGGCAGATAAAATGCTTCCCAGACCAGACAAAACTAAGGGAGTTCATCATCACCAAGCCATTATTGTATGAAATATTAAAGGGATTTACTTAAGAAAAAAATCAAAGTTATGAACATTAAAATAGCACCAAACTAACAATTATCAACAACAGAACCTAAAAAACATTAAAATAAAAATAAACTATGCAAACAACCAGAACAGGATAAGAATCATAGATAAAGGGATCATTTGGAGTGTTATCAGCTGGGAAGGGGAAGGGTGAGAAATGCGGAAATGTTGCAAGGATGAGGAAACATAGTTGGTGGGTACAGGATAGAGGGGGATATTAAGAATAATATAGGAAACCTATGCACAACCCATGGACATGAACTAAGAGGAGAGTGATTACAGGAGGGTAATGGGGTCCTAGGTGGAGGGGAACAAAGGAAAAAGAAGTTGGGACAACTGTAACAGCATAGTCAATAAAATATACGTAAGAAAAGAAAAAAAACTATGATAGGTATTAAAGACATTAACCACCCAAATGCTAGATAACTTTTCTTTGGCTTGTTTCTCCATGTGTTATAACCCCCCCAACGCATTGTTATCACTTTAGCTTTAATAGTCAGTCGTCTTTTAGACCTCTTCACTTATTTACTATTTAAAATACATTTTCTCTTTTTACTCATTATTTTCAGAGAGAAGGGCAGGGAGGGAGGAAGAAAAGGAGAGAAGCATCAATGTATATGGTCGCCTTTCACCTGTCTCCAGCTACGGACCTGGCTGGAGACCTGGCTTGCAACCTGGTATGTGCCCTGACTGGGGAATCGAACCAGCAACCTTTGGGTCCGCAGGCTGGTGCCTCTCCACTGAGCCATACCAACCAGGGTTTATTTACTATTTTTGATGATCTTCATTCTCCATTTGCTGTCATTTCACTTTAACCTAAAGAATTTATTTACATTTCTTGCAGTGCAGGCTTCTAAAAACAAATTGTTCTATCTCTTTGCTGAATATGAGATTTTAAGGTGACAGTTCCCGCCACTCCCACACCCCCTTAAGCACAGTAACAATTTTATTTCATTATTTCCTGGTCTTCCATTAGGAAGAAAATTTAGCCATCATTTGTCACTCTTATAAAACATCCACCTTCGTAATAATGCATCTCCCCCTACCTTATAGATGCTTTGTTTTGTTTTGTTTTTTTTTTTTGTTTTTTTTGCCCTCTATCTCTTGTTTTGAACAGCTTGACTTTAGAGTGTCTGAGTGTATTTATCCATCTTGGGGGTCCTCTGCACTTGAATCTGAGGGCCTACTATGCCTCAGTGAAGTTTCTGCTATCTTACTCTATCCCCACCTTAGAAAGTTCATGAGATCACACTCAACAAGAACTTGGAGGTGCTAAGAAATCTCCTCTTGGCCCCCATGGCCTGGCCCAGCTTTTTTTCAGTCACTGTTATGCATTCCAGGAAGCCCTATGCACCTGCAGGAAGGGGCAAACATTCTTTTGGTTCTAAGTTCTTCCCCATTAGGAACAACTTGCTACTGGTTAGATTTTAGGTTCAGCATCTTTGTGTCCATTGCTTGAGATGTACTTTCCAAACTCCATGGGTCTGTAGCTCATCTGAGTAGTTATCATTGTTAGGGTGGGGACAATCACTTTCCTCATGCGAGCTAAAGTGGCAGTGTCCCCTTAGGAATTCTTAGATAAGAAATCCAACCATGTTTAAAGAAAGAATTTATCCAAGTATCTTGGGGGAAATAAATAGTGCACATAGATGCCAAAAATATGCAGCAAATATGGAGAAAGTTAACTTGTTCAGTTTGGTGAAAAGTATTGGGTATATGAAGGTGGGTGGTAGAAAATGAGGAGATGTGGCTGTAGATGTTTATTGGTTTTAACAGCATGGTATGTCTTCCCTTTAGAAAATGTTCTCTGCTCCCATTTAGAGAGCTGTCCCCCACCTAACCCTTCAATGAATCTTTTTATTTGATGGAATTAACACAAAGACAGTCATGGGAACTCAGTCGAGATAATGATAATAAACCCATCTTTCAGTCAAAGGTGCAACTGAGACCCTCATCAAGTTAGTTGGTGTCCTCCCTGGGAATTTATATACATGAACATATGAAAGAGAAGAGAAATAAAAACAAATCTCCTGCTCTGGCTGGAGGCACAGTGGATAAGGCACCAGCCTGTGAACCCAAAGGTTGCTGGCTCGATTCCCAGCCAGGGCACATAACCAGGTTGCAAGCCAGGTCTCCAGCCAGATCCATAGCTGGAGGCAGGAGAAAGGCAACCATACATTGCTGTCTCTCTCCCTCTCTACCTCTCTCCCTTCCCCTCTCTCTAAAAATAATAAATGAAAAATCTTTAAAAAAAATCTCCCTATGTGTGGACAAAGCCCATCAGGAGCAGAATGCCAGTGGGGGAAGACCTGGAGAGGCGACCTGTTGACTAGCTCCACTCCTTCACCCACTCTGTTTTGTAAGGCTTTTTTTTTTCTTCTTGAAGTTTCTGAGTTAGGTTCTGTCATTTGCATTCTCAAATCCTGGCTATTACTAAGTTTTATCTTTAATATTACATTTTGGTTTTAGTTAGTTAATTATAACGGTCCAACTGGCTCATGACATAGGTTCCGGAGACTTCTTCTCAAGTTATTATCTCTAAAATCAAAAAAGGAGGTAACTGCATTGAAAAATTTCACCATACTATTACATAAACCTCTTCATTTAATCATACTCTTGGAAGGTCTTGGATGTATGATGACCACCTTCATTCTACAGATGACAAAATCATGGCACAAAGGATTTAAATGATAAGACCTACGTTACACAAATAATTCCAGAATATTAAATGATTTGGCAATTTTATGTTTTATTTGCTCTGCAAATACACTTACTCATAGGTCATTTGTCTAAATTACTCTCTTGTTGACTGTAGGACTCCAACGTGAACAGTGAACAGTTTTGTACCTCTTTATAGTTGCCACATTAAAAGGTCTGTCCCGAAAGTATCAAGCCAATGTCAATAAAATTAAAAGTTTGTATAGCCAATACTTTCGGGACAGACCTTGTACATAAAATCAATGTCAATAATGATTTAGTAATTTAAGTTCTGAACAAAACTAAATAATCCACTAAGTATAAATGACCAAAAAGATGGTTCAAAGATTAAGCTACTACATTGCCTCAATTCATTTCATTTGTTTCTTCCGCCAAAAAAGAAAAAAAAAAATGTTTTTTTGCAATCTGAATACTTATTACTACATGTGTCCTTTCCTCAAGTGAATTATATTCTAGCTGAGAGAAATAAAATAAGTGAATCAATTAACATAATAAATAATTCCTCATAGTTGCTGTCATAAATTGATGTCATATTCTAATTTCTAAATGCATTTACTAGATGTCTCTCTGACCACAGCTTCATACATATAGGAACCACACCCAATTCCTTTACCACTGTTTCCCAGTCCCTTGTACAATGTGTGAAATAATAGAGCGTATTCAGTACTCAATAAATACTAGGGAAGCTCATGGATAAATGAGAAGCATGACTCAATTTCAACGTATAGCAAGCTAACTTCTAGCAGGTATGATTAAGGCAGGCTTTTGTAGCAGATACCATGGCAGCCAGGCCTCCTTGGGCTATGGATGACCTTGGGGCTGAGGTGGGGAAGCAGCATAAACAGGAGCATGCAAGTGCCCAACATGGGGAGCAGTGGAGGGAGAAGGTCAAATAGCTCCGTTTGGGAGACATATTTGACGTATAAAGTTGAATTATGGCAAACAAGATTAGAAAGGAGGTCTGGGACAAGAGGGCCTTTTATGTCCATCTAGGAAGTTTTCCCTTTCTTGGTAGACAATGGGGAGTCAGTGAAACATGGTGCCTTGGGGAATGAATGAACAAGGCTAGCATCCAGGATGATTAATCTGGAAGGTGTCAGCAGACTGGATTAGATGCAGAGGAACTGAAGATAAGGGGAACACGTAAGCTATAAACTGCAAGCAAATAACAATGAACTCTGAAACCGGAGTAAAGGACGTGAGAATGGAGAGATATTGACATATAGAAATTATTCTTCCTATTAACAGTTATCACTGGCAAAATAATCATTTCTTGTTTCCAGGCGCTATACTTAGAGCACTGACGATCTTTTCATTTGTTTCCACAAAGCAGCCTATCAGGCATATGGCATTAACACCACGTTACACTTGAGAATATCAAGCACCTGGACCAGGGGAGTCCTGAACCTAAGTTCACAGCGACTCTCAGTTATGGAGAAGTTAAATCCAAACTCTTGAGGAATTCTATAGATGTGGAGTAGGTAGGGAGGGATTTTCCCTATTTCACCTATAGGATTTCAAATTCATAATGAAAACATATGGGGAAGCTTACACCTGGGACAGAATGCGTCTGTGACATGTCCAGTGTGTTGACATGGGGAGTTCTCGCAGACAACTTGCTATGTGAAGCTAAAGTTCCAAAAAAACAGGTCTGGAAATGGAGGTTTAGAAATTGTGAAGCCAGAGGAAATATTGAAAATCACACAATTGCTGAGACAGAGAGCAGAGAAAACCGGAACACAGGGCCAAGGACCAATCTTTTCAGAGCGCTTTTCAGACTGGGAGGAGAAAGGGCAAACAGGGAGTGACAAACAGACAGAAGGTGTTACAGGTTGAATTGTGTCCCTATGAAGAGACGCCTGTAAATCCTACTCCCAGTACCTTAGAATGTGATTTTATTGGGAAATGGGCCTTAACAGGTTTAACCAGGTTAAGATAAGTTTATTGGGGTGAGCCCTCATCCAATATGACTAGTGTTCTCGTAAAAAGCAACTATTGGGACACAGACAGGCACAAAAGGAAAATGACCTGAAGGCACAGGAAAACAGTTGTGCTGGACATGAGGCATCTACAAGTCAAAGAAGGCCAAAGATTGCCCCAAAATACCAGAAGCCACAAGAGGCAAGGGAAGATGCTTACCTAGAGCTTGTGAGGGTACTGCTAAAACCCTGATTTCACACTTCCAGGCTCCAGAACTGTCACAATAAAATTCTATTGCCTTAAATTTTTCTTATTTTAACATGTACACACACACACACACACACACACACACACACACACACACACACGACCAGGCTGTTTCAAAAGGATGAATGGGAATGGTCAATAATGTTAAATACTGTACAGCTATCTTCAAGTCTAAAGACTGAGGCCTAAGCATGTTCTATTTCATTTAATAATTCGGTGCTGATGGGTGGGTGTTCAGTGCGTGGTTTGTTTCAGCATAGTGGTGACAGAGCTGCGTATTTAAGTTCAAATACTTAAGGATACCAGACAGTAAAAGTGAAATATGTGGCACACGGGCTCTGAGAGAAGATGAAGTGGAGAGGATTGTGACAAGAGGAATGGAGCGTGCTCCATGAAGGCGTCCACTTTTTTTTGAAGTTAAGAGGATAGCAAAGAAAAACACATCTGTAGTCCATGAGTGCACATGCTTTGTTTGAATGGGTGAGTGTGCTATCACCAATTCTCCAAGTCTGACAATACAAGGAAGAGCAGAGAGAGAAATTTAAGGAGGTTGGGGATTCAAGAAACAGCATTTATATTAAGAACACTATAGACAATATCTGAAGATTGAAGCTGAGCATTCAATGCAAAAGTACAAAGAAACTGGTATATGCTTACGACTAAAAACTTATGAGTAATTTTTATAAAAATGTACACATAAATAATGTCCTGGCCCTTCAACTAATCACATTGAAAAGCTATGTTCTTCCTTAGATGATGCTATGTTCAAAATACTTTCAAAATGATTTTATTTCAATTAGAAATTACTAATCATTTGATGACCAGAGAAATTCAATATAATTACTTAATATGCATCACACCATTTTGAGGGGAAATATTTTTTAACTTCATAATTATCCTGATTTTTCTGATTTGCTTTTGAATAATAGTCAAATATGATCTTAAAGATGAACATTAGCTATGGCTCATGAGAACCTTGAATCGGGTTTGGCAAAGTGTATTTTCAGGAAATTTGTCTACTTCATCTACTTTGTCAAATTTATTGGCATTGAGTTGTTCCAAATTCTCCTTTATTATCTCTTATTGTCAATAGGACCTGCAGAGAGGTCCTCCCTTTACTGACTAACATTGGCTACTTGTAATTTTTGTCTTTTCTTGATCATTTCTGCTAGGGGTTCATCAATTTGATAAATGTTTTCAAAAAACAACTTCAGGTTGTATATGATATCCATTGCTTATTATTTTCTTTAATTTTACTGATGTTCTTATTTTTTAATTCCAAAACTCTCCTTAGCTTGATGTTCTTTTTCCTAGCTTAAGATGAAAACTTAGTGAAATTACACCTTCTTTATTTTCTATAATAAACACTTTAAAGTGGTATATTTGCTTCTAAACACTGATTTAGCTTTCTTCCACAGATTTTGATATATTACTTTTATTCAGTTTAAGTATTTTCTGATTTGCAATTTCTTCTTAGTTTCACATGTTATTGAAAAATAAATTGGTTGATTTTCAAATATTTGGGTATTTTTTGTTGATATCTTACCATTATTGCTGATTTAGTTGTGTTTTGGTAAAAAATGTACTTTGATAAGTTTTATTTTACCTTTGAAACTCATTGAGACATTTTATGACTCAGCATGCAGCCAATCTTGGTAAAGTCTCTACAGAAAGTCTTCTATTTCAAATTAAAGTATGATCTGTAGTTGGGGTTTATAAATTGTCAATTAGGTTCAGTTGATTGATAGGGTTGTTTACCTTTATATCCCCTGATTTTTTTTCCACTTATTTTATCAATTACTGAGAAATGGGTATTATAATCTCTGACTTTACATTTTTTCTATTTCTCTTACTGGCTCTATCAGTTTTGCTTTTTGAATTTTAATG
This sequence comes from Noctilio leporinus, assembly GCA_004026585.1. NCBI lineage: Eukaryota > Metazoa > Chordata > Mammalia > Chiroptera > Noctilionidae > Noctilio > Noctilio leporinus. The sequence continues at coordinate 375,744 of PVIW01000002.1, read as the reverse complement.
CTCACTTACTAGGTGCACATGTCTTGAACATGGCCACATCTTTCAAATGAAGTGCTTCTTTTATCATTATTTAATATCTTATGTTATGTGTTATAATAGTCTTTGTTTTGAAATTTACTTTGTTGGATATTAATGTAGCAATGACATCCTGATTATGTTTATGGTTTGCACAGCATAATTTTCCCATTATTTTACTTTTAATCTTCCGCTATCTTTGTACTTAAAATACATGTGGTTGGGTTTTGCTTTATTACTTTTCCCTATAAATGAGATGCTTAGTTCATTACCATTCCTGCAGACTTTCAAAATGATATGATAAGGGCATAGGAAACAAACAAAAAAGTATTTCTGATATACATGGAAGCAACAGTAACTTCACTGGAATAAACATGACTATTTTAAATGAAGCCATATTGGCATTTTAATAAGTAATTTAAATGCATCAAATTACTTAATAAGTGTTTTCCATTAAATGTACAATATATCAACAAAATGCTTTGGCCTTTGAATTATATTTTTGTTCTTTTTTTCATAACTTCTCGTTGTACCCTATTTCCTCACTGTCTTTTTCAGCTTTTCAGTTTATGTTGGAGAACCTTCCCTACATCTTATTGCATATTTGATTATATCTTAAGTTCTGAGATCAGATGGTAGCTTTTACTTTATGAGAAGCCAAGAAAAGGCACATTTTTCGTCTATTTATTCAATTAATTTTGGCAGGGTTGCTTTTTGCCAGCTTATTCGCTTCACATGTGATCAAGAGTAGAAAAC